>VWZF01004705.1:1417056-1531426 GCA_013396755.1 Sclerurus mexicanus | reverse complement strand
CTCCATCCCGCTCCATCCTCTCCACCCCGCTCCATCCTCTCCATCCCGCTCCATCCTGGTCCATCCCGCTCCGCCCCGGGACAGCGGTCCGGTCCCTCGGGCGGGGAGCAGGGCGGACCGNGGGGATGCAGGAGGATGCTCGGGGATGCTGCGGGACGGGGAACAGTGCTGGAACAGCCCGGCCTGGCTCTGCTCCGTGTCATTCCTGGTGCCCGCAGTTGAAAAGGATGGGTCTGGAGGGAAGCGATTTGCAGTCACGGGGCTCCTTGGGGCTGCGCAGCCCCAGGCGTGGCTGGGCTTCCCCTTGGGGGTCAGAGAAGGGACAAAATTCAGCCCGTTTTTTAAAATTCTTAAACAAAGTGTCTTGCTTTACTATTACATATTATTATATTAGCAATTTAAATAATTAAAGAGCGCTCAGGAGCACATCCAAGTTCTGTTTATCATTTCGGCTGCTGTCTTCTTGCAGCAAGATCAATGAACTTGTTTTCTGATCTCTCTGCAGGTGTTCACTGATAAGTTGTTTTTCGCTCGAGGTGAGGCTCAATTAGCTGAGGCTCACAACCCCCCTGTTTGGTTTTCTTTTAGTTTTCTTATTTTATTTTTTAGCTTAAAAGACAAGGCAAACGTGATGTGCAGCACTAAATCATCCTCTGACCTTTAAAGACCATTGCCGGGCTGATGTCTGGGGAAGGGAGGGGAGTCTTCCCAAATATCAGCTGAGCATTATTTAGGCAGCACTGGCCTCTCTGATGTGGAATTAAAGGCCAAACCCAGTAATTGCCCTGCGATTGCTTTGACTGAGGTACCCACAAGCAGCTGTGTGTCACCTGCTTCTCCTGCCAGTGCAAATCAGAAGTCAGTGGCTAAACTGGGGGGAGGACTTCACAGGTTCAAGGTGTTTTCATTTTGTCCAGAGTTATTCAACTAAATGCCTTGGCAGCTTTTTCTGCTCAGCCTACGTGTTCATTTTCCTCATCCAGAGTTTCAAGGAGGATTTGGGGTTGTTTTTATCCCCCCCCCCAGATTTTTCACCGTACAAGTGATGCTTTTTCAGTGTCCTTCATCATTATGTAGCTTCAGTTGCTTACATGGAGGTGGCAGGTGTAGTATGAAAAATTAATTAACATTCTTAAAATGACCCTTCCTCCAACCTAGGTGATGTAAATTAAAGCATGGCAGGGTTCCAGTGAAGATGTGGGAGTATTTTGGTTTTTATAAGTGGATAAAAAATAATTAGAGAACCAGTAACTGGCACTGGTGATTGAATCTGATTAAATCATCTGGGCCAAATTCTGGGTTTCATTAAAACAGAGAGGTGTGTCTGGGGGAAGGGGTTGCTGTGTCAGACCATCGTGTGGCTTTGAGCAAGGACCTTGATGGAGCTTCTGCTCTTCCAAGTGCTCTTGAAATGTGCTCCTGAGAGCAAACAGTGGCAGTGCAGGCACTCAGAGGGCATGCTGTGAGCAGAGGGGAGAAGCACGGTGGTTTTTGATGACCCGTAAGCAGTAACTGCTGCTTTTGATTATTTTGAAAACACTCTGCTGTCAGTGTGAAGCGTTTTTGCCTCGAAAATATTCAGAGGAGTCCTATGTGTTTTTCCTGCAGGGCTTAGTTACTATCCTGAGTTGGTGCTGAAGCATTTCGTGGTTGGATTTTTTTTTTTTTAAGCAAAATAATTTTTTGTTTAAATTTTATTTCTGTGTTTGAAGTGGATTTGATGTGACTTTAAGGGCAGCGCTCCAGGCTGTAGATGGGATTCTTTCCCAAGGCTTCTCTTTCAGGGATGAGCAGCTGTGTCCCACGTGGATCCTTGTGCTCCCAGGGGGTCACTGCTCCATGCAGGACCCCAGAACATAGCCAGGGGGGCTGGGAATGGGAATTTCTGATGGTTTCAGCCCCTTTCCCCTGCTCTCCTCCCTCCTACACTCAGTTACAGGCTCTTAGTGCTCTGTGTGTAAGGTGTTTGTGTATTTGAAGTCCTCCCAGCTCAGCTCAGTGGTGCTGACATCTGAGAAACCCCCTCTGTCCCATTAGTGTGATGCTGTCTGTGCTCCAAAAATAGATTTCCATGTTAAAATACAGCCAGGGCAGGAAGTTTGAGCCATGTGGTGTCTCACAGATAAGAGAAACCAAGTCCTGCTGTTGCCAAATACCTCCAAAACCATCAGGTTAAATGGAACCCTCTAACACTGACTTTTTAGTGTTAGAAAGCAAGGCATTACTCTTATTTTCAGACCTGGGTGTGTACGTGGCCAACAAAAGTCCTGCCTCCACACAGACACCAATACATCCCTTTTTTACCTAATGATACCTTTTTAACGAAGAAATGAGTGTTCATTGGTTCTTAATTACATTGTTCTCTTTCAGTAGTTAGTATTCCACCTTCTCTTAGTTATTAATTTCTCAATTTCTGTGCTAATTAAGGTCACACTTCTAATCTTTTTAGTATTTTTCCCCCGATAGGGACTTGCCAACACATATACTGAATTCTTTGTTAGTTCTTTTATCTTCTGGTTTCTGCAAAAGGTCCTTGTAGGTCATAAATCCATGTTCCAAATGTCCAATTTCAACAATACATCCTTCTCTCTCCCGGGCTTTGTTCATTGAAGCATGTCAAGGTTAACAAAACTTAGAGTTTTCGTACTTTTCTCAAGCTGTGTTCTCACATAAGTTGCTTATGGCAACTTTTTGCTAAATGCTGGCTGAAAGTGATCTGAGGCCTAACAGGTGACCTATGTTTAATTAAAACAGCTAAATTTTAATTGAGATCATTAAAATAGTTAGAAAAGTGATAAAATTCCCAACACTGTCACAGAGCTGCTGCGAGTATGCAGCACCAGGAACACCAGCCTGCCTCTGGAATGGGTGCTGGTAAAGCCTGGAATAGGGATCAATCCCTAAAATCTGCCCTGTGTTCTGGCTGGAGTGCTGAGAATGACTCTGTTGTTCCTGGGGGTGTGTAGGGGGGACTGGGAGGGTGGTGGCCCTGGACCTGTGCTGGTGCTCCGCTCTCTCTCATGGTTGTGTTTCACCTTCACAGGTGAAACGTTTCAACATTCCCAGGTGAGGGAGCAGAGGGAGATGTTGGCTGAGCCGTAACTCCAAACCCGAGGCAACAGAGTGGTGGCAAAAGTGGGGAGAGAAACCCGCCTGTTCCCAACCTCCCGTCCCTCCCCGAGCAGGTGTGTCTCCTGGGAAAGCCTTTTTAATCCAATTTAATCATTTTCCTCATTCCTAAAGGTTCTCTTCAGCTCCTGCGCTGTGCAGCTGGGCTAATGAAAAGGTTAAAATATAATGGAAAGGGAAATAAGCAGTGTTGGACGTGCTCCAGCATGGAAAGGGGTTACTCACGGTAAATTGAACAGCTTGCCTGGGGTGAGCTGGCTCTGGCTTTCGGATGCCTGGCTCTGGCTGGCTGCCCTCAGCTCCTGCCATGGATGCTGGAATTGTGCTCCCAGACAAATACTTGGGTTTGTAATTTATGTGGAGAAAAATAAGCCCGGGTTAGGTCAAGTTTAGTGAGCTTGCCTAGAGCTGGTCCTGCCCTTGGCTGGAGGGTTGGCTCAGGGGCATCCCCAGGCATCTTCTGCCTGGATTCCCTGCTGGATTGCCCGGCTCTCTCTCACCCTAAATGACAATTACCAACTTCTCTATGTAGCAGACACCCAGCACACATATCTGAAGGCATTTAAAATGTGCAAAACTGAGAAGTTTTTTATGAAAATACAAAAACAGCAGACACTGGGTGCTGCAACTGCGCGGCTTTGGACTTTTAAATTATGCTGTCACTTAATATTGATTCATTTGTTTTTCTTAAAGTAATCCTGAAAAATGGCACCAGCTGCTCCAAGGGAAGCAGGAGTGTGGAGGCAAACCCGAGCTCTCCTGTTCAAGAACTGTCTCATAAAATGTAGGACTAAGAAAAGCAGCGTCCAGGTAAGGGGGGCAGTCCTTGGTTCCTGCTGCTGGTGCACCCAGTTATTCCGTGCTTAAACAGCCCCCAGAGCAGAGGCAACAGTCAGTTCTGTTATGGTGTTCATGAAGCTTCATGCTCTGCGTTGAATTTTGGATTGAAGTAGGCTTGTTCAGAAGGTATTTTGTGATCCTTTGCTTGAAAATGTATCTTAAGGGTTTATCCAGAAAGTAGCCTTGAGTATAAAATCCTATAGAATATAAAATATTAAATTAATCAACATGTAAATTATAGTAGCCAACACATTAATACTTAAAATAGAGTGATATGTTCATATTTATAATATAAATAATTTAAAAATCTTACGATATTACCATCTTAGTGCACTTTTAAAAGCATTTGCAGCTGTAACTCCGGAGAGTAGCAGGGTGAGAGCTCCCCAGGGGGGTTTTATCTCTTCTGCCAGCTCAGCCCTGTGTGCAGGTGACATGATGATACTTTAAGCTGAATTTTGAGGGGAAGAAGAGAAAATGCAGTGCTTGGCTGGGCTGGTTTCGTGGTTCACAGCTTGTGTTTTGCTGCTTCGCAAAGAGCATGAATCTGCAGATGTTTAAAGCTTGTGGAATTATCCCTTTGGGCCGTAAAATGCCTTCTTAGGTTACTAATGCAGGCGATTAAAACCCTGCTGCAGCGCCAGGGAAGGATTTGGCACCAGAATTGCCGTTGCACTGCAAACATTCGGGGAATTTCACAGTCAAGTAACTGGGCTCTGCGTAAGAGAAACGCGGGGAAGGATTTGTTTCTGCCACCGCCCTTTGAAATGTTCATTTTTTGCCTCGTGCAGGAGGTCCTTTTCCCGCTGTTCTTCCTGTTCTGGCTCATTCTCATGAGCATGATGCACCCGCACAGGAAATACGACGAGGTGGCCAACACCAACCTGGGCAGCCTGGACACCTCCCAGCTGGTGAACTTCGTCATTGGGTACACGCCACCCACGCGAGTGGCACGGGAGATCATGAAGAAAGTGGCCTTTGATAACTTTGAAGATGGTACTCACCCCCTAAATGTCGTGGGTTTGTCGTTATAGCTCAGGCTATGACCTGTGTTTGCAGAGGGAGCTCAGGGGTGCTGCTGAGAGCAAAAAGCCATTTATCTTCTGTCTGAGTGAAGGCACGGGTGGTTCTTTTGTTGTTTTTCCCTGGTTGGCAGGTGTTGTGGCACTGCCACCCCAAAGGGGTCCCCTTTCTCCTGGCGCAGCCAAAGCGTGGTGTGGCTGCAGGGGAGGGTTTGGGTACCAAAAGCCCCTGGGCAGCTCTAGGGCTGATTGACACCCATCCTGGGCCAAACTCGGGGGGTGCTGCCGTCCCAGCTTGTGGTTTTCGTCCTGGTGTCACTACTGAAACAGCATCTTTAAATTTTTTTAAAAGCTGATTCTCATTAACACTTTGGCACCTCTTGTCCTGAAAGCAATTTTCCTTTTCTTTTGCTTTCCACACCCCCGTTTGTTTTTTTAACCTGCTTGGTTTTTCCTGTGTTTCTTTCCTTCTGTTTGTTTGGGGTTTTTTAACATTTGTTTGGGTTTTTTCCTATTTGTTGTTTTACTTCCATTTATTTGGTTTTCCTTGTTTGTTTTTCCTGGTTTTGTTTATTTTTTTGCTCATTTGTTTGGGGGTTTTCACTGTTTGTTTTTTCCATTCATTTTGGGTTTTTTCCATTTGTTTGTTTTTTTTCCTTTGGCTTTTTTTCCCTGTTTTTTTTTTTCTTTTATTTCTCTTTTTAGTTTTCTCCAGTTCTCTGCCTGCAGACCTCACACATATAGCAGGAACTTTCTCTCTCCAAACCCACTGATGTATTTTTAGTTTGATAACTTTGATTCTCCTCTTTGTGTTCCTCGTGCTTCAGAGGAACCTGACCTTCGACACTTGCAGGGATGGAGCATCTACAGCTTCTGTGCCAGGGCCTCATGACCCTCACAGGGAAGAATTTCTTCCTAAAATCTAATCTAAACCTACTCCCTGCCAGTTTGAAGCCGTTCCCCCTTGTCCTGTCATACACATATATATTTATGTGTCTCCAAACTGAAATAAATCATTATACTTCAGAAATGTTGCACATTTTTTCCTCCCTGCTGTGCCAATGCCTTAATCAACGTGGTAATTTCTTAATACCTGCCAGGCATCATCACAGAGGAGTATTTAAGTGAGGAGGAGCTGCAGGAGGCCAGTGCTCTCAAACCCTCCAACTTCGTGGGGGTCGTGTTCAAGGATTCCATGTCCTACCAGCTGAGGTTCCATGACTCCATCGCCATGTCCTCCATTTACATGGAATCCAGAGGTAAACGGGAATGTTCTCACGCCTTCCCTGCCAGGGGACGAACTGGGGGATCGTTCCCTCTTTTCCTCTCTTTGCCTGCCCTCTGGCTTTCCATGCTTATGTTGCTTTCTGGAGGTTGTGGTCGGGGGTGGCCTCAAGCTGCACCTCGGGGCCGGGGTGGCTGTGACTCTGGCTTTTGGGGTTTTGGCACAGCCCTGTGATGATGCCAGAGCGGGCTGGGGTGGCAGGGGCTCTGCAGGGGCTCACTGCCTGCTCTGTCCCCAGCCAGCTGCTCCAAGCTGCGCAAGGGCTGCGAGTCAGTGACCTACTGGACCTCGGGGTTCACGGCGCTCCAAGCCTGTATCGATGCTGCCATTATACAGGTACAGCTGGAAAGCGTCATCCTAAAGCCAGGGGGCTTCGGGTCCAGGGGCTGCCTCTGCTCTGGCTGCCTGTCTGGTGTTGGCTGGTAATTGTGGGAAATGCTGTATCAGGAGTTATGTGGACCCTGATGAGAAGGGAGAATGTTTTGGGGGTGTTCTGCTGTGTTTTGGGGGTGTTCTGCTGTGTTTTGGGGGTGTTCTGCTGTGTTTTGGGGGTGTTCTGCTGTGTTCTGGGGGGTGTTTTGCTGTATTTCCTAGGGGTTGTTCTTGTCAGGCTGAATAAAGTGGCTGTTGGTCTTAGTTTGCATCCCAATGAGCCTGAACACCCATCACAGCAGTCCTCAAAACAGTGCTCACCCCAAAATGCCATTTTGGATGCTGTACCAAGAGAGGCTGCAGAATTTGCCTTATTCTGGTGTCAGTATTGGTCAGCAATTCTTCCCCATGTCCCTCCCTTCATCCCGCTCGTGGTGAGAGCAAATTTCATCTTTTCAAGGGATAGAAATTTCGCATTTGCTAATTTTATTTCCAGGTGTTCAGATGTTCTCCAGTTTCCCTGCTTTTGGATTGGGGTTTGGGGTCTTTAGATCTCTCCCTGCCAGTGGGGATGGAGATGGAGCTGAGCTGACTGGGATGGGGCTGAAAAATCAGGAGCAATCCTAAAATAACTCTTCCTCCTTTTCCTCTCAGCTGAAGACGAATCAGTCGGTTTGGGAACAGCTTGAACTGACAAGGGCAATGGTTATGGGAGAGGCTGCTGTGGTGGAAATAGATAATTTCCCTCGTGCAATCATTTTAATTTACCTGGTGATTGCCTTCTCCCCGTTTGGGTATTATTTGGCAATTCATATTGTGGCAGAAAAGGAGAGGAAGTTGAAGGAATTCTTGAAAATCCTGGGACTCCATGACACTGCTTTCTGGTATGTGAGTGTTTGGGCTAACCTGGTTTTTAAATAAAAAATATGGAAACAAATATTTAAAAAATAACGTTTTTAGGAAAGCTCTTCTATCCCACCTTCCAGTCTTTAACTGGAGTTAGTTTAACTAAAAGTGAGATATCCTGTAAAGTCACACGTAAAGACTTTTGCAGGATCATGAAAATACAAATATTTTAAGAAGTAAACACCAGAGCAGTACTGTTGCATTTATGTATGTAAAGCTACGTCAGACTTAAGGGATTAAATGTGATGATGTGTGAGATTTTTATGGGAGTTTTTTTATTCTTTTTAAATATTTTTGGCTCGGGACCTTCTTTCCAGGAGGCTCAACAGGTAACCTGCAGTCTCTGCTCAGAGCTTAGCAGCAGCTTCCCCAACACACAATTAAATGAATCCAACTCTGTAACTTTAACAGGTCAGAGCAGTGAAAGGAACAGGTTTTAATACAGATTTTAATTTGTTTCCTTACCATGGTGGAAATTGTCCTGTGCAACAGAATGTTTTCTTTTTCCCCCAAATGGGAGGATGTGCTCGTTTGCAATCACTAATAGTTGAAGAGAGAAAACCAGGCTTAGCTTTGCCCTTTCCTGCAGGGTTTTCACCTCTGTCCCCGCTGCCCCGAAACAGCCACCTGGGCTGGTTGGAACGGGTTTTTTTCTTGCTTTGGAGGAAATGTGTCATTTTTCACTACCTGTGCACAAGCCACCCTTGTTTCCTGAGGTCACAGTTGCTCACAGACTCACAGCTCTGCTTTTCCAAAGGAAAGGATTTTCTTACCCTGCCCGGCGACTGGGATGACTAGTGGATTAAATTTTAAATAGAGTTTCTTGAATTATTGAAACCTACGACTCTGTTACCTTCTTGTGGTTATACCAGGGAATTAATTATGCAAGTTTAAAAAAAAAATTAATTGTGAATCATCTAATTGTGTGTCTTTAGCTGCTGTGGGTAGCTGTGTGCTCTAGTGCTGAGAACAATTCCAGGGGTGTCTTACAAGAGCTCTTTTATTTGGGGGCCCTCGTTTTGTTGCAAGTTTGGCCTTTGGTGCAGCTGTCTGGAATATTAAAGAATGGTGGGCTTAGCAATTTCTGTGGTGGATTCAGGCTGGGGATTCATTGCCTGTTTCTGTTCTTCCTCCCCTTCTGTTCCTAGGCTCTCCTGGGTGCTGCTCTACGTGAGCCTGATTTTTGTCATGTCCATTCTCATGGCAGTGATCGCCACGGCCTCTTCCCTCTTTCCCCAGAGCAGTGCCTTTGTGATATTCCTCCTCTTTTTCTTGTATGGAGTCTCCTCAGTAAGTATTGCTGGCCTTGTTAAATTCCGCCGTCCCATCCCTGTGGGTTTTATTCCCTTCGCACCTGATCTTGTTCTCTCTCCTAAAGCGTTTGGGGCAAGTGTTGCTTCCCTGTAGGACTGAACATGCTGGGTGTCTGAGCTGTTCCCGTCCCCTTCCTTGGCTCTGCTCCAGTTTGGGATGTTGTGCAGGTCTCACCCATCACTGTGGGAAATACCTTTCCTTACTCGTTTATAATCCTCTGTCTTTGAACTGGTAACACTGTACAGAACCATTTTGCAGTTCAAACCCGTGTCCTGTTCAAGACATTTGTTGTTACTGCATAGTGTAATGCTAAAACCCTAACTAAAGGTCAGAGGATTATATTATAACGTATTATAAATGTATTTATATAGCAGATTGCTTGTGTGAGTTTATAAGCAGCCAGTGCAGAAGTGGGTGTTTGTTAGGTATCACTTGCAGAAGGTGCACACTCAGCCCTATGGCTCCAAATTTTTCTTCTGTGTTTTTTTTCTGTGCTCTGTCACCTCTGGCAGATCTGTCCCATGTGGTGTTGTGGAGGGGTAGAGAAGCCAGGTCGGTGTGGCTTTAGTGGTGGCCTTGGCAGTGCTGGGGAAACAGTTGGACTCGATGATCTGAAAGGTCCTTTCCACACAAAATGATTCCATTATTCTATGTGGGTGCATGCTGGAGTGACCATACCAGGAAAATAATATGATTATCAGAGGCAAAATGGTCTTTTACCTTAGTTTTTCTCTACCTGTGTAATTGTTATTGTTATTTAATACAGTACCTTCCTGTCTTTCTCCTCTGCCCTCAGGTCTTCTTTGCCCTTATGCTGACACCTCTGTTTAAGAAGTCAAAGCACGTGGGCATAGTGGAGTTCTTGGCCACGCTGGCTTTTGGGTTTGTGGGCCTTAACATTGTCCTGCTGGAGGATTTTCCCAAGTCTTTCGTGTGGATCCTCAGCCCTTTGTGTCAGTGCAGCTTCTTGATTGGTGTTGCTCAGGTAAAGAACCACCTGCTCCTCATCATCCCTGTGTCCTGGGCCACTTCCAAATAGATCTTCATGGAGACACTCTTAAATATTTATTAAAAATAAAGTGGTGGTGAGGGGAAATGCCTATTTTAATAGCTTCTCCTGGGAATTTGATATCAAGCACCGTCAAGGAGCTGTTATTCGTTGTGTTCATTGCTGTGATCTCAGTCACTCTGTTTTTGTTTCTTTTGCCCACATTTGCAGTGAGCTGCTGCAGTGCTGGTGTGTAACATCTCCCTCTCTCCATGCAGGTCATGCATCTGGAAGATTATGAAGATGGGGCAAGATTTTCCAATATCAATGACGGTCCTTACCCTCTCTGCATCTCCCTTATTTTGTTGGTGCTGGACAGCATCTTTTACCTGCTCGTAGCTGTCTACCTTGACCAGGTTATCCCAGGTACGTTCCTAAGAGCTGAGCTGTGCAAGGGTCACCAGTTCCTGCACTGCTGAGCCCTCCAGGCTGGGGGCATCTCTCACTTCAGTTGTGCAGAAAGGAGGTGATGCTGTTTGCAGACAGGCTTTTACAGTGTGACTCAGAATACCTTTAAGCTGAATTAATTTATAGTCTGTTAAAACTGTGAGGTGTGAGGAGTGGTTTTGGCGTGTTGAGAATTGCTGGCCCTGAAAAGTCCAATTTTCCCCTCTTTTTAGAAGAAAAGTTTCCTTACTGGGCTAATGAATGCTTCAACCTTTAAAATTTGCTCTTAGGGGGTTGAAAGTCAAAGACTCCTTTGCCTGTTCCAGCCCTTTCCCTGTGGCAGGAGTAGTTTAACATGAAACACAGAATAAAGTTGCTAATCTTGTGACTAAATCCTGGCTAAGCCCCTCAGCTCCCTTCACCTCCGATCCCTCTGGCTTTCCGTGCCCTGTGTTTAAGTCAAGGTTCTTTCAGCACTGGGGATTTCTCTTGCATGGGAGGAGATTTGCACATATATCTAAATTCCTGGCAAACCTGGAGCCTGCCAGCGGTGCTGATGGGGAGCTGTGGCTTAAATGCAGATGATTTCAGCTTGGCTGACGGAATCCCTGTGGAATAGAGGTGTGGGCTGGCTCCTGGGCCTCTCCTAGCATAGCCCGCGGCTTTTAGAGCTAAACCCCAAGACTGAGGAATATCTGATCCCAAATTTTATCTCCCTGCGCTCTCAGGGGAGTTCGGGCTGCGCCGCACTCCGTTCTTCTTCATGAAACCCTCGTTCTGGTCAAAGCACAGGAAGAATTACAAGGAGTTGTACGAGAGCAGCATCAATGGCAGCCTGAGCTTCAGCGAGATCGTGGAGCCCGTGCCTTCGGAATTCCAGGGGAAAGAAGCCATCAGGTACAGCCCCTGCCCTGCCCTGCTGGGTCCCCGCGATTTTGCCGTGTGGAATTTGAAAACCCTCTCGGAGTTCTCCGCCAGTTGGATTCAAGCAGCATATGGTCTGCATTGCAGGGAGCCCTGCGCGGCTCCTGCCCGCTGAATCCCCGCCGTCGGCACCGCGGATGCTCTCCAAGGATAAATCGCTGGGCTTAAAGAAGAGAGGGTTTGTTTGGGGGTTGTGTTCCTTTGGTTGGAGTCCTCTCCAGCCCGGCTGCTTTTCCATTCCCTCAGTTTCACTGAGGCCACGAGCGCCGTAAGCGGTTGCAGATGTTGGAACGTCTGCCCTGCTGGGAGGGTTTAGTTTCTGGGAACACATTTGAGGACAAAAAGGCGAATTCTGGGTTTGTGTGGAGGCTGTGGCGTTCCCCATAGGCCGGAGGGGAAGGTCATAGTGGTTCTGTCCAGCTGCTACATATGAGAGGGTAAAAGGAAACTGAGAAATAGATGTCCCCACCCTCATCTTTCATGCTGTGCTTTGTGTCACCTGCTGTCTGGCATCTGGACTGTCACGTGTTTTTTTGGTGTTTGTCAGATGTGATTTTCAGTGTCTTCCTTTTAGCCCTTGTTTCCATTGTTTTTCAGTGGCACAGCCTGATGGGAGATGGGGAACTCTGCATCTTCACTCCTGGTTGGCTCCACTAGTCTCAAATATTTGAGCTGAGTGACCAGAACAATTCTTGTGTTGTTCACACCATCCATATCTCTTTGGGCATCTGCCATAGGTTCAAGGGTCCAGTTTTAATCCTGATGTTCACAAGAGAACATTGTGGCCACTCTTCCATTAAGTCCATCCAGCCTGGACTCTTTTCATACCATCCCTCCACCAGCTCTCAGAATATTCACACTATCTTGTAATCTTTACATGTACAGGTTTTGTTTTCTTTCATACCCAGTTGTCCTCCACCCATAACCCACTTCCATCCTCATTCCCAGGGCAGCCAGGCTTCCCAAGCCCATCCTGAAGGATGGGTGCCTTCAGGTTTTTCTCATTTGGAAGAACAGTGGGGCTGGAAGGAAGGGTTTTACCTTTCTGGGGGAGAAAGATACCTGCTTTCTTTTACTTAATTTTGATGAAGAGCTCTCAGTAGTTGCATCTTTGGAGTCTATTCTGTTAACACCTCTTTTCTGTATCATATCTGTGGAGTCTTCTGTTGTGTTGTGCGACTACTGGAGAGTAGCTGTTCCCTTTTCCACCCTGAGAAACCTCTAGTGTGTCGGGCTACCATGTGAAAGAGGCACAGATTTGAAACAGCTCAGTTTGGCAACCTAGGAAATGCCTTAGAAGGTGACCAGAAAGAGCTTTCTGATGCCAGGGTGGAGATGGGCAGAGCTCTGTGACGAGATGTCCTGCCTCTTGACTTGCCTTGTTGGGTCTCAAATGCGCCTGGTGCCGCTTTAGTCTGGTCATCTTGTTGTGACTGTTGCCAAGTATTGATCGTTCAAAATGACTTACAAAGATCCTGAAGCAGTTTATACAATGACGTGTCTTCTTTCAGAATCAGCTGTGTTCAGAAAACATTCAGGAAAAAGGGGGAAACTGTGGAGGCTCTCAGAAGTAAGAACACTTTAGCTTTTTAGCTGCTTGTCAGATGCAGAGGAGCAATAGCTGAATTGCTGAGTGATCTTTTGTGTTCCAGTTCAGGCTTTTTGGTTTCTTTTCTTTGAGAGGGGTGGGACCTTGGAGCGTGAATGCCAGATGGGTTTGTGTGTGTACTCTGTCATGGCTTTGGCAGTGATCTTGTTCAAAACAGCACCCCAAGAAGTGAACCCTTCTATCACTAAGCAAAGCTACTGGTTCATCGCTGTCATTCCTCCTCTGCCCGTGTCCATAGGGATATGATCTTCCCTGCCCCTTCTCCCTGATATTTTCATCTTGTTTCCCTGTGTGGCCTTTAAATGTGGGTGCAGGGCCTGTGCCATGCGTGGCCACAGAGGTCAGGTGTCCCCAGCAGAGTATGAATGCATAGCCCATATGTTAGCATTTGAATTGACCTCTGCCTTGGGAGCTGGCTCCAGGTGCACATCCCTGACATCTCCTCTTCCTCTGCCCTGGGGACCAGACTTGTCCTTTGACATCTACGAGGGGCAGATCACGGCACTGCTGGGGCACAGCGGCACCGGGAAGACGACGCTGATGAACATCCTCTGTGGGCTGTGCCCGCCCACGGATGGTGAGTTCTCAGAGCATTTGGGTGCCCTGCTTTTGAAGCCACAGCTGCTGACCTCTGTGGCTGTTTCAGGATTCACTAGACTTTGAAACAGAATTGTAGAATCACAGGATGGTTTGGGTTGGAAGGGACCTTAAAGCTCATCTCATTCCAGCCCACTGCCATGGGCAGGGACACCTTCCCCTATCCCAGGTTGTTCCAAGCCCTGTCCAGCCTGGCTCTGAGCACTTGCAGGGATCCCAGCCTCTCTGGGTAGCCTGTGCCAGTGCTGCACTGCCCTTAGAATAAAGAATTTCTTCCTAATATCTAATGCAGCCCTGCCCTCCTTCCCTTTAGCTCTTTCCCCCTTGTCCTGTCACTCCATGCCCTTTGAAAAGTCCCTCTCCAGCCTTCCCTTAAGCCCCTTTGAGGCACTGGAAGGCTGCTCTAAGGTCTCCTAAAGTCCACTTTCCATCATATCCACATTCACCTGCTCTGTGGCTGCAAAGACCACCTTCCTTATTGCTGCTGGATTTCTGTGATTCTTTCTTAGGGTTTGTGTCTGTGTATGGGCACAAAGTGTCTGAGATCGATGAGATGCTGGAAGTGCGGCAGATAACGGGGGTGTGCCCTCAGTCTGACATACACTTCGATATTTTAACTGTGGAGGAGAACCTCTCCATATTTGCTGCCATTAAGGGAATCCCTCAGAATGATTTGATACAAGAGGTAAGTCACCTGGGCACAGGTATTGTACGTTTTTAACCTGTAAATCATACTATCCCTACAGGGATTTCCTTAAGACAAGTTTGCAGGGAAATATTGTTTTATGGCACAACAGACAAAGAGGAACAGACAGATATTTTGGCAAAGATAAACTTAATTTTTCCTAGGGGGTTAAAATGGTCATGAAACATTTTAAATCCTGGCATTTGGGTTCAAGCACAGACACCTTTAAACTTCAGGTATACAAGTTGTGCAGTTCAGGTATAGAATAAACTGGCAATTAGCAGTAGTTAATTTGAATGTTAATTGTTAATAATCTGGTTTAAAAAACTTAGATTTTTTTTTTTTAAACAGTAAACATGTTTCTTATGTTTTCAAGGTGCAGAAAGTGTTGTTGGATTTGGAGATGCAGCCCATCAGGGACAATCAAGCTAAAAAACTGAGTGGGGGGCAGAAGAGGAGGCTGTCGGTGGGAGTTGCTGTTCTTGGAAACCCCAAGGTGAGAGTGATGGAGTTGTTCCCAATTTCACATCACTGATACACTGAAGGGTTGGTGTCTCTTGTCAAAATCAACTAATGCATCTAATCATATGGAAGGTGCAGAAATTGTTACTTTCAGCATCTGTTGCTCCTTTTTTTCTTTGCTTTATGGCTGAAACAACTAAAGTCACTTTAATGACTCAACCTTTATGCTTGAGGCTGTTAATGGCTCAGGTAACGGCAGTAGCTCTGGATTTAATCTCTCTGGGAAATAAAGAGTGACAAGTTTTCTGTATTTTCTGGCAGGTAACATTTAGCCCCCAACAGTCAAATTGTTGGATACTTTCCTTACAAAGCCATCCAGGAGCAGGAATGGAGCCAGGGAGGTCTTTTGTGTTACAGCTCTGTAATTCCTGGCCTGGGAGAATGGGGATTGCCTTGAGATCTGTATTTAAAAATGATGTGTGTGACAGTTCCCGGGGGTTTTAAAAGCAGGTGTGTGTATTTAACCACCCCTTGGTAGAAAAAGTGACTCCACAGCTAAAATTGTTAATTCTAACATGTAATTGTATTAGAACCAGAATAAAGCAGACTATGGCATTAACTTATTATAGGATTTTCCCGTTTGTCACAGCAGGAGATGGATTCATTCAAAGCATAGTGGCAACATCTGTCTCGCTTAGTCAGGGATCTTCCCTCTGTGTTTTAGAGGAATAATTAACAGGCTTCAGAAAAAAGAAAACCCCTTGATCTGCAGGTGATTCCCGAGGTCAGTGCATGTGGATGTGGCTTGGAAAACCCTTGCTGGTTTTGCCCCTAGGTTTTGCTGCTGGACGAGCCCACGGCCGGCATGGATCCGTGTTCACGCCACATCGTCTGGAACCTCCTGAAGAACAGGAAAGCCGGTCGTGTCACCGTGTTCAGCACCCACTTCATGGACGAGGCAGACATCCTGGCTGGTGAGCCCTGCTGCCCCCCCGGGCACCAGCCTGGGCACGGCAGCCCCAGAGATGCCTCCCCAGGCGTGGCATACGTCTTTGTTTGGAACGTATCGTTGGGTTTGGGAGGAGATGGTCAGTGTTCTGCTTCCCTTTTCTCCCCTCTTGCCTCCTGTTTCTAGATCGTAAAGCCGTGATTTCTCAGGGGATGCTGAAATGCCTCGGATCTTCCCTCTTTCTCAAAAGCAAGTGGGGAATTGGCTACCGCTTGAGGTAATTGTTCTGTGGTGCTTGCGAGCCATCATGGGTCTTTTTTATTGTTTTCTCTTGGAATCTACAGTAGCACCCCCTGCCCTCCAAAAAGATCCCTTTATCGCCTCGAATGACCAAACTGACTGTTTGGTGGCTGGTGCTCTGCTGGCTGTGAGCAGTGTCAGAAGGGCTCTGAACCCCGGGTTTGGGGGGCTGTGTTTCCAGCATGCACATCGATGCCTATTGCAACACAGAGGCCACAACGGCGCTCATCAGGCAGCACATCCCTGCGGCCACCCTGATCCAGGAGAACGACGAGCAGCTCGTGTACACCCTGCCCCTCAAGGACATGGACAAATTTGCAGGTATTGATGGGGTTTTGTGGCTGCAGGGGAGAAATCCATTAGGCACGGCTGTAGCCTGCACTTCTGGTTAGAGTGTCGATTCTGCGTGCATCTGTTTTAATATACATTATTATTTGGCTGGTGGTGAGTCAGTGAGGTGTTTCTCAGGTGAGTGAGGAGCTTGTTGCCTCCTGCATGGGGGCTGTGCTGTGTCAGAGGGATGTGGGTGCCTGACAGCAGGTGCTGGCGAGGTGCCTCTGTGGTGCCATCCCACAAGCATCCCCTTGTCCTGCAGCAGCAGCAGCATCTTATTGCAGAGGGTTTCAGTGGGCCAGGCTGGCCTCCAGTAGGAATCCAGCAAGCCCCGAGTCCTGCAAAAATCAGCAGCCCTTGTTGTGACCTGCTGAGAGGCTCATAGCAAACAAAAGCAATCTGTGAAGCGAGTAAAATAATAACCTCTCAAACAGTAATGCTGTCTGTGTCACTGCCTGGAGATTCAGTGGTGAGAGGGAGCGTGGAGCACAAGTGAGGATTTCACTAGATGGCAGCAATTATCTGATCACTCCTGTGCAGAGCTCCTTGTTCACCTCCCAGAAATAAATGGAATAAACAGTGTCCTCTGTGCCATGTGAAAAGCAAAGGGGGAATCAATAGTGATGGGAATATGCAGCTGA
Organism: Sclerurus mexicanus; assembly: GCA_013396755.1. Lineage (NCBI taxonomy): Eukaryota > Metazoa > Chordata > Aves > Passeriformes > Furnariidae > Sclerurus > Sclerurus mexicanus. The sequence continues at coordinate 1,514,623 of VWZF01004705.1, read as the reverse complement.
TATTTCATAAGTGGTTTTTTTTCCCCTGCTGCATTTGAGTTAATAATTTATTAGTTTTGCCTTTAGCAGTCACTGCGTGTACTTTTGAAAACAGGCACCTTTATGTAAGATGCAATCAATTCCCCCAAACTCTTGCAAGGAGAAGCCAAGGTTGAGAATGTGCCTTGGCCAGTGGGGCAGAAGAAATTGTAGAGATCCGAGCGGCATCATCAGGCATCCAGCTGCTCTTCCCATTTTACACATCTGCATTTCCCTTCAGCCTGCCCTTGGCTCTGCAGCTCCTCATTTTAAGCCCACTGTTTCACAGGACTGATGAGAGCCCAGTAGCATTTTTTCACCTCAGGGTGTTAATCAGTGCTCTCACTCTGAACCTTATTTTGGTCCTCAAGCTCTGCCTGCTGTCCAGGTTGTCCTGCCCAGTTAACCTGGCTCTACACACCTGGGAATTTTTAATATAAACAAAAATATATATTTTATAGAGATATCAAATTACTCAGTGGTTTTATTTGTAAAATCCCTTTGTGCCTGGGCAGGGATCTAGGTGGGATGCCCTGTCCTGCAGTCCTTGGGTGTGACATTTCCAGGTGAGGGGCTCCTGAAGCTGCCCAGAGGCAGCTCTGAGCTCAGGAGCTTCAGGATGCCGAGGTGATTTTCATTAACACCACAGCCTCGGGAAAACCTGCCACATTCCCTGACCACAGAGCTGAGGTTGAGTGCTAAAATGACCTTATCCCAACCTTGCTCCTCAAGCCATGACCTGTGCCTTCATATTTCACCATTGATATTGCTTTTCCCCCCCAGCAGAAAGCTTTAGGGGTGTGTCTGATGTGCTCGAAGCTCTCTCAGGAGGTGATGGAGCAGTTTCAAAGCAGCTCGTGTCACATCTGTCCCTAGGCTTGTTTTCTGACCTGGACACCCATTCCCACCTGGGTGTCATCACCTATGGCGTGTCCATGACCACGCTGGAGGATGTCTACCTGAAGCTGGAAGTTGAGGCAGAGATTGACCAAGCAGGTGGGGTGGACCATGACTGTTCCCTTGTTTTCCCTCTTACTTGATTTAGTCTCAACGAGTGTGAAATTGTCACTGGCAGGAGGAGGTGAGAACCACAACTCCTCTCAGAGTCCTACAATCCAGCACATGGGGCTCCTTGGGCCTCTTGACATTCCAGGCTGTGGAAATACTCAGCATGAAAACCAGGAAAAAGCAGTGAATTGGGCTGGGGAGCAGTTCTGGGAAGATCCAGGGGAAAAGCTTTTTACTTATTAATTTTTCATGCAGCATACTTACATCTGACTCTTTTGCTTTACAGTCACACATTTTATGACTTGATTTTTAAAATGCCCTTTGTTTTCCTAATGGGGTTTGCTTTCAAGAATTTATAAATGCACAGTAGAAAATTAATTTTCAGCTTTCTGCATGAGCAGTAACATTAGTAGCTGCACTTAAGGCTGAAACAGCTCAACTTGTTTCACTTCCCCTCCTTTAAATTAACTTCCAATTCAAATGATAAGTTGAATAAGATTAATATTACTCCAGAATGAATCAGTTTATTTTTTTGATGGTATAAAATGGCCATGAAATTGGGGCAAGTCTGCACCTTTTGAGTGACAAAAATTGTGTCACCTGTCTTGAGTACCTGCCCTGCACGTGATCGGGGTGGGTCACTGTCATTGACCTCGGGGTTAAGGTGAGTGGTGGGATGGGGTGGGCTAGGAAGGGGAAGGAGTCCGTGGCCACCTGGCTCCTTCAGTTGTCCCATTTCAAACCTGTAACTCTGTCAGAGCATCAGATCTGTAGAGTTTTCCTGTCCCCTCTTTTCAGATTACAGCGTGTTCCACTCCCAGCAGGCGCAGGACGAGATGGACACGAAATCCTTGGATGACATGGAGCAGAGCCTGCTGATGCTGTCAGAGACAAAGGCACCAGCCCTGAGCAACACAGCCCTGTGGAAGAAGCAGGTTTCCACCATTGCCAAAGTGCATTTCCTTACTCTGAAGCGGGAAAACAAATGTGTGAGAGTTATGTAAGTATTGGGGTACAGAAACCTTAAAAGCTGTTTGAATGACACCAGAGAAAGGGCAGGATTTGATTAATTTTTTTCACGTACTTACTGTTTTGTAAGTGTAAATATGAAGGTGTCACGTGCTTTTTGGAGGGTGAGGGAGATGTTTTAATAACATGCACGTAAACTGGGTTGGCTTTCACTGAATTTTAATAAACCCCAAACTTTTATTTCTTTCAGGTTGTTGCTTTTTCTCATTTTTCTTGTAGTTCAGATTTTATTGTTTTTCATACACCACATCATCAAAAATTCTGTAGCTGCTATCAAACTTTCCCCAGATTTGTACTTGCTGAAGCCTGGAGAGAACTCTCACAAGTACAGGAGTCGGCTCCTGCTGCAGAACTCCACAGGTAGGGGGGAGCAGCTCCTGTCTCCATCTCTGTCTTCAATGTAGCTACTTTTGTGATTGGGGACAAAGTTTTTCTTGGAAGGTAACCCAGGTGAAGAGTTTCCAAGTTACCAAGAGATGGTAAAGTGTGAGTATCCTTTGTGCCATAGGGTTTGGCTTGGAGATCCTCCTCCTCCTCCCTTGTCCGTAGCCTTGTTCTTGCTGTGTCAGATGATCCGTATGAAGGAAGTGGCCAGAGGTGTTTAGACACATCAGCATTAAAATCCTGCTATAAAACAGTTTGGAAAATTGCTTTTTGTTTCAGCCTAGGATGTTTTAAAAGTGCACAGCAGTAACCCAGGCAGTAGAAAGGAGCATCTGTTCAAGCTGTTGAGAGTTTTTGCTTAATATATCTTATTTTCTCTGGACATGCCAAAGTGTTGCTGGTTTCCTACTTTTTTTAGCTGATTCTCTGTTCAACTTTTAACTTTGAACATCCTGAGGATGCTTGTTGGCAGCTTTGCTCCCTCAGTGCTGCATTCCACTTGCAAAAACTAATTGGAGAATGTAACAAAAAAAATTTTCCTGAGTTCTCTGGAGGTTGTTGAGTGGGAAACCAAAGTAAAATAGTTTGTGTCGTTCAGAATAGCAGAGGAGTCCTTGGTGGGCACGAGTGGAGGGAGACTGATCTTTCATAGGGTTATATCACTGAGAAAACACATCAGTAATGTTGTGTCAAATACTCCAGGCTGGTGGAGAGGAGGGATTTCAAAGTCATGGAGATGTGGCACTCAGGGATGTGGTGGTGGGCTTGGCAGTGCTGGATTAATGGTTGGACTCGGTGGTATTGAAGGTCTTTTCCGAGTTAAGTGATTCTGTGTTTTCTCTGTTTCCCCAGAGTCGGATATCGATGACATTGTCCACTCCCTTGGGAGCATGAACATACTCTTGGAGATGTTCAATGACAGTGACTATGTCTCAGCTGCACCTCACAGTGCAGCTCTGAACGTGTTTGCCCTTGAATCCAGGCAGGTAGGATGGACAGACTGGCTGGGTCGTGCCCCAGAGAGCCCTTAAGCAGCTGGGAGGGGCTGGTTTGTGACACTCTTCCCTGAAAAGCACCTGTTGAGTCATAGAATAAAATAATATTGCATAGTATTGCTTATACAAAAGGTCTGCAAAGTGGACTTCCATTAACAGAATGGGAACATTAGCAAAATAAATGTTCTTTCATAATTATAATTATGGCAGGCCAATCAAACTTCCGTCCCCCGTTCTTCCCCACAGGGACACTGAAAGCCAAGAGAAAAATGTTTTATTTCACAGGAGGCTTGGCATGGGAATTCTTTATCTTTGTTTCCTTCCCTTTGTACTGACTGAATCACACAATTTGGCAGGAGTGTAGCGCCACGGTGCTCTCCTGTGTAAAGGTTTCCTGCACTGTCCGTGTTCATTTCCATACGGCCACAGAAGGGCTGTCGGGAAGGTGGGAGCTCTGGGCTTGTGTTTAATCCCCAGCAAACGAGCTGCCTTGCAATCTGAGCTCTGGTTCCCGTTTATTCCCTGGCACTGCTCGCATCAGTGTGCCGGTGCACCTCTCAGCTCCTGTCAGTTTTTGCCTGTCTGGTTTGTAAATCCATTAGCAAGAACATCCAAGTGAGGGTCCTTGTGTGTTTTGTTTCTCAGACTGTAATTGTCTGGAGTGTCATTTGTCACAGTGTCACTGTTCCATAAACCGTGCTGGGAATTTATTCCAAATAATTTGTTCTCTGTGAGCATGACTGTTTTCCTGAATTAGGTTATGTGTTACAACCACTCTGAGCGGCCCAGAGCTTCCTGCAAAGCAGACTCAATTATGCAAAGATTTTTCCCAGTGTTCAGATTTAATTAAGGAGAGCCCTCTCAGGGAATTGCCCTCGGTGCAGAAGAATTAATACAGCACACACTCTCCTTCCTAGAATTATGTTTTCACCGTCGTATTCAACAGTACCATGGTGCATTCCCTGCCAGTCCTGATGAATATTGTCAGCAATCTCCTGCTGCGCAGCCTAAACGTGACTGAGAGCATCCAAATCTGGAGCAACCCCTTCATTCAGGTGAGCAGCACCCCAAAAACCTCCCTGAAACACGGGCTGGCTGGCAAAGCAGCCCTGGAGTGAGAGGGAGGGCAGAAACACCCCAAAAACCGAGGGAGAAGCTGGTTGGGACTGTTTGAGAGTTTAAGGGGACTTGAAAGGTGCTGGGGCTTTGCTCTGCAGGTTGTTGAAGTGGAGGGAGAAGGGGCTTGGAAAGAGCATGTTGTGTTGGGAATTGAAGGTTGGAGCAAGCTGGTCTAATGGAAGGAATCCCTGCCCCTGGCATGGGGCTGGAACTGGGTGATCTCCAGGAATCCTTCCAACCCAAACCATTCCACGATCCTGTGAATTTGCTGTGGTTTGTTAGAGATTACCTGCAGTTCTGGCTCTGCTGCCTCCTGAGCAGAGCTGGGGTGGCCTCTGGGAGAGGAGAGGACCTGCTGCAGGAGATCAGTGCTCTAGGAGTTCATTAGTGGCTATTTATTCCTCGTGTAAATACTCCCAGAACTTCCATGGGTATTTTCCTTCGTGCTGCAGCTCAGGTGATCTCAACACATACGGAATTTACATTTTAGCATTCACAGTCCAAGTGTCCCAATTCCTGAGTTGCTGTTTGGGTCCTGCACGTTCTGGCACTGAAGAAACCCTGATTTATATTCCAGAATCTCCCGGACACGATTTTCAGGCTGGAGATCTATTTCGAGGCCGTGTTACTGGGGATCATCATCACTGGAATGCCGCCCTATTTTGCCATGGACAACGCGGAAAACCATAAGGTAAAACTCCCAGATGTTGGGCCAGAGGTGCACAGGGAGTTAAAAACCTTGGGATCTGGGGGAAAACCTGAAGAGGGGTTTAAAATAATGCCCTGGGAGGCAGCGTGGACGTGACTGCTGTTGCTGCCTGGGGTGGAGCAGATTTGGGAAGAGCGAAAATTGGCAACGACGTGGGGTGACACCGGGGCAGATTAACACGGCGTTAATTTTAATTGCTGTGTAATTAACACTGTGCTTGCTTCTGCTGTTGCAGATCAAGGCCTACACACAGCTGAAGATTGCAGGGCTCTATCCCTCTGCTTACTGGACTGGCCAAGCCGTGGTCGACCTCCCGCTGTTCTTCTCCATCCTGGTCCTCATGATCGGGAGCCTCTTTGCCTTCCACTACGGTGTTTACTTCTATGTGGGCAAGTTCCTGGCTGTGGTGAGTGGGGTGACCTTGTTTTCTACAAGGGCTTGTTTTGCTGAGGTGGCTCAGCAGAATTTTTCCAATGGATTTACAGGGAAAACGCCCAATTAAAGCCGCCGGTGCAAAGGCTGCACCAAAGGCAAAATACTTTCCCTGGGGAAAATTGTTCAGGTTTTGGAGTTTCATTCAGAAATGGAATAAAATAAAGCTTCAAAATAAGAGTATTTTCCAAGGAAACCCCCCATTCTTTTGTTTCTCCTGCTTTCTGAGCCTGCTTCGTGCTCTTTGCAGTGACTGATCGTTGCTCTGCTTGCATCAGTGTGCTGCTAATGACAAGGTCACAGTGACTTTGAGCACGGACCATCTCCGCAGTGAACTGCAGCTTGTGATTGAGTTGAAGACACCACAAGACTTCATGTCTTTGATATTCAGAGCAGGCTTTCCTGTGAGATTGGCTGTAATTGAAAGGAATTAGGTTTTCCTTGCTGCTCCGAGCTAATCAGGTTTGGGATGTGCCTGGTGTGCTGCAGGGCTGGTCTTCTCCCCTTGTTTTAATTTCTACAAAAACACTAAGGTGGAATTCTTGATATTTGCCATGTTTGGGTGAGCATTTATGGGAGTGTTTTTAAAAAAATGGGCGAGAGTTTAACTGAGCGAGGGAAGTTCCTGCCTCTCCACACACTTTTGTGTCTTTAATAACATACCAAGGCAGCAAAATACATCAAATGAAGTGACAAAGATGAATCCGGAGTTATGTGTGACACTGAAGTAATTCCAGATGTTACACAAAAACCTCACCCCTGGGTTTTTGCTGCTGCTCCCCTGAGAAGCCTTTCCTGTCCTTGCAGATTTTTTGCCTGGTTGGGTACGTCCCCTCCGTGGTGCTCTTCACGTACGTGGTCTCCTTCACCTTTAGGAAAGTCCAGAACACAAAAGAATTCTGGTCATTTATATTTTCAGTGGTGAGTAACTTGAGCCTGAGTTGGCAGAACTGGTGATCTCCAAAGCCACAGCAGCTTCCCAGTGACTTTATTTAATTGTCTGTCCTTAATGCACAGGAAATGTGAAACCTTTACCAGTGTCTCTATCTTACTGTCACATCCTAAATGATAAAAGCTTTAAGAAATATGCCTCAAATTAGATCCCTTATGCTTAGAGAGTCTGAACTGGATGTAAATGGACTTTTTTCCCCCCTTTCTTTTGTACAGACAGCCTTGCTTTGCACTGTTGTCACTGAAGTGGCCTTTTTTCTGGACTATTACCTGGTAACCACTGTCCTGCATTATGTCTTCTCCATCTTCATTCCTATTTATCCCCTGATTGGATGTCTGATTTGTTTTATAAAGGTAAGGGGGCACTGGGGATCCTCTTCAGACACTTTTAGGTGGCTGGAATTGGGTGGCTGGCTTTAATGTGTCATCTGTAGCCATTTAATAAGTGAAGAATAGCAATTGCTGGGGAAAACCCCACATTTTCCTGTTGGGCGAAGTGTTTTGGTTTTAAAATAAGAAAAGCAGAAAGTTTTCCGTTAAATTTCCTTCCAGTACCTGAAGGGAACATACAGGAAAGGTGGAGAGGGACTCTTTACAGGAGTGTGTAATGACAGGACAAGGGGGATGTTTTTAAATTGAAAGAGAATAGGTTTAGATTAGATGTTAGGAAGAAATTCTGCCCTCTGAGACTGGTGATTCTGTGATATCCAAAGGAAACCCATCCATTTCTCAGTGACCAAAACCTGTGATGGGCCGTGGATTTATTGGGAGTTGGGGGCTGGAACCCAGGAGCAGCCCCGGGCGTTTGGGTGCAGTTTTGTAGGTGTCAGAGCTGTGCCATCAGTGTCTGCAGAGCTCAGAAAGTGCTGGAGCACCAGAACTTAAATGACTGATGGAGGTAAAACACACGCTCTCGGGCAGGTGATCATTTACCCCTGTGTGGCTTTTCCTAAATTTTCAGGTCTCGTGGAAAGGCAAACGGAAGAGCGGGGGATTCTACGATCCGTGGGACCGGCTGCTGGTGGCAGTTCTGGCTGTGAGCATGGCGACTTCATTATCTGCCTTCTTGGCTCGAGGGGATTGCTGGCTCCTGCTGGGAGCCCCTTCTGTTCACGTCTCCAGTGATACAGAGTCGATGCAGGGCTCGGCGTTGCTGAGCCCGCAGCTCCTGCAGCCTGTTGTGGCACGAGGAGAGGCAGGAAAGCTCAACATCTGCTGCCTCAGTGGCCTCATTAACACTGCCAGTACTAATTGTGATTATTGTGGGAGTCCATGCTGATGGAGTAAGAGCTCCAGAGCAGGGACAATCCCTTATCTCTCCAAAAACCCCAGATAATTGCCTTTAAATCTAAGCAGACTTTGGCTGTGCATCCTCAGACCCACTGGGAGGCATTTAATGATGTATTTCATACTCTTGGAAACACCAGCACTTCTGTGGTGGTGCAGAGCTGGAGCTTTTAGTCCCTCATCACACTGGTGGGGTCAGCTCTAGGGTCACTTGAGAGCCCTGGAGGGGTGGCAGAGCTCCCAGTAACTGGGGTGTTGTTTGTCTGGTTCAGCCCTATTTGCAGTGTGTCGTGTGGCTCTTCCTGCTGCGGTGCTTCGAGCTCAAGAACGGAGGGAGGACGGTCAGAGAGGATCCCTTTTTCAGGTATCTCTCTTAAATACTCTTTTTTGAAAGTAATAATGCAGAGAAACTGGTTTTAAGGGTGCTGCTGGTGGTGAAACTGGAGCGTGCAGTGCACAACCATAGAGGAAATCCAATAACTTTTGTTATATTCCATCCCAGGTGTCTGAAGAATTTGCTCTCAATTTAGTTGTCTGAAATTCAGTCCCTGAAGAAACAGGGGTGTTGTCTTTTTCCTTTTTAAGTTGTATCAGTGCAAAGTCAGGAATTTTGTGTGTTCCCTATTTAAAAACAGGAGCACTGCCTTTCCCACTGCATGGCCAGAGATGCCATAACCCAACAAGTATCTTGGCACAAAGGTGACACAGTGACAGTCCCTGACAGCTCCTCCTGCCCTCACATGAGCTGCAGGAATCTGTTCCCCCTGGGCTTGGCAAACACAAATGGCTTTGCAGCATCAAGGCCCTGAGCCAAACTCAGCTGAGTGCTGTTTTCTTCCCCTTTAGAAAATGCATAACAAAACCCAAAACCTGGAAGTTTCCAGATGTCCCACACGAGGAGAACGAGGATGAAGATGTGAGGGCAGAGAGGCTGCGAGTCAAGGAGATCCTGAGCAGCCCCAGGAGTGAGGAGGTAAAGCTCTGCCCCCCCAGGCACTGCCCAAACCCACGTTTGGAGGGTTCCCAGAGCCGCTGGGATCCGCAGCCACTTCCCTCTCCCCTCCTAGATGCCAGCAATCCTGGTCAGCAGCCTGCACAAGGAGTTTGATGAAAGGAAGGAATTTCTTCTGGGGAGAAAAATAAAGAAAGTGGCGACAAAACACGTTTCTCTCTGCGTAAAAAAAGGTTGGAGTTCAATGACTTGCTGTTGAGCTGCCTTATGTACAGGAACAACTCTTGGGGCCGTTTATCCAACCTCGTGGGCAATGCTTTGTGTCTTCCTTTCCTTAGGGGAAATACTGGGTTTGTTGGGGCCCAATGGAGCTGGGAAAAGCACGTTAATTAACATGCTCGTTGGAGAGATCGAGCCAACCAGCGGGCAAGTATGTTACATGCTGCAAGTCATATAGAAAATTAACCTCTATTTCCATTTTGTTATTACTATTGCAAACATTCCTAAGTGTGTTCTGCTAAAAACTGTGCAAAAACCAGTTTGGAAATTTAGAGTATGTTGTGGTAAGGTCTGTGTGTTTTCCTCGCAGGTTCTGATGGGAGATTATCCTTTGGGGCTGAGCAGTGAGGATGACTCGGTGAAATTCGTGGGGTACTGTCCTCAAACAAACCCCCTCTGGCCAGATATTACATTGCAGGAACACTTTGAAATTTACGGTGCTCTCAAAGGAATGAGTCAGTCTGATGTTAAGGAAGTCATCAAACGGTGAGTAGTTGGTTATAGAAATCCTTAAGGTTTAGCTGTATTTTTCTTGGAGGGTTTTTTTCAGGTTTATTGCTGGGGTTTTTGACCTTTTTCTTTGTGGGTTTTTTTTTCCTGCCTTTCCTAATTCAATCTCTTTCCCTGAAGCTGAATTGGATCTTTCCAGCAAATTCAGCGAGTGTGAATTTTAACGTGAGGAGGTTGAGATTCAGCCACACAGAATTCAATTGGTATTTCTAATTTTTAGATATTTTTTTTTCCAAGTTATGAAGTGCTACCAATGACCTTTGCAGAGGCTGCAAGGATGGGGAATCCTGCAAGGATGGGGAGCTGTTTCTGGGCTGTCACCACAGGCTCCTCCAAGACACAGGGTGGTTTTGTTCGGAAGCACCCACCTGCAATTCTGCTTATTGCTCTGCTGGGGTTTTTTATACTTTATATACAGATATTTGTAACTGAGCTCTTCAGATGGGGCTGTTTGCGTGCTGTGATGAGGGGGAAGTGAGCCCTCAGCATCCCAGCTGTTCACACGGGGTCTTCCCCCTCCACAGCATCGCCAGCGCCCTGGATTTAAAGGACCACCTGCAGAAGACGACGAAGAAGTTGGGAGTGGGGCTGAAACGCAAGGTATGGGGCTGCTTTGGCACCTGTGCTGGGGGTCACCACCCCCATCCTCGCCTCACCCACCCCCTTTGCCTTCCTCCCAGCTCTGCTTTGCCCTCAGCATGCTGGGGAACCCCCGGGTCACGTTGCTGGATGAGCCGTCCACCGGGATGGATCCGAAAGCCAAGCAGCACATGTGGTGAGTGCCCCCGGGGCCGCAGGATCCTTCCTCCTTGGGAATGTGCCTGGTTTGGTGTGTGCATTAGCCGTGCTAACACTAGGGAGAGCCATAGACAGGGAATCCTGGAATGGCTTGTGTTGTAAAGGACCCTAAAGATCATCCTGTTCCACCCCCCTGCTATGGGCAGGGATGCCTTCCACTTGCCCAGGCTGCTCCAAGCCCCGTCCAACCTGGCCTTGGACACTTCCAGGGATCCAGGGGCAGCCACAGCTTCTCTGGGCACCCTGTGCCAGGGCCTGCCCACCCTCACAGGGGAGAATTTCTTCTAATATCTGCTGTAACCTGGCCCTCTGTCAGTTTAAAAACAATCCCCTTTGTCCTGTCCCTCAGGCCCTTGCCCAAAGTCCCTCTCCAGCTCTCCTGGAGCCCCTTTAGGCACTAGAAGCTGCTTCAAGGTCTCCCTGGAGCCTTCTCTTCTCCAGGCTGAACACCCCCAGCTCTCCCAGCCTGTTTCCAGAGCAGAGGTGCTCCAGCCCTTGGAGCATCTCCGTGGCCTCCTCTGACTTGCTCCAGCAGCTCCACATCCTACTGTGGTGGAAGCCCCAGAGCTGGACAAAGTGGGGGAGTATCAACTCAACCTCAGTTCCAGGTGCAGTGCATCTGTGTCCTCTCCCAGAATAGTTTGGGAATTAAAAGCTTGAAACCTGAAAGAAATCCTTAAAATAATAAATTAGTACAGATTGGAGTCATCTTTGGCAAATTCAGGTATTAATTGTTGCTGTAGGAGTGGTCCATAAACAGAGGGTTTGTGTTGGACCCTCACAGTCCTCTTTTCCTACTAACCCAGGACTTCACTGTCACCTGCTAAACGTTTTGTTCTTTGGTTGTGTTTTGCAGGCGGGCAATTCGAGCAGCCTTTAAAAACAAGGAGAGGGCAGCGATCCTGACCACCCACTACATGGAGGAGGCAGATGCTGTCTGTGACCGCGTGGCCATCCTGGTGTCTGGGCAGCTCAGGTACCACCAGAGCCTCCCCTGGGGCGGAGGGGGCAGGACAGCCATCAGCTAGAATATATTGCTTTGAAAATACAGGGAGGCAACTTCTTTGTACCTTAAACTTGGAGCAAAATCAATCTTAATCTGCAAAAAGGGTCTGTTTGAAGCTCAGCTGCTTGAGTGTGGTGTAATGTGTACAACTCGTATTTTCTCTTTGCAATTGGCAGATGTATAGGTACTGTCCAACACCTGAAGAGTAAATTTGGCAGAGGCTACTTCTTGGAAATGAAATTAAAAGACACAGCAGATGTACAGCAGGTGGAGTATCTGCAGAGCCAGATTTTGCACATCTTCCCCAACGCCAACCGCCAGGAAAGGTGAGGTTTGACAAACACGCGGCAAATGGGATTAATAAAAGCCTCTGATTTCTCAGCAGCAAGCTGGCACCGAGCAGGGAGTGTAAATATTTACGCAGAGCAAAGAAAAAGAGGAAGGGTTCTGGGAGCCAGCAGAGCCCGCAGCCCGTGCACAGATGTTCGGCACGGGGGAAGCAAAACTGCGTTTCTGCACAGCTGTGGCCTGAGAGCTTCCTCCTCGCTCGGGGCCCTGGGAGCAGCCTGAAATCACAGTCACTGAGTCACTGCCCTTACCCCAAATCCTCAGCCCCCTCGGGGAGGGGGGATCTCAGAGTTTCAGGGTGGGCTGCTTGGTTTTCCAGCAGGCAGCTTTGAATTTCTGCCGGAGGAAGTGGAGGCTCTGGCTCGGTGAGTGCTGAGGAGAGTCTCCTGAAAGGGCACAGCGGGCATCAAACGAGGAGTGTTCCTCAACTTGGGGGGATCTGCAGGGAGGAAGGAGAGTTCCCTCTCCAGCAGCAGCTGCGTGTGCCAGAGCAGCTCCCCGTCCTGCAGTCTGGCTTGCGGGAACTGCTGCGTGGTGCAGAGTTCCAGGAGATCCTGTGACCTCTGTCTGAGCTCATTGCAAAGGAAAAAACAACAACTCAGAAATTTGGGACTTCCAGGCAGCAAATCTCATGAGTAAGCAGAACAGGAGTGGTTGACTCTTTAGTTGAAAAGCATGTCAGGCATAGAACAGTCTTGGGGGGATCTCAACTGCTGCACCTGGACCTGCATCTCTGAGGTGAAAAACCAGCTGCTCTCCTGGAGCTGCATCATTCCTTCTGTCCTGTGTGATCATGACTAGTCAGAATGCTTGGAGGGACCCTCAGAACATGAGTTTAAATCCACTCAATTGGATAGTGTTGACATTTTTTCTTAGAGTCACTTTGCTTGAAGCTAAATGTGTTCTGTTTCTTTGCAGTTTTGCTTCTATTTTGGCATATAAAATTCCTAAAGAAGATGTACAGTCGCTTTCACATTCTTTCTCCAAGCTGGAAGAAGGTAATTAATCACTTGCCAGAGATCACGTACAGAAATCCTTTTGTCTCCCATAACTGGTATTTTTGCCATGTGGTGTCACCGCTCCATTTCTGTTCCAAAGTTATTTCATTTATTTTTCTTTTATTACTGTTGTCCCCAACTCTGCTTCTTGTGAAGTCAAGAGTAGGTGCTTGTGCCAGCCTAAAATCCAGTTGTGTGAGACAGTAAAGTCCCCCTGAATCTGCTCTTTAATTCTTTCAACAGTAAAACACGCCTTTAACATCGAGGATTACAGCTTCTCTCAGGCAACACTGGAGCAGGTATGTGAAAGTATGTTTTGTGGAGGTAAACCCTGCCAGGTGAAGGTGGCAGGGAGAGGGAAGGATTAGATGGGATACTGGGGGGAAGTTCTTCCCTGGGAGGGTGGGCAGCCCCTGGCACAGGGTGCCCAGAGCAGCTGTGGCTGCCCCAGCCCTGGAAGAGTCCAAGGCCAGGTTGGATGGGGCTTGGAGCAACCTGGGCTGGTGGAAGGTGTCCCTGCCCATGGCAGAGGATTGGGATTAGATGATCTTTAAGGTCCCTTCCAGTCCAAACCATTCCATGATTCTGTGATGAAGGGCCCTGTGCAGGCAGCTCATCCCCCATGCCCAGGTTTCAAGCCACTGGGGCCACTTTGCTGATGCCTCTTTGGCTGGTTTTGGCAAACTAAATTCCCCTTTTCCAAAGCGATTTGGGACTGCCAGTTCTGCTGCTCCTCTTTATTCCCATTTTCTCCTTTAAAAATAAGATGCCAACTGCAGTGACTGGAGGAAAAGAAATTTGTGGCATTAATGGGAAAGCTGCTCTGATTTATTCTGAGGACGGGCATTGCTCTTCATGGCTGAAAGGAGGGTGAAGCTGAGGCTTGTTATTGCTTATTCTGAATTAGTTATTGCTGATGATAAATGTCCTTCAGTGTGTTTGGGGCAACTTCCCTTTTCATCCTTCTAAAGAAATGAGGCAGGAGGGTAAGAGCAAGGAGAGAAAACCCTGAATACTAAAAACTTGCTTGGAAATGAAGCAACACATTCAATGCTCATGAGGTCTTTAGGATGAGCTGTGTTTGTGACCAAGAACATTCCAACAGGGAGCACGGGGTATCCATGTCCTCTCCATGTGTTCCAGGTTTTCGTGGAGCTTGCTAAAGAGCAGGAGGAGGAGGACAGCAGCTTCGGCACCCTGAACAGCACATTGTGGTGGGAGAGGACGCAGGAGGACAGAGTCATTTTCTGAGCTCCTGGTGTCCAAATCTGCTCAGAAGCTCCTCTTGGTGCCAGCAATGATCCTCTCCACACGCGCTGGGGCGTGTGCCTGGAAAACATCGGAGTTGGGAAGGACATGGAGAATCATATTTGGGAGCCCTGAGCGTGTCCCACCACCCTGGCCTTAGCAATAACGCCGCGGTTGTGGTGAGCACCCCCACCGTTGTTCTGGCTGACCTGGAATTCCTCCTCCCCTCGCTGTTCCCTGGTTTGTGTTGGGCAAGAGGACACTGCCACCACAGCTGGCCATCTCCTGGTGTTGGTGGCTGGTGCAGGAGCTGCCACTTGCCTTTCCTTGGCTCTCTTGTGCTGTCTTAAAAGGACATCCTGCATCTGAGCAAAACCAGGGGCCACTGGAGCATCCTGCTCCTCCACCATCTCTGCTTATGCTTTGAAGATGCACCTGCTTAGAAGAGAGGGGGAAAAACCACCCGAGAGTAAGTGTATCACTGCAAAGAGGGTCCTGAATTCCAAAAAAACCCCTTCACAGTAACTGCAGCACTGCAGAGAGGGCCCTGAATTCCACCACGAGCTCAGCTTGGCATCTGACCAACGTGAAAATGTTCATTTCCACATAAAACACGGCACTTGTTGGCACTCCCCTTCGTTTCTCCTGCAGGGTGGCAGCTGTGGGTTGTGGGTGACACTGGTGTTTGCCCTGCATGTGCTGGGGGTGGCAGGGTGGACAGAGGGGACACGTCCCTTCCCCTGCTTGGTAAAAGTACAATGACATAACTGTGAGCCACGGGACTTGCAGAGATGTGAGTACTCCTTGTGTTCATTAAAAACAGCCTGATTCTTTCCTTGGGTGTAACAACACTTGTCCTGCCAGCTGCTCTCGGGCTCCGTCCTTTGGAGATGTTTGCGTTTTCCTTGCCAGTGGATTCGTAAGGACAAGTGCCAGTGTTTCCCAATCCATCTTTGTTGTGAGAGCAGGCAGTACCACAGGGACATTGGCTTTGTCCTGGCCTGGCAATTTATCACTCACCTTTGTAAAACCCCAAAGAAAATGATCCCAATTCGCAGCTTCACCCCTAGAAATGGTGCCTTGAGTTTGCACAGAAGCACTAAGAAGAGTAAAATATGTGATCCTTCAGCCTAAGAGATGGCAGATGTGTGTTGAAAATAGGTTATTTTTTTGGTTTTTCTACACAAAGCTCTCATCCCCTTTTTTAGTTTTGTAAGGTGAAGTTAAAGATTGCTCCCAGTTCATTGTGCTCTGCAATGAACAGATACAGAGATGTGTTTATATCGAGACGTTGGCTTCGTAAGTCGTATCATTTATGTATCTTCACATTAAAGTTAGAAAAGACCTTTGTTCTTCTTGTGAAAACTCAAAGAACTGGGTTAAAGTGGAGTTGTGTCCCAGCTGTTTGTAATTATCAGGCAATAATGTCTGTAATATGTCTGATAATGGTTTGAGCCAAAACCTGTATCCATTAGTTTCTTATTCCATCACAGGGAGATGTGAACTCTTTATGTACCCCTTTGCTTTCTGTTTTATACCTGTACATTGCATATAAATGTATAGATTCGGGTTTGTAGTTAAAATAGGAGCCCAAGCACTGCAGAAAGCCCTGGACATCCCACTTGCTTCCCCAGGGAACCACAGCCTGTGGTTGTGCCCTTTTTGGTGAGCCCTGGAAACGAGGCAGAGGAAAAGGATGGGATTAAAGCACCACCTCTAAAATGCAGCTCCGGTGGAACCTTCTATGGGTGAACCTTCCCTGTCAGAAAAGAAAATGCCCCAAATTGAGGTATTTAGTTTATTTAGCCCCTGGGCCCCCCAGCCTGTTGCTCCCAGCCCCGTCCCTGCTGCTCTGAGCATTTCCCTTTAGTTGGAGCCAAGGTGGGACCCAGAATTTTATCTGATGGTACTTTCCCACAGAGGTATGTACAAGTTCAGCGTGTCTTCTCCAAATGCCACATTTCTCGCTGTGGTCTCTGTAAGTGGTGTGTCAGCCCAGTGCCACATCAGTCCATCCATGCACAGCATGTTCTTGTCACGTGGCCTTCTGGAAGTACAGTGTGGCCTGTGAGCCTTGGTGTCTTCTTTTAATTTTATTCTTTAACTTAGAGTTAATAGTCCGTAAAATAGTTCTGTTCTGTGTGGATGACAGCATCCTGTTTCAGATGGTTCCATGTTTTCTGACTTTTCAAATGGATCAAATGAAAACTTGGGTTTGCAGCCAGATCAGCTCAGTTTGGGGCTGTTGTTTATCCTGGAGGAACCCAGGGGATGGTGGCACCGTGTTTATGCAGCTACCTGGACGAAGGATTTGGCTCATTTAATTAACTGTGCATTTTGGTGGGATCTTCTTGGCGTGGTGACATCGTGGGTCAGAGTGGGGTAAGATGCCACCCCAGAACATCACTGCCATTGTAGTGCATTGCATCAGAAGTGTTTCACAATGCCTATAATTGCCAGCATAGGGAAAAAATGCAAAATTAAACCAGAAAATCCCCTGGAGACACAAGAGCTTTATTCCTGTGATTTTTTTTTTGAGTCCCTTTGTTCCGCTGTTCTGCCAAATCCCAGCTGTACAACACACACACCCAGCGGGTGCTCTCGGAGATAAACTGGAGCCCAGGCAGCTGGATTTGGGGCAAGTCCACCCAGTTTGGGTCACTGTTCCCAAATGTGATGGTTTTAGTTACCTTGCAGGGTTGTTGTGAGATTGTAGCTGATATATCCAAAGCTTGGAAAACGCGTTTACTTTGTGGTGTTGTTACAAGGTTGTATTTTTCTATGGAGAATTTAAGGTGTCTGATTTTTGTTTACATGACCAAGAAAAGTCCTTATTTAAAAGTATCTCTGTATAGTGAGTGAAGACTATTGCATAGCCAACATCCAGAACTTTGGCAGCAGAAGGTGCCACGTTTGTGATGCTCCTCCTGATGTTGAACCACATGCAGTTCATTTTATACACTTGCCTTTCTTTTACCACTTGGCTGTACTTGTAAAGGTGAGGATTTTCCTTTCCCAGCAGAAAGTACTACCAAAATAAAGATGGTTTGGATTGTTAAATGCTTGAGTTTCTGTCATGTGCGTGTTTTGCTGTTCTAGAAACAAAGGGCTTGTTTTCAAAAGCTTTGGCTGTTCTTGGGCTTCAGGTGAGTGGGCTTGGGCAGAGCATGGGGGGCCCCAGCTCTTGGCATTGCTGGGAGGGTCAGGCTGTGTATTTTTTGACTGATTTGGGGAATTTTTCAGTATTGCAACACTTGGGATTCAACCTCCCGTGGTTTTAGCGGATTTTGCAGCCAGATTAATTCAGCCCAACTTCGGGCTAGAAGTGACCCCACGGCAGCTGCTCCTGGCACGGTACATCCAACATCTGCAGGGATGAATCACCTCCAGCCCCTGGAAAATTAACCCCTTGGAAAAAGAAAATAATTCCTTTCTCTGGCTAGAGCTGCGCCCAAGGTGAACTCGCTGGGTGGGTGCTGGCCTTGGGGAGAAGGGGCAGTGAAATGGGGAGGTTTGGCTGAAGGTGGGATATGGAATCGTGGGCTGCAGGGATGGAGGACACTGGCTGCTCCTTGGATGGCCCGTGGGACTGCTGGCTCCCCAGAGTGACCCTGCTGAGGAAGAGGAGGAGGTCAGCAAAAGGTACAGCGAACTGAAAGGGGTTTGTGTTCCCCAGGCCCCTCAGTGGGGAGGAAAACAACCCCAAAGAAATGTAATCTCCATTTGGTGACAGTTCCCCGAATTTCATACTTATCTTTAATGGTGGGTAAGGGCAGTGTCCCGTGTATTTTGGGGTTTCTTTAAAAAGCTGTAAAATTAATCCATTCCTTTATAATGCTGCCTTTAAGAGATCTTCAGAAAGTCCCTGATTCACCATGCAGAATTTCTCTCTGATGAGGGTTTCCCGGAGCTCTCACTGTTCCCTTTTCTTGCAATGCACAGCTCAGCATGTCCCCCTGCAAGGGTC
Source organism: Sclerurus mexicanus (assembly GCA_013396755.1). Lineage (NCBI taxonomy): Eukaryota > Metazoa > Chordata > Aves > Passeriformes > Furnariidae > Sclerurus > Sclerurus mexicanus. Next base: position 1,496,585 of record VWZF01004705.1, on the reverse strand, counting down.
TGGCTCCATTCCCAGCCCCTCTCCTCCTCCTGGCACCTCCAAAGGATAGTCCCGAGTCCCCCTGCCCTGAAATCCTGTGGAGCATCTGCCTGAGGGTCTAATTACTGGCATTTTGAGATTCTGTGTGTTCTCCTGATGCTTTGCAGAGAGGCCCCCGGGGGTTGCCTTGGGCTGGGGTCCAGCAGCAGAGCCCTCCCAGTGCACAGGATGGGGAACCCCGAGGAGTGCTCGGGGCAGGGATAATTTTGATGTTCCAAAGCCTTTTCTGTAGCCAACGTGCAGTCGTGCCAGGGATGCCCAGGGCTGGGTGCTGCCAGCACGCCGTGGGCATGGTCAGGAACGTGCTGTTTTTCCCTGAAGTGCATCTCAGATGGGCTTCTTGCAGTCACGAGGAGCCTTCCCCACTTCTCCCTCGTTGCCCAATGGGAAGTGATGCTGGGTAACACTCTGCTCCTCTCCTAAATGAGCTCATTCCTTGAAAATGAGTAAATCAGCAGCTGCAGGAGAGCTACAGCCTTTTGTTAAGGAACAACCAGACAGCTCTTGTTTGGGTCAGCTCTGCAGATCAGGTGCACAGCCCTCAAGCTGTTGAAGTTCCAGGACAGTGAAATTAATTTAACCAGTTGAGTTATCCTGTGGCCATACACCCTTCCAGCTCATTTGGATTTCCTGGCTTATCTGGTTTCCTGACCTCCGTGTTTTGAATGCAGATCCATTGGAAAGATGCTTTTTAAAATCCCAGCGCATTCCATCCTCGTTCCAGCCGTGTGGCAGCCGCTGGAAAAGCAATTAAAAGGAGCGGAAACTGAAAAAAATTATTGCTAAAAACAACGAGGAAAGGAGAAACAAGAACCGAAACCCCTTTGGTCCTGAAACACAGGATTTGCCTTGGCAGAGGAAGGAGCGTTTGCTGAGTCAGGCTTTGAGCAAGATGGGGAAAAAGCAGTGGAGTTTTCCCCTCTGGAGAAGCTGGGGCAGGGATGGGATGGCTTTGGTGTCACGTTCACCCCATCTCGGGGCCCCCAACCCGCTGCCTGGTGGGACCGCACGCGATGCGCGGGTCGTGCGAAGCCCCGCAGGCTGCGGTGTGAACATCTCCGGGCTCTGGGCCAGCTCCGGTTGTAGCTGTTGCTCCACGGTTGCGTCATCACTCCAGTTTTGGGAGCGTTTGCACCCCTGGGACGGGGTGACGTCGGGCTGGAGAGGGGCATGGCCATGGGGCTGGGCTACGGCGCTCAGCCCTCGCCAGGGCTGCAAAGGGACCGGGCGCCCCGACAGCGCAGGGCTGGAGACTCGGCGCTCATGGAAAGCACGGCATCAGGTAAGGAGTCTCGTGTTTCCCTTTCTATTAAAGGGAAAATTGATTGAGAAATAGAAATAGGGGAGAGCTCCTCAGGCACTTTCACGCAGGGGTTGTGGTTGGTGATGGCTTTTCTCCTGATTCTTCAATCCTGCGTTACGCTGGATGCAGAAGAGCTGCACCTGCCAGCTCCGTCCCCTGGCAAATTTGAGGCTTCACCACAAAATATTCAAGAGGCAAAGGAGTGGAAATATTCGGCTTTTCTCTGTGTGGGTGTGGATTTTGATTCTCCCCAGGGATGTCCTTTGGCTGCAGGTTGGTCACTGAGTCTTCCCAGAGGATAATCCAGTTTTCCAAGTGATGCTCCTAAGTGGCTTAAAGCTCCTCAAACGCTGTTGCCTCCAGCTAAATTTCTGCTGGGTTTATTTTGACTTCTGAATGTGAAATTTTGAACCTCAGGTTTTGCAGAGGATTCTCTCTTGCTTGTATTTTTTACATTTTTTGATAATTATTTAATGAGTTACTTAGGTATCTGATTAGAAGTTGATAGTATCTAATATTTATTAGGTATCTAATTGAAAGTTAAATTCTTCCTGGTTGTGTTCATCCAGCTTTTCTAGGCAGCATCACTTGTTTGAATTCCTGGCTTCACATTTGCCTCCCAGTGGTATTTTCTTCTCGCTGCGCAGGAAAAAATTAAATTAAAACCAGTAGAAACTTCATTGGACTTTTCCATAAAGTTTCAGATTTGCTCCATCACTTTTAAATGAAGTGTTTGTTGTGCTTGTAGAGATTCAGTGCAGTTTTTCCAAGACCATCATGTTTTTCATGTTACCCAACAACACGAACCTTTGTTTACTGCCCAAACATCCTGGGCTGGGCTGCTGCTTTCGGTTCACAGCGCCTGAAATTCAGCCCTGGGCAAAAAAAGAAAAGTAACATTTCCTAGAAATCTCTTCCTATTTGCTTTTAACCTTCACTGCAGGCTGTGGTGGGGAAGCACGGGAGGAAGGAGAGCACCAGGAGATAAGCCCTGTGATAACAGTCGTGGGGCAAACAGGGACTCTGGATCCATCGCCCCCGTCACAGGCAAATATTTAATTCTTCCGAAAGCAAGCAGGGAAGGGACAGAGTAGTAGTTCCATTTATTAACTCCAGCTGCCCAACCCGTGAAATCAGGAAGTGATGTCCAAGGGGAATAGAGCGCTGAGCGTTTGAGGTTGCTTTGATTTGGGGTTTCAGGCATTTGAAAGGATTAAAATACAAAACCGTGTTGGGAGGTTCCCTCCCCTGCTCTGCTCCTGGGCAGGGGGGAAACCTGTCACTCTGAACTTGCTGCTGGGCTTGCACGGGGAATTTGCTGCTTGACCACGTGATTAGACTTGGAGCTGAAATAAATGTTCCCCATAAAAATATCCTGCTTTGTATTTAGGAGGATATAAGGGAACACGGAGAGGTTTTAACGCTGCCCTGCTCTAGAGCCAAAGTCCATCAGCATCTGGGTGAAAGCAGAACAAACAGACTGTTTGGAGGAGATGGTGGCAGCATCTCTTTTAGGCTGCTTTTAGATCCCACCAGTGTTTCTGGTGGCCTCCTGGGGGGCAGCTGCCTTCCCCCAGAGATGATGTGGAAAGGGGCCATGTGTGTAGCAGGGATGATTTTGGCTCTGCTTACAAGACCCAGAGCAGGAGAGCAGCGATTTGCCAACAAACCACATGTCTAAGGCAAGACATAAATTCACTTTCTCCAGTGAAATGTAGAAAGTGAACAGTTGACTCATTCTACGAAGCCTCTTTAGGATGAAGAAGGATGAATCTGTGCACATGGAAAAGGCACCTGAGTCCAACACAGCTCTCTGTTCCCTTCTGTGATCTTAGACTATTCCCTTTGAATTTCACCTTGGTTGCCCAAGCTGTAAAATGGAGACAAGTTCTCAACCTTTGGCACGTTATTGCCTTCCTCTGAAGTAGTGTTTTACCCAAGGAAGTATATTAACATCCAGTGGTCTGTTTTATCCTAAATTATACGATTTTCTTTCTCAGCTGGAAAAATGCAGAGCATATTGGAGAAAACCTCAAAAATATTTCAGCAAACCCGTGCTCTCCTATGGAAAAACGTTCTTCTGGTGTGGAGGATGAAGGTGCAAAGTTTTCAGGCAAGTGTTGGCTCTTCCAAAGGGAAATCCAGGTTTGCGCTCCAAAGTGTTTCTACGTTGCATTGTTTTTATGGGAGGGGAGATGAGAAGCCTCAGCTGGTGATGTGGTTCCCTGGGAAATGTCAGCACTTGCACTTCTTCCTGTGACACTGGAATATCCTGGCACAATCCGGGCTCGTGACAAAGCCGGCTTGTTGCTTTTGGTTGTTGATCCCACCCTGCACTGGACAGAGGAACACAATGTGCAATTCACGGGGATGGGGTGAAATTGTCAGCAGACCTCGTTGGCTCCGGTACTAAGAAAACATGTTTTTCACTTGAATCATTCCTCCTTTTTAAACTCTCCACACCTGGGAAACAGCTCTCCCTCGCGTACAGGGAAAAGTAACCCGCAGTCAGAGGAGCTGCACTGTGCAGAGCTGGATGAGGAGGGTCCTGGAAGAGCCTTCCATGCCACCACATCCTCAGGCTGCAGCTCACCTCTGCATGTCCTTGCTTTCCTCTAGGAATGGGTGACATCGCTGATCTTCCTCTTTGCCCTCTGGGAAGCAGCATCCATGATCTGGTCCTACCCGAGGCAGGAATTCCCTTACAAATTCCTGGGGCAGTTGGATGATCCAGCCTTTAACGCCACAGGACTGACTCTCATGTACTTCCCTGGGACAAACGCCACCAGGAGAATAATGGGCAAAGTGGCTTTGGATTCAGTACTGAGGGGTAATGCTGCTCTTAAATCCTGGCTCCACCTCTGAGCTCTGAACTGGCTCTGACCAGCACTTGTGGTGAGGGGGGGAAAGCCTTTGGCCAGTGTGGTTTTTGAGGGTATGAATTGTGGTGATGCCCATTTTCATGTTGTTGCCTGACTAATCAGAGTTTTAGATGTGATGGTTTTACTCTTTTTAAAATATTAATTATTTATTCTAATGATAGGTGTAATAATAGAAGAGATGGAAAACGTGGAAAAAATGGAAGCAAAAGGAAATTTGGAGAATGAAGTTCTCGGTGTTGTTTTTAAGGATGACTTCTCCTACAGCCTCAGATCTGAAATCAACAGAGCTGTGTATCCAAATGATGCCTTCGACCACACTGGTAACGGAGCAAATGAAACCACAGAATCTGATTTTACATTACAAGCAGTTTAGTTGGATCTCTGTGCTGCTGTGCCACCCCAAAGGGATGGAGGCTGCATGTGCTAAATGACACCAGAGACACGTTAATTAAAATTTGAGTTGGTTTCTGTAAAGGGAAACAAGTGTCAGAGGAAAGAACAGCTAAACGTTATCTACAATCGTAGAGTCATAGAATGGTTTAGGTTGAAAGGGAGCTCATCCAATTGCACCCCCCTGCCATGGGCAGGGACACCTTCCACCAGCCCAGGTTGCTCCAAGCCCCATCCAACCTGACCTTGGACACTTCCAGGGATGGGGCAGCCACAGCTTCTCTGGGCACCCTGTGCCAGGGCCTGCCCACCCTCACTGGGAGGAATTCCTCCCCAGTATCCCACCTAACCCTGCCCTCTGGCAGTGGGAAGCCCTTCCCTCTTCTCCTGTTACTCTGGTTCCTGATGAAAAGTCCCTCTCCAGCCTCCCTGTAGCCCTTTCAGACAGGAAGGTGCTCAGAGGTCTCCACACAACCTTTGCTTCTCCAGGCTGAACAGCCCCAGCTCTCCCAGCCTTTCTCCATGTTAAAGCATAAAAGGCGGAATAAAACTAAATCTTGATTTCCTGACACTTAGGTAAAAGTCATTTTCAACCCCACACACTATGCATAAGTATTTATATAGACATACATATGGAAATGTATTGATTAAATGCCTTTTTTCTTAAATTTCTCTCCCCTCCAGAATTCTGCTGGTTTTATTCAGAAAGTTACTGCAAAGTTCCTTCGTACTGGTACGAGGGTTTCCTCTCGGTGCAGTCCAGCATTGATGCAGCACTCATAGAAGTAAGTGATCATGATGGCCAATGTGTTTGCTGTTCTTTGTAGGGTTATCTGGGAACTTTAAAAAACAAAACCAACCAACAGAAAAAAAACCCACACAAAAAATCCCCCCCACACCAGTTCACTTTCCCATCGCTGAAAATATTCAATCCCTGCTTGGATGGGGCTTGGAGCAGCCTGGTCTGGGGGAAGGTGTCCCTGCCTGTGGCATGGGATTGGAATGAGTTGAGCTTTTGGGTCCCTTCCAAGCCAAACCAGTGTGGGATTCTGGGATTTTCTGTGATCATTCATTTCTTAAATACATGGTGTGATTCAAAAGTTCAAAGAATGGCAGATCGTTCTCACAGCTCGAGGCAGTGTTAGTGTTTATTGCCAGGCAGTGCAAAAAGATACTAAATATTGGTTATTTGCCAGTTATAAACATAACCTTATTATTGTCAAAGTAATAGTTTTAATGCTTATAAAAACCTGTTTGTTTTGGTGTTGGCTGTTTCATTGCAGAAATGAAATGAATGCCTGATTTCTTTTCTTTAGATGGAAACCAACCACTCTGTCTGGAAAGAAATGAAGTCAATTACTGGGGTTCATCTGAAATCACCCCTGATGAAACCTGTGTTTCGGCTGGATTTTGTTTGGTTCATTATCTGTGCTGTGTTGTGCTACTCCCCATTTATGTACTTTTTATCAGTGAAGGTTCTAAGGGAGAAGAAGAAGCTCAAGGTATTAATGAGAGCAATGGGTTTGCAAGATATTGCCTTCTGGTAAGAAATTATCTGTTTGATTACAGGAGTTATATTAGCTAATGCCTATAGGATGTATACAGGGGTTTGGAGCAACCTAGTCTAGCGGGAGGGTGTCCCTGCCCATGGAAGGAAGTTGGAATTAGGTGATCTTTGAGGTCCCTTCCAACCAAACTATCCCATGACTGTATGTGCTGGAGAACCTCTCCTTCCAAACACGTTGCTCTGAGCCGGGATTTTGCTGCTGTTTGTTGTGCTCAGCTCTGCTCTGCTCCCCCCAAAAGGCAGGCAGAGCACTCCTCGTGTAGCAGGGACGTGTGTAGAGAGGCTCTTGGGCTTGAGGTGTTGTGGGTTCACACAGAGAACACAAAAAAGTGCAGAAACAACAGGTTTTGGAGAAAACTGCCAGCGAGGAAGCACAGGAGGGCCACAGGGTCTGTCCAAAGAGGCTTCCAAATCCAAGTATTCCACATGGTTAGGAAAAGCACGCAGATAAGAGATGCTGGCTGCAGATGCTTTGTTCTCCCTTTGCTGGCATTGCTGCCTCTGCAGAGGTTTGGGGAGGTGCAGGACCCAGACAGGAGGAAGAGCTTCTTTCCTGTGTAGTGCCCACCCACTAGAACAGATTGCCCGTGGAGGGTGTGGAGCCTCCCTCACTGGAGATATTCCAGAGCCATCTGGACACAACCCTGTGCCACATGCTCTGGGATGACCCTGCTGGAGCAGGGAGGTTGGGCCAGGTGATGCTCTGTGGTCCCTTCCTAGCTTTTGATTCCGTGATATTTGCACCTTTCTGGAAGCTGTAAATAGATGTGTATCTGGAATTGGGGAGCATTTGCATTGCAGGGTGGGTCGTGCAGGGACAAGATTAACTGTGCCTTCCCTTGCAGGTTGTCCTGGAGTTTGCTGTACACTGTGTACGTCTCCATATCAGCCAGCCTGCTGGCACTGGTCACGCTGAGGGATGTTTTGACTGAAGGAAGCTTTTTAGAGCTCTATTTTTTCTATTTCTTCTATGGCATGGCATGCGTAAGTCTGCTTTGGCCTTCTTAAATGACGCAGCTTTTTTTTTCCTGTTTCTTAATCGAAATACCTGAAAGTCAAAGACTGCAGAGTTCTCTGGAGCTGGGTGTCTCAGGAGAAAGTAACAAAAATGTCTCACTGCTAGAATTTATTGTTATAATTGAGAGATTTTTATATATAAACCTATATAATTTCGTATATAATTTACATACATCGTAATACAATTTTTTAGCGTATCGCTCCCATTACATTTTGGGAGATTCTGACTTGAAATCAGAGTAAAGAGAGGTGCTAACACGAGGCTGGGAGGGATTTGTCTGTCCCTGTGAACCTGCCCTAACTCTCAGAGCTGTCTGCTAAGTGACGCAAACCTTGTGATGTGCCACGTGCAACTGCTTGTCCCTCTGCAGAGGGACTCCTCATCTTGGTTTTTTAATTGCCATCCTGCTAACTCCTGCTTTTCCCTGCTGCAGGTTCACTTCACTTTCATGATCAGCTCGTTGTTAAAGCAGCCAAATATCACCAGTTTCGTGGGATTTCTCCTCCACGTCCTCTTTGGGTCAATGGGCTTTTTGACACTGTTTGACATTCTGCCGCTGTCTTCGGGATGGATTTTAAATCTCTTCAGTCCTTTTGCCTTCACATCTGGCCTTGCCACGGTAGGTCCAAACTAAAGCCAGTGCACCCCGAAAGTCCAGCCCACGGCAATCCTGCCACCCACAGCACCATCCTCAGCCTGCACTGCCAGAACAACCCAGTCAGACCCCTCTGCTCTAAATGCTTTGAAAGCTTGACTCAGAAAAGTCCATCCTAAATAGCAACAAGGGTAGCTGGACAATCAACTGCCTCATGAATTTTACTGGCTCGGTATGCACAATAAATTGAAATCTCTATTAATTCCTGCAGCAGTGGGATGTGTAGAGTGGGCACCAAGATCTGCAAGAACTGTGAGCTCTGCAAGTGCTGCCTTAGCAAACGTCAGCCTGCTGGGGTGATTGCTCCACAGCCGGGAATCCAGCTTACTGAAGCATTTCTGATGCTCGTGGTCATAACAAAGCCTTTGCCTCCTTAGAAACAGCATCGTGATCGTGAGTGGACTTGGGCTTTGAGTGAAAGTGGCCGTGATGACACAGCAGCAGCTTCCGTGTGGTATTTCTGCCTGAGGGAAGTGCCACGTCTGACTTGTGCTTTTTCTTTTTCCCACTCTAGATGGTGAAATTAGAAAAATACGGGCCAGCACATAGCCCAGAGCTGTACCCTTTCTACAACCTGTACCTCATACTCAGCTTTGACAGCATCTTGTATTTCCTGCTGGCAATCTACTTTGATAAGGTCTTGCCTGGTAAGTGGACATGTGAGAGAAAAAATGCAAATTTCCTTGCTTTTTCTTCTATAGCTCTCTCCCCTGGCAGGGGAACGGCTACCAAAGGGGTGATGGGAGGAGAGGAAACTAATCCACACGGAGCAACACAAAAGGTGTCCCAGTAGTGAGCTGGTCAGGTTGTGGAAGGGCATCTTAGCAGCCTTGGCACCTTAAATCAAGGGGTGAAAATGGCATTTGCTGTATTTCCCAGGAAATAAATGGCTGGGAGGAATCCTGTTTGCCCAGAGTCTGGGTGTGTGTACCCATCATTTGGCCCTGCCTCCAAAAAAGCCTTCAAAAGCAATGTGAGGCTGTGAGATCCTGCTCCGACAGCCCTGAGCTCTGGGCTTGGAAGGATGTTGGAAGACTTGACTCAATTTTTTGGACCAGAGGGTGCAAGCAGGGTCTTTGCTGTGATCATTCCACACCTGCATTTACAGATACGGACGAGTGGACGACTTGAGCTGCAGAGTTTATCAACTCTTTCACTCTGCTGAGAGTCCACACTGTGCAGCTGTCGAGGAAGCGACGGCTGGACAGTTCAGGCTCGATATTTCCCCTTCTGTGTCTCCGGATTAGGCAAGTACGGGGTGCCATATCCTCCTGCCTTCTTCCTGAGCCCATCATACTGGTTGAAGGCCGGCAGCGGGGCCGTGGCAGGGCGAGGTGGCAGCGAGAGCAACCACGACCCTGTTCTCGGCAGCATCACCGAGCCGATGCCTCCGGGCTTCAGTGGGAAGGAAGCAATCAGGTGAGGACTCCTGGGAAATACAGCCCTACACGTGATATTTGGCTCTAGGGAGGTGAGTGGTGGGCTGAGACATCTAATGTAGATGGATATGGTTAATGGCCAACGTTCAGTGTCTTGTTCTGCTGCAGAGTTGGATTGGAATATTTCTTGGGTGTGTTGCATCCTCCAAGGCAGTGACCTGCTCGCTGCCCCTACACTCTCCTCTCTGCAGAGCCCCAGCAGTGATTCTCTTCCCCTTCACCACCAGCCCGTGCAGGGCAGAGGGTTGGACTGGATGATCCTTGTGGGTCCCTTCCAACCCGGCGTGTTCTGTGGTCTTTAAGCACAATGCTGATGGTGAATAAAACCCCGCTGTGTGCGCCCTGCCAGCGCCGGCTGGGCTTTTTGCTGCTGCCGCCTCCTGTTGCTTGTTACCCGAAAACAGACATAAGTCTGCTAAAATGAGAGCTAAATCATCACTTTCAATTAGACAACCACGTGTTGCCTCGTTCCCGAGAGCCTCCTGCTTCATTCACTCAATGCCCATCAAGTTTGGCCCGGAAACCTTTTAAAGAGCTTTTAGAAAAGCAGAGTTGCTGGTTCTGCTTTGGAGGTAAAAGAAATAAATTGCATCGAGTGATTCCTTCAGAACGAACAGGACCAGTTTGAGGTGGAGGTTGGGAAATATTCTTCCAAAAAGTGTCAGGGGTTATTTTGAGGAAACATGCCAAAATTGTGAGATTCCATAGTAATGGCTTGCTTACCTTTCCTTTAGACTAAACAATATTAAAAAAATATACAAGAAGAAGGGCAAGAGCACCGAAGCTTTAAAGGGTAAGAGGAGATTTTGTAATTCTTTCATCTATTTTTCCCTAGATAAGAACTCCCAATGTTTTGAAATGTACTGGCTGTCCTGAATTCTGCCTCTGGTGCTGTTAAATTACACTGCACAATGGTTATTTCTGCTGGGGTAAATTAGTGGCAAATTTCTACCAGGTTGTTTGTTATCTCTCCATTCCCTCCAGGAAAATCACTGTTTATTACTTTCTGCAGCAGCCAGAAGTCTCCTTAAAAACTGTGGGGTTTTCAGGGATAAACCACTCTAAAAATCCCCTCCCTTTCAAAATGTAAGTTATTTTGAGAAAAAAAACAAAAACAACTTGGGGTTTTTTGGTCCCTGGCTGGAGCCAAATCTGCTGCCTCTGCCTGAGCTGAGTCCTCCTGCATTTGCCAGTGCAAATTGTTGACACGGTCATAGCATAGTTGTGGGGTATTTGCTAAATGCCTTTGCTTAACAGGAACTCCAAGTGAAAATATCAAAAATGAAAAATATCATAAATATCAATATGGTCCCAAAAGTCAATATTGACTTAAAAAAGCCCAACAAACCCAACCCAAACAACCCACAGAAAGACAAAAATATGTTTTTTAAAGAAAATGAGGTAGCAAAGCCTGGCTGCTTTGAAATAACTCTTGAAATCTCCCATGCTGGAAAAGCTATGGGCTCTTCTCTTCCTACGGACGCTCTCTGGAGCCACAATAAAAAAAAGGTTATGAACCTCTTAGAAAACTGAAGTCAAAATTCTTCAAATATTAAGTTAATACATTTGTTCCCTCAAGTCAATTAAGACTTGACAGCAAGTTCCTTACTAAGCTTAGTCCTAACTTTTTGGCTCTCTGGTTTTGCCTCTCAGCTTCAAAAAATGCCACTCCACTTCTCACAAACTTCCATCCTAACGTTCTCTTTCTGCTCCAGGTTTGTCCTTAAATATCTACGAAGGCCAAATCACTGCATTGCTTGGTCACAGTGGATCTGGGAAAACTGCTCTTTTAAACGTGCTCAGTGGGTTTTCCAAGCCTTCGGCAGGTGAGATCTTGGACCCCAATGCTGATGATGAGAAGCTGTTTGTTTTCTCATGTGTGAGAGGGAAACATGCAAAAAAAACCCCAAGTTTTGCCTCACGCTGGGTTGTTTCAGTGCAAATTTCTCCTTGGACATCATCTCCAGGAATCATGCACCCCTTTTGGGTATGCTCGTGGGTGTGAGCACACACAGATTGTTATTTCCCCATCTGCATGGCCTGATGTTTTCCAAGGAAAACACCTATATGGAATGTGTTTTTATTCTCCAGGGAGAGTTCTGACGCACTGAAATATTTTTGAGGGGTGCAGAGTGATTTTGCCTTTTAAAATTCTTTAAGTTTTTATTTTATCTCTTGGGCAACATCCCTAATGCTGGAGTTAATGTCAAAGGTACGAACACAAACCAGTCTGCTTTCTCCTCGTAACTGGGAAATGCTGTACAGGATGAAACTTGTGTTGTTCATCCCCCTGTGCAGGTTCTGCCACGATATACAACTACAACGTTGCTGGAATATTGGATAGGGAAGGAATTCGGGCAATGGTTGGGATTTGCCCCCAGCTTAATTTGCATTTTGAAGCCTTAACAGTGAAGGAGAACCTGCAAACTTTTGCCCACATCAAGGGGATTGAGCGGAAAGAAGTAGAGCAAGAGGTTGGTATGTGCTTGTCAGCCACTGACTTCTCTTTTCTGGCATCTTGGGCAGTTTGTGTTTTATTTATAAAAGATTATCACCAGCATGTTGTTCTGTGGAAACGAGAGCAACCCTAATTTTGGGGTGAAGTGGATTTTCAATTCTTTCTTGTCCTTGTGTCATGAGTTAGAACTTGGATTTGCAGTATTTAACCCCAAGCAAAGCCATTTAAAGTAGGTAAGTTTGAAATGTTGAAGTTAAACTCTCGTGCACTGTGTGTAGCCATTCATGAATTGAAATATGAGCAGTGATTTGGAAATCTGACCCTTGTCTTCATGTTTTACCAAGGTGCAGAAAGTTCTCGTGATGCTGGACCTCACCGACCTGCAGAACGTCTGGGCTGACGCTCTGAGCGGGGGACAAAAAAGAAAATTGTCTCTTGGAATTGCAATTTTAGGGAATCCCCAGGTAGGGACCTGTCTGATTTATACACATACAATGTGCCCTGGTTTAGCACACGGCTTTGCATTTTGGCTTGGCACAGTTGTGCTTTTCCCGTGGCATTCCGGAGCTACTGACCTACCCATTCACCTACTGGAAGGAGGGAGGAATCCAGTTCAATGGGAACCACATTTGTAATTAAAAGGGTGCTAATATTGTAACAGGAGAAAGAGCAATGAAAGCGGCTGATATTTGAGGATGCCTTTTATTCTTTGAGCAAGATCATCAAAAGCATGAAATGAGCTGATGCAAACATGGCACTGAGCCATGGAAACGTGGCTTGGACACGGAGCTCTGACCTTGCCGGCCTTTGCAGGTGTTGCTTTTGGATGAGCCAACGGCTGGGCTGGATCCCTGCTCCAGGCACCACGTGTGGAGCCTCCTGAAGGAACGCCAGGCTGGGCGCGTGACGGTCTTCACAACCCAGTCCATGGAGGAGGCTGATGTTCACGCTGGTGAGCCCACACTTGCACGTTTTGAGCTTGCAAAGGAGGGGTTTCCATTGCAGAACCCACTCGTGGGTCCCACCATGACGCAAACTGTGCTCACTGGGCACGTTTTGTCTCATAGTGAGCACCCAAGACCTTGCTCAAGCTCTTCTTCGGGATAAAACACTTCCATGTTAGCTGGATGCGTCACTGGCAGTGCCCACAGACGTCAGTGCTCTTGTTTGAATTAACATCTTTCCTCTCTCCTGATGGTTCCTGTGCTGTGTGGGAAACTCTCCACGAGCCCAGAAGAAGGCGTGGTTAAAAGGGTAACCTCGAGCCTTAGGAGAAAAGCAGTGGTTTGAGAAAAAAAAAGACCTTCAGCACTGGCCTGGTTTTACTCCTCTCCATTTATTATTAACATGTCTGTTGAATTCAGAAGGAGCAGGGTGAGGTCAGTCTACTGCACTCTTGTAAATCCCCCTAAATCCTTTGTTTTCATACTTTGCTAGATCGGAAAGCTTTCCTCTCTAATGGGAGATTACAGTGTGTTGGCTCATCGCTCTACTTGAAAAGGAAATGGGGAATTGGCTACCACTTAAGGTAAATCCTTTTCTTTTGGTGATCACTCTTTCCGAGAAAAGCTTCTCATATTTTCTTGTAGGGCCTGTGTTTCTGTACAGTTTCTATACAGAGTAATAGGAATCCCAGCAACTCCTTTTAAAAGACTTTTGAGGGTGCCAAAAATACCCTGCTTTGGACAACAAGCTGCTTCTCTTTGGAACCCAATCCTGAAAGCTCTGAGCATGTGTCTAAAATGACTTTGCAACCTCCTTTGCAGCTGAAAGGGGACCAGAGTGAGGATACCTGCAGTGCCAGAATGATGTGCAATGGCTTTAATGTGAAGTTGTTTTCCTTTGGACTTTAATTTCTGTGTTCTTGCTTTAGCAGTATGGGCCAGGATCATTACTGTCAACCTCAACTATTTCTTGCCTGCATGGCAAAACCAGGCTCACTGCAGACAGCTATGAAAACCCCCACTGAAATGCTGCCCAGTTTTGAAGTTTTCCCTACGGCTTGAAGAATCAGTGCTGGCTTTGGATTTTAACCACATTTTTTCCCCTCATTTAACATCATAACGATGTTTTTTTAACACCAACAGGGTGCACATAAATGACCTGTGTGACCCAGAGCTTATCTCATCCCTGGTCAGACAGTACATCCCTGCTGCTGTGCTCAGAGGGAAGAGGAGGGATGAGCTGTGTTTTGTGCTGCCTCTGGAAAACACTGACAGCTTCCCAGGTAGGCAAACCTGTCACTATGCCAGGGTTTAAAGGGGGAGACAAGTGGTGAGAATAGCAGAAAGCAAAGTTGCTGTGCAGGGGGTAACTCTATTCCCCTGTTCCATAACGAGTGGGATTAGGAAGCTGCATGAACATCAGTCTTACAGAAAGACTCCAGTGCACACGTTAATGTTAATACTAATAATGCAGATGAACAAAAGAAAATCAACTAATCTCCAAACTAAAATCCACTGAGTCCCCCGTTTTCAGGATGGCCCATGTTAACCAAAAGCTCTGCATTTTCCACTGCTTACCTCTAAAGAACAGAATAATTTTGTGCTGGCTTCATAAACTGGGGAGGTTGATGCTGCGAATGCTGCAATGTCCCACGTCAGTCGTGCCAGTCAGGGTTTCTGCTCAGCACTAGCCCTGGCCACTGGGCTCAGCCTGGTTGTTCCTGTCGTGCAGATCTGTTCAGCCACCTCGAGAGCAGCCTTTTGCAGGGGGTTGTCAATTATGAGGTTACCAGGACAACCCTGGAAGATGTTTTCCTGAAGCTGGAAGGTGAGGAAGCCATCGATGGAGAAGGTAAAGCTTTGACTCTGATTTACAAGTGTGGCGTGATCAGTTTCTCACATATGGTTATGTTTTCTTTAAATGTCTAATGAGTTTCTGTCTAGAGTGGCAGTTGCAGCCACTTTCCTGTAGCACAGAAGATCTTCTTGGTTCAGTCTTAACTTATTATAGGCTTTTAAGCACAAGAATTGAAGAATTGATGGCTGAGGTTGGAAGGGTATTTACCTTTGAAGGGCTGCAGTGCCCAGACCAGGAGGTGGGAAGAGATTAAGTGGGCAGAAGGCATTTCACAAGGCCAGTAAAGATACTGGATGTGTTGCCATACAAACGCAGGTTTGGCCAGTCTGAATGCACCGAGGTGAAAAATATTCTGGATAAATTATGGCCCCTTTTCTCTGCCCTTGTGTCTTGTCTGACTTAAAAAGTAAAAGCATTCCGCTGTTCCCAGCGGAAGATCCCTGTTGGTTGTTTGGGATTAAAACGTGCCCTTTGAAGGCTCCTTGTGGATAATGGCATTTCTAACACACAGGAGATGGAGACCTGGAGGAGACGGACCAAAGCCTCCCAATGCTTTCCAAAAAGGGCATCCTGCCGGGGAATGGGATGGTGCTCTGGAGGCAGCAAGTGCGTGCTGTGATGAGAGTTCGCCTCTTAAAACTGAAGCACGACGGAAAGTTCCTCAGGGCCATGTAAGTACAGGAGCTCTCACCTGCCCTGCAGCCCCTGTGCTGGCCCCGTGCTCCCCAAAGGATTTGGTCATTCCCTGGAGTGACTCAGGGACACAAACGCTGCTGGTGATGTTTGGAAGCAGAGGATTAGGTGGAAAACGTTTAAAAGCTGTAGTAATAAGGGCAGTCTGAACTTACTGGTAGAGCTCTGAATTGCTTAAGTTTTAAATTTCCCCATACATCACACGATTAGTTAATTGTAGCTCCCCTGAACTCACTTATGGTCTGTTTTTCCATCTAGATTGTTGTTGTTTGGAACATTCATCCTTCTACTGCTAATGATTTTAATAGCACTTCAACTGTGGCACATCTCTAGTAGGTGGGAAATCTCAGCCAGTTCTTACTTTGTTCCCACTAAGGAGAAAATTCACAACAAGTCCTCAAACCTTCTCATCCTCAATGACACAGGTAAAGAAGAACATGTGCTGGTGACTCCCTTTCTGCACCAACCTGAATCTCACTACAGCTGACAGACCAGCCTTGCCTTGCTGTGTCTGTACATCCCTTTATGTATTTATGGCTTTGGGAGGTGTTTTCTCTTCAGCAAAAGCAAGTCCAGTTTTAGTGATGATAACATGAAAGAGTAATGAACCAGGCAAACTACAAAAAAAAAGGCAATAAATAAACTAAGTGTGGAAACACACATTGTGTTTACTCACTTTAATTAAGCGAGGAAAAAAAGTACATGTTTGCTTAGAATCTCAATGTTTGGGGTTTTTAAACATCCTCTGCTTTGCAAGTAGGAACTTGTTTATATGAAACTGCACATATTTAAATTAAAATCCTCTCTACTTACTCTGATTTCTGTTCTTGCCTCAATTTCAGGATCAGAAATCGAGGATATCATTGCTGCGTTGAGGACTCAAAACATAATCCCAGAAATAACACTTGAGAAAAACATCACGAGACTTCCACATCATAATGGAGCTATAAAAATCTCCCTGGAAGGCAAGGTGAGAGCTATTTTTTTCTTCTTTCATCCTGTACATCAACAGGATTCTCTGAAAAGTATTTCAATGAGGCCCAGAGAAGTAAACGCACCAGAAAAGGGAGGGGATTTGTTTTACATATTAAACAACATTGGCCATGCTGCTCACGCTTCTCAAGGTCACGTCTTCTGCTCTCCCACCTTCAGAGCTACCGGTTCACAGTCATGTGCAGCACAGAGCCCGTCAACTGCTTCCCTGTGCTCGTGAACATCATCAGCAACTCCTTCCTACGGCTCTTCAACTCCAGCGCGCGCATCCGCATCTGGAGCGAGCTCTTTCCCAGAGTGAGTGTCCCGCCCTCCAGGGTGAGAAGGAATTGAAATGCTGAAATGATAAGGACTGGGCAGGTGGGAAACCTGCTTGGGTGAGCAAGTTCCGAGGGCTGACTGCTGCCAGTTCCTTGGGGACGTTTAATGACAGTTTCTTCACCAGTTTTCAAGAGCTCTGGAGGGTTTCAGTGCCGTGGCCTCCAGTACCTGGAGGGAACCTCCAAGAAAGATGGAGACTATTTTCAAGAGCCTGGAGTGACAGGACAAGGGGGATTGGCTTCGAACTGGCAGACAGTAGTGTTAGATTGGATATTGGGAAGAAATTCTCCCCTGTGAGGGTGGGCAGGCCCTGGCACAGGGTGCCCAAAGAAGCTGTGGCTGCCCCATCCCTGGGAGTGCCCAAGGCCAGGCTGGATGGGGCTTGGAGCCACCTGGGCTAGTGGAAGATGTTTCTGCCCATGGCAGGGGGTTGGAATGGGAAGATCTTTAAGGTCCCCTCCAACCCAAACCGTTCCATGAGAATGAATATGGTTGAACACAGCAGTGATGCTTCCAAACCCTGCCTTTCTCCAGCATCCATTTTGCAAGAATTGGCATCAAAAGGCTGGCCTTTATCCTCAACAATTTACAATAATCCAAGTCCTTTCTGCGAATTCTAAGAAACCAAATGTCTTTTTTTTTTTTTAATTGCTTTGTTTTCTGTTCTTGAACACAAATTATCATTGGTGTTCTTACTCATTTGCATGTTCAACCATCCTACGAGCCAGAGTTTCCCTGGGCCGCTGTCGCTTATGGATGACCCTCAATTTCTCTCCACAGACACAAAACCCACATTTAAAGAGCTACATTTTTTACACCTGTCTCAGCTACCTGCTGATTTTGGCTTCTGGTTTCCCCCCTCTCTTTGCAATGAGCAGCACAGAGGATTACAAGGTAAAGAGCACAAGCTGTCAATGGTCTTAGACAAGAAGTGAATGCAAATGCACTATCTCTGGAGAGCAGCTGTGTTCTGGGGTGACGCCCTGGCACAGGGTGCCCAGAGAAGCTGTGGCTGCCCCATCCCTGCAAATGTCCAAGGCCAGGTTGGATGGGGCTTGGAGCAACCTGGGCTGGTGGAAGGTGTCCCTGCCCGTGGCTTTATTGACGTTTAAGGTCCCTTCCAACCTAAACCATTCTGTGATTCTACAATTTCTAGGTAGGATGTTAGAAGAAATACAGCCACGTGAACACAGTGTTGTACCTAAGTACATTTCTCTGCATCCCAGGCATTCAGCTGGGGCTCAGAATAATTTGGATGTCAGTAAAGATTTTGAGATTGGAATGATTTTTTTTAAGGAATGATGTTGTTTTAAACAATAGTAGAACTAAAAATTGCGTGTGCTTGGGAAGGAGAGGAAGGCTCAGCCAGGGAAGGGAGGAGCAGGAATGGTGTTCTAGACTCCTCTAACTCAGCTCCCTGTTCCCATTTGCAGCTCCAGGCTCGCTCCCAGCTCCGACTGGCGGGGCTCTTCCCCTCAGCATACTGGTGTGGGCAGGCACTGGTGGACACCCCACTCTTCTGGACCCTGCTCTGCCTCATGTTCGGGATCCTGGTGCTCTTCAGCCGCACCTGCCCCTTGCACGCCAGCACCGCCCTGCCCCTGGTGAGCTCTGCATGCAGGAAAATAGCCAGACAGGAATCCCTCTCCCTCACTCGCCAGTGAGATTCTGCTTTAGTTATTTTATTCCCAGGGCTCTGCTCCAGGCAGGTTCCCACGTGCCCCTCCTTGTTGCTGATCTCGCTCTCTCTCTAGATCACTTGCATCACTGGTTATGGAGTCTCTCTCGTCCTCCTCGTCTATTTAATTGCCTTCAAATTTCGCAGGGGACGAAAAAATCGTTACCTTTGGTCTTTAATCTTCATTCTGGTAAGTGAAGAGGATCCTCACTCTGAAATGTTTGGTTTACATGTATTTCAAATACATCAATATCCAGCAGAATAACCCAAATCCATGACAAAGAACCTGGTTTTTAGCAACAATACACTGATGTTGGAAAGACTTCTTCTGTGTTATTCCAGGTGAATTATGCTGTCTATATGATCAGTGACTATCACGAGGTTCTGCACTACGCCTGTAATGTGGTTCCTGTGTTTCCACCGCTGGGCTGCATGATATTCTTAGGAATAGTAAGTAAAACATGTCCTACTAAATTCCATAATGGTCCTAATGGTGCAAACTGGCAAAGCAAGAGGCACTTTCCAAATTCCCTGTCTCAAAGTGCCAACTGTCAAAAAGGGTGAGTGAGGATAGACAAGAGTAGAAAAGGTCCAGGCTGGGGAGTGAGAGAAAGGGCCAAGATTTGAGTTATTTGTTTGGGGGGGACACTTCTGGTTGGTTTAGTTATGAAGAGCTGTTATCAATGGCTGTATTTTGGTAGCATGGCAGAGAAGGAGTGGAGCAGGAAGATCAGGAGGGAGGAAGTGAGCTGGCAGAAGGTAAAAGAACCTGAAAGAGAAGTGATGATGAGAAAGGTCCACCTAACCTGATCTGATTTGAGCCCCCTCTGAATTACTGTGGCCAAGGAAGCCACAACCCTTTGAGGCAGCACAAACCAAAACCAAAATGCGGCTCGGAGCTCCTTTATCCCATCCTGAAGGAAAGCTAAGCACCCACTCCTCGCACACTTGCTCTGTCCCTGCACTCAGGCACACCGTGCTAAGGAACTTCCCTAACTGACTGATGTTCTTTTCTTGTAGAGCTTCATGACTTCTTACGATAGGGACCTTTTTCACTTATCGAATCACATCTACGTGGCCGTCTTTGCAGTAAGCAGCAGTTTGAAGATGCTTGCTTTGGAAAGGATGACTGTTCTGATGCAATGGGCTTGTATAACTCTCCCCGTGAATAAACCCTGGGTTATATGGTCAAAGTTTTGCATTAAGGGTTGGCAGGGGAGGCACATCCAAATAATCATGGCCTTGTGCCTCATGTGGTCCCTGGATGTCACCTGGATGATGTCCTATGTGCAAAACTGGGGAGGCAACGGGGCTGTCAAGTGGAGTTCATGTATAAGGCAGATATCAATAATCAATGAATTGGTCTAATGGTTCCTCTGCACAAGAACAATGTGATCCCTGATACTGTGGGACCTGTTGTGGTGCAGATTATCTGGATTAAAGCTGCAGCAGGAATTCAAGGCTTTTGCAAAAGATCTGCATGTCAGATGGAAATGTATGCAAAGCATCAACTTAACTAGTTCCCCTTTAAAAGCTTTTCAGTAGCTGAAATAAATGAGAGAGGTTCCCTCATCCCCTATAATTAGACTAAAGTGTGTTGTTACCCTGTCTCCATACAAACCTAATGAATTTCTGGTTTCCAGCCATACATCCACTGTATGATTTTTGCTCTCCTCCTGCGCTGTTTGGAGATGAGATACGGAGATGCAGTTCCAAGATTTGATCCCATCTTCAGGTGTGTCCCAGGGGTTCCTTGGGAGCCACAATCATCCCAGTCTGCAGGGTGGGCTTGGGGCTGCACAGCCAGGCAGGGCCCTCCTGGTCCACCCCTGGCAGCAGGAGGAGGGGAGGAATGAACTTAAAGACACTTTGAAAAACGTGGATAAACCTCATATTTTGAGTTTTGACCAGTTTGTCTGGAGGGGAGGAAATCAAGATCAAGGGGAGGGATTTTTAACTCCTGTGGGTTGTTACAGTTTCCAATTTAACTAACTGGAGTTTCCGTGAATGTGTCTAGTGGCAAATTCGCATCCAGTGTGTTGCAATAGAAGATCAGTTGAATTACAATGTCCTTGAGAGGATAAAATTGTGATTTAAGCTTTTTTTTTTTATTATTAAGGGGCATATCGGAGGTTTCAGGACATTTCACTGCAGCTGGATAAGTTATAGTTCCAAATTGAAAGCCAACATTCTAAGTTGGTTTCAAACATGTCAGTATTGCTTCTGGTAGGGTGGAGACTTCCCCTAAAGCTTCATCAGGCTGGTCATCTGCCACCAACAGCAAGAGGCTGACCACCTCAGTCATGTGGCAGAAGATTTGTAGAAAGTATTGAGTTTTCAAACATTACCAAATGTGATCATCTGGGTTGAGTTGGACTCCATGATTCTTGTGGGTCCTTTCCAGGTCAGAATATTCTGTGGCTCTGGGTTAGATGCCCAAATTGCTTTGAAAACCTGCTTGTGTATATTAATCCTCCTTGAAGGGACCACTGGGGTGTGGGGAGCAGGGACCCAGTCAATGGTTACTGAGGAAGGAAAAGCCAAACTTGGCCTGTGTTTTCTCAAGGATGCCAGTGGGGTTTAGTTTCTCCCCCATGAATAAATATTTGAGCAAACACCGTCTGTGGAACAGCTCAAGAGTCCTCGTGGATTCCCTTCCAGCTCAGGATATTCTCTGAGCTGTTTTGCAGTGGCTGCACTGGCGCTGCCCTGGGAACAGACTCGGAAACACGAGCCTTTTTGGGAGCGACTCCCAGTGATGCCATCTCTCATCCTCCTCTTGTAGGATCCAGCAGAGGAGAGGGGTGGCCCCGCAGAACAGGGACCCCCCTGGGGAGGAGCCCCCAGAAGTGCAGGCGGAGAGGGAGAGGGTGCGGAGCGCGATGGTGTCCCTGCAGCAGGATGAGGTGAATCCAGCCCTCTGGCTTCTTCTCCTTCCCACTCTCCGTTTTCAGGGTGCTTTCTTAGCTACTTTATGATCTCTGCTTCCTGAGCTCACACACTCTACAGATCTGATCTCCCCCTCCAGCCCATGGTCGCCAGAAGGAGTTCTGCTGACACTGCTACTTTTATTGCCATTCTGTTTATTTTCCTTTTTCCCTGTTGCTCTGTTTCCTGAATTTTTAATTGAGAAATTTTCTCGTTTTAAAGAGTCATACCTAATGGTAAGAACAGATCAGCTGTCTCATGGGATAAGAGGAGTTTTTATTTCCCTCTTCTTCTCTTCACAGGAGCTGGTTGTCGCTGTCAACAGCTTACGCAAGGAATATGAAGTCAAGAAAGCCACTTCCATCTTTAAGAAAAAGAAGAAACTTGCTGTCAAAAACATCTCCTTTGGTGTTAAAAAAGGTGCACTCCCTATAAATGACTAACATCTGAAGCGAAGGTCATATTTGGAGACTGTTTTTGTTAAATCTTCTTATGGGCAGCCAGGAGCTCCGGGCTCCTGCATCCAAAGTTTTAATTTGTGGGGATAAGTTATTGAGCAATCCTCTCTCCTACTGCACTTTTGGATATTGCCTAGCACAGAGGGAAGAAAGTCTTAATAACAATAATTATTCTTAACAGTTCTTTCCTATTTGTTCCAGGAGAAGTATTAGGTCTGTTAGGACCCAGTGGAGCTGGAAAAAGCACAACTATAAACATGATTTGTGGAGATGTGACAGCGACTGCCGGGGAGGTAGGTGGTTCCTTTGGAGCAGCTGCAGAGATGACCTTGATGCCTTTATCAATTAAGGATGTGATAAGGCAAGCCGGCAACAAAGCCCTTCAGCCAGGGAATTTATGGACATTTATGTACAATTTAGATACCCTGGATATTTGTGTTGATTTACTTCAAGCACGTTCTGGTTTTCATCCAAGGCAACGTTACAGATTTAAGAGTGCGGGCTACAGAAAATCTTTGGTGGGCATTGGAAACCCATTGTGAAATTTCACAACCCCTCTAGAAAAGGCTGAAATGTGGAAAACCCAAAAATAACACTCTCCATAAACAGCTTTGCAAAATCAGGAAATTGAAAACAAACGCGGACAGTGTTGGGCCAGTAACAATCCATCAATTAATTATGTGCAGAATGATTAACGACATGTGCTGGGGGAGGGGAAATGCCGTTGCTGTTACAGATTTGGGACCGAATGTTAGAAACAGAGAAGTATTACTAGGAAAAGAGAGTCTCACGTTGCTACTATTGCACAAAGTTTTATGGCAGTGAAAAGGCAGATGGAACAGGATCGCCCCGTCCGTGAGGCTTTCTGGGCAACCACACAGTGACCACTCACAAGTGTCTGCTGGCTACTCAACTGGCTACTGCTGGGCTTGGCCAGGCTGGATGGGGCTTGGAGCAACCTGGGCTAGTGCAAAGTGCCCAAGCCAAACCGCTCTGTGATTCCGTGACTCCGACACGCCCCAGCCCCGTGGGTGTGTGTGTCTGTGGGTGTGTTTGTGCAGGTGCTGCTCAGGGACCACGATGCCACTGCCCCCTGCCCAGGGCAGGGCAGCACGGGGAGCCTGGGCTGCTGCCCACAGCAGGACCTGCTCTGGCCAGACCTCACCGTGCTCCAGCACCTGGAGGCATTTGCTGCCGTGAGAGGCATGAGGAGAGAAGATGCAGCTCTTGCCATCGGCTGGTAAGAAGCCAAAGGGTCTCAGCTTTCAGTTCTTCCTCCCTGCAGGGAAGGGTCCTTTCCAGCCCAAGCTGCTCTGATTCTATAGGTCAGGGAAAGGTTTTCCTGCTGACAGACCTGGCTAGTGGTCACAGCACCAAGGCTCAAGAAGCGTTTGGACAATGCGCTCAGACACAGGGCATGGTCCTGTCCAGGGCCAGAAGATGGACTTGATGATCCTTGTGGGTCCCTTCCAACTGAGCATATTCTGTGAATAAGAGACAGAACCTTCAGTCCCCCCTTATCTTGGAGAAATGGGATCTCCTGGTGGGATCTGATACTGCGTGCTGTTCTCAATCCTTTGCCAAAGAAGATTTTAGCCTCTTTGTCTAGAAAATGTCAGAAAAAAATTGAACTTGCCCCAGTTCACGGCCAGTTACACAAATATCTTGCTTCCCTAATTAGCTGCACTTACTGCCTTGGAATTGTGCAAAAATTCCTTGATTCACCTTCCAAGTTAGGAGTAAAATCAGAAAGTAACCCAAGGTGATGTGTGTCAGCCAAAACAAGTTTGTCAGTGTCTGGTTCCTCAGCACCCCTGACCACAGTGTTTGCAGACCAAGAGGGTCATTTCGGTACCTTCCCTTTCCTTTCCCCACAGCATAGCAAAGGCCTTGGATCTCCTGAAGCATTTCAAAACCCCAGCTAGGAAGTTACCTGCTGGAGAAGCCAGAAAGGTACATGTCACACTTGTCTTTGCTACTTGAGCAAACCCTGCTTGCTCTTCCTTGAATGCGGTGCACGGAAAACTCTCAGCTGAGTGAGTTCTGGCATCATGTATTTTCGTCAATAGCTTTTGAATCCAGCCTGGCAGGTTCCTCCCTCCTCTTTCCCTGCTCTCCTGCACTGTGTGTTTAGTAAGTGCTAACCACAAATTGGATTTACAAGGTAATCACCTCTTCATGCCCCACCACGTGCATCTGCCAGTAAATGGGATGGAAAAGCACTTTCTCATCTTTGGCAGGCTTAGGAGTTTGGGGGAAATCTGATTTTGAGAGATTAAAATGTTAACTGAGAACACCTGAAGTGTTTTTTTGTTTGTTTGTTTTTTTTTTTAATCCCTGTTCCTCTTGTGCTTTGGAATCAAGAGCTTCAGCTTTGAAAAGATTCACGGGCATAAAGTGGAGCAGGATAACTCACAGTTCTGTGGGTGAAGCAAAGCAGACCTGACCTCACGTTGTTCCCATTTCAGCTGTGTTTCGCTCTGAGCATCCTGGGAGATCCAGCAGTGATGCTTTGGGATGAGCCATCTGTGGGCACGGACCTCAAAGGGCAGCGCCGCGTGTGGTAAGCAGCAGAAATGAGGGATTTAAAAGGATGGGGATGGGTTTTACCCTCCCTGTTGCAGCAACCCTTGGGCAGGCAAAGCGAAGAGGTTCTGACAGTGGCAGATACACCTGTATTTTCCCTTTTTCCTAAAGCCCAAGGGATGGGGTACCACTGGTTGAACTCCTCGCCCAGCAGGCAGTAAGGCCTTGCTGTAAATCTTAATGGTAATAGACCCAAAAAAATCTCAGTAGACACCAGCTGGACCCATAAGTTTGGGGCAAATCAGAAAAATCTGTTTTCTTCTGAGAAAAGGTAAAAATGAGGTAGTTCTTCCTTTAGTCATTCAGCCCTAGTGTTTGCTTTAGCTTTTCACCAACAGTTTACACTATAAGCATAAAATTTGGAGGGATGCTGACATGACAAATTGCAACATGACATTGACATCCGTGCCATGTTTGAGAAGGAAAACCAAAGTCTTTTATATAGTTATCCACTTCCTAATAATTTTATCACCTCGGTTCTCTTTTAGGGAGGGAGACGTAAACCAGGAGGGTTTTCTTTGGCCGTTCCTGGGGATTAACTCTGATCCCTCTGTTCCCAGGAAAATGATCCAGACCTTCATGAAAGGCAAGGGGCGAGCAGCCATCCTGAGCACGCAGAACCTGGAGGAGGTGGCAGCGATGTGTGACCGCGTGGCCATCCTGGTGTCGGGGCGCCTACGGTGGGCACAGGGTCACACCCCTTACCAGGATGGCACCTGGCTCTCGGTCTGGGCAGTTGTTGGGGTTGGTTTGGTTTTGTTGGGATTGTTTTTCTTCCCAGCCTCATAGAAAACAACAATTTGGGTTGTGCCAAGTGTGCAACAACCAGTTTTCACACGTTTCAGCAGCACATAAACAGCTGGTGCATAAGAACATGTGCATCCGCTGCTCAACTCCAGCAGCTGCTTTATTTGCTGATTGCAGTGCTTTGAGCAACGTTTTCCCTCTTCTGCAGGTACATCGGTTCCCTTGAGGACCTCAAAAGTAAGTTTGGCACAAGTTACCACCTGGAAATCAGCATGACAGACACGGCCCAAAGTGCTGCTCTCCACGCCCAAATTCTGCACCTCTTCCCCTGCGCGGCTCGGCAGGAAAGGCAAGTGCCCTGTCGGCTGCACGCCAGCCTGCATTTGTGCTGGGGTGCTCTGACCTTGCCCATGGCTTTACCTGGGATCACAGTTACCCTACAAGCCCCCTCCCAAACTCTGATGCTGAATCATAAAACAGCAAGTTCATTTTTATTACCTTTCCAGGACTTCTTCTTTGCTCACCTACAAGATACCAATGGCAGATGCACTACCCCTGTCCCGGTCTTTCTCCAAGCTAGAAGCAGGTAAAAGGAAGTATTTAATTAAGGAGATGGATTTTGAACTGCCCATATGGATTTGGGTTTTAAGGATCCTTTCTCCATCTCTCTGCAGCTAAACAGAATTTCAGGTTTGAGGAGTACAGCTTGTCACTGAGCACTTTGCAACAGGTATGTTGATGTGGCAGTTCCAGGTTAGAAACTGCCTGTACAAAAGGAAGAAATAACCCGTGACCGGCACAAAAACTGTCAGTCCTCGGCAACAATGGGTTGTTTCCTCTGTGTCACGTTGCAGATATTTGTGGACATCACCAGGGATGCAGAGGAGCATGACCTGGATGCAGCATCCAGCAGGGCTGTGCAGCAGAGACTCCTTCAGCCCTGACTCTTGGAGCCACGCTGAAAACACTCAGTGTATTTCACCAGTGTTACTGATCCCTGTGGTCAGCTGCAGCCTTAGAATTTGGTCACCCACGCCACAACACATCCAGCTCTGCAGGTGTTCTGCCTCACAAAGAAGAAAAGAGTTATTATTTTAATAAATAAAGCCTTTATCCTTTGACAAATTGATGCCTGATGTTCACCCGTACCCCTGCTCAGCCTGACTGCGTGGTTGTGCTGAGGAATAACCCTGCTGGGATGAATTGCTGGTCCTAAGGCAGTGAGGGATTCTCTGGCTGTGTCTGGGGGCTTGGCCACTGGAGAGGATCATATTCAAACTCTGAGAAGGCTCTGACACCTCACTCATCTATGGCAGGAGGACACCAGGGCTTTGCCTTGCGCCCTGTGGGTGCCTGGGAGGGGTTGGGGAGCTGGTGGGAAGATGAGGGCAAGCACCAGCCCCTGACCCTGTCAGAACAGATCAGCATCACCTCTAAAACATCTGTCTGCCAGGGCTAGATTTAAAGAATAAATTTAAAGTAACCCTAAAGATAACAGAAACTGCCCAGGTTCAGGCAGCCAGGTGTTTCTCCTGCTGCCTTGTGGTCCTGTCCCCCACCATGCTCAGCCTCTGGGAAAGCCTGGGGACCCACTGGAGAACAGAGGGCAGTGCCATCCCATGGGATGGACAGAGCAGCAAGACCTTCACCCACCCTGGTTCCCGTGGATGATGCTGGTGATACAGGTACAGGTGATGCAGGTGTGGGATGCAGGTAAGGAGAATGCAGGTGGTTTAGGCAGGTAGGCAATGCAGGCAGGGGTGTGGGCAAGCAGGTACCAGCAGGTGGCTGCCGTGGCTCAGACATGGGCTGTTCCCACCAGGAAAAGTCCCCAGAGCAGCTGGAGAATGTTTGGACACCCAGGAGATGTACTGGGGACTGGACTGCCAGTGTCCTGACTTACTGTGCCTCTGCAGTCTGCCTCGCTCTGAAACATCAGAACGCTATTTGAACCTTAGGGGTTGGGGGTTTTTCCTGCTAGGCACAGCAGAGGGAAGCAAATCCAGCTCCCCCACATTTCCAAACCCAGCCTCTGTCCCAGCCGGTCATGTTCCCTCCCACCACAGGTCCCTCAGCCGGGATGCTCCCAGGGATGCTGCGGTGGCCGACCAAGGGGCAGCCACGCTCCACAGCCTCGGCACAGAGTCAAACCCATCTCATTCAGAAGCTCAGAGCTAATCAAGAGACGTTGATGTCAATGTTTACAATATGGTTTTTAACCAGAAGAGCTGTTGCTGTCCAGGAGGCAGCGTTTCACTGCTCCTCCTGCACCGGGGGAGGTGGCACAGGAGCAGGTTTCCAACAGGACCTTTGCCATTCGGAGAGGAGGGAGAGCCACTGTTTGCCCCCCTGCCTGTGCCGTGATCTCGCTGTTGACTTCAGCCTCTCTTGCTGCTCTGAGAAACACAATGGAGTCTGCCAGAGAAAGGATTTTTGTGTGGTTTGTTGTTGGGCTTGTTTTTCTCCTCTTGGCCGGGACTCAAGAATTTCCTGAGCAACTTTTCAGAGAATCCGCTCCAGCAACTCAACAGCAAAGTGCTCTGTTTGCTTTTTTATAACACAAATAAAGCTGAAGCTCTGCCAAGGAGGAAGGGGGAAGGAAGCCAGGGAAGAGAGAAGTGATGGCGCGAGGAATGCCTTTTGCAGAAACGCCTGAGTGAAAAAACGAGTGCGTGGACAAAGGAGCAGCGAGAGCTGCTGGGACAGCCGGCCAGTCCAGCCCAGGGAGCCTCAGCATCTCCACTTCCACGGGCACACTGCGAAGGGCAAGCTCTGGGTTCCTTCCAAACCTTCCCCTCAAGGTAAGACTTAACCATTCTTCCTAAAACAGATAAAAAGTGTTATTTTACAGGTATGAAAACATCCAGTAAATCATAACTCAGTTAATAATGCGGGGTGAGGATACAAAAGTGTAGGTGGGGCATCGGGCATCTTTCTAACAGGCTGAGTTAAGCTTGGGATTAAGCTTAGAGGCTGTTTAAAGCAATAGAGTCTTTTTAACCTTACTTTGAGATGAAATAGCACACAAATGGGGCTCAGCTGACAGCAGAGGTTTATTTCCAGTGTTTCTTGGCACTAAGAGGATTCTGTAGGTTCAGCTCCAGCTGAGTACTTTAATCCAGCACATACAAGGAACAGATTTCTTTCCCTACATGTTGCATAAGCTAGAGATTGAATTTTAAATTCCTGTCCATCTTACACTCTTAAAAATTCCACCTGAAATGCTGCAGGAGCAAAGAAATCAGTCCTACCTCGTTTTCCCAAACTCCGTCAGCACTGAGGGGTGACCGGGAGTGGGGACATGTGGGATGTTCATGATGGGAACCTGGAGTACCAGCTCTCCATCCCACCCAGGATCTCCTGGGTGTGCCAGCTTGTCAAGTCAGTCCATGTGACTGTCAGAGCAAAGGACAAACTGGAAACCTGCTTTAGGCGTGACCCAAACCTCATGTCAGGATGGCAGTGCACTCAGGTGATGAACAACACCCTACACCTCCCTTCCCTTGAGTGAGAGAGTGACCCAGCCATTGCAAATTTTACTTCGGTTTCCTCGAGGAGGTCTAGATGCTACTACTTAGGCTAAGTTCAAATTCTTCTATACCTGGGTTTAGCGAGACCATCTGTAAAACAGGATCTCTTCAGAGACGCGGCAGCAGAGCAGACTGCTGCCCCCGAGCCCTGTGCTCCCGTGTGCCAGGGCAGGTGTTTGCAGTGCGTGCCCTGGGAAAACCAGTGGTTGCAGCTGCTTTTCCAGCATTTCAGTGCCTGCTGTCTCATTACACGTGGCTGTGCCTCTCCCGGGGGCTGAATGTAAATATGGGGAAGAAGATAAACTCCAGTTTGCCTGTCAGCACTATGAGGCATCCCCTCCCAAGGGAACAGGAAAACACAAATCTTCCTTCCTTCTGACAGGAAGGCTTGAACAGGATGACATAGATCTTCCTTCTGTATGACAGGAAGGCTTGGAAGGATTAGATCTATAACTGCTCAGATATTTCTACCTGAGAATCACTTGTAGAGGATAAGGGTCTTGTTTGAAAGCAGATTTTACCTACAGATGAGAGAGCAGAGCAGTTTGGTTATGTGAGCGTAGCTCTTCTGCATGCATGTACTATTCCTTTTGCTCATTAAAGGTCCTCATGATTATTTTATTGGTGGTTAATATGCACATATCTCATCTGCAGAACAGCCTGACAGCCAGCGTCGTGCCTTCTTATTGCAATTTGCACCACCAGCATTAATCCAGGCAAAAATTCCTTGGGTTTTTTGACCAGGTCTTTTTAAGGATGCTGCCATGGCTTTGGGGGTAACACACCGATGCATGCTCACGGCTACCTGTTTTCCTCTCATTTTTCATTAATATCCCAGCAAAAATAGCTCTCCCAATGCACTTCCAAGAATTTGTCCTCTCGTTGCCCTGAGTTGCCTTCAACTGACTCTGTTTTTCAAATGAGCTCAGCTCACGCCAGAGCCAGGAGTTGCTCAACACTTGGTGTGGAGCCTGTAACACAATTAAAATTACATGCAAGAGGATTTTAGTGAATTTAATTGACCGTGTTGTTGTCATTCCTCGGATATGAAGCCCACCCAAGCCAATTAGGTCATGTAGTATTATATTCCCTTTTTTAATTTCTTAAATAACTCCTCCCAACCTCACCATGCTACAGCAGGAAAGCCTGGAATTCTGGCTATAACCTGTGTTTGCTGCTGGGCTGGGAGGGTTGGAGTGTGCTGAGGATGATGAGGTCCCTTGGAGCCTGTGCTGCGGGGGTGGTTCTGCTCAGCACGCACCATCTGAGATGCTCCAGCCCATTCTTGCTGCAAAAAGGGAAAGAAAGTGTCACTGTGCACATTTGCAAGGGCTGTGCTGCTGTTTGAGCAAGTAATTTTTCACAAAACAAAAATTGTTTGTAGGTTCAAAGATGAAGACGTTGCACAGAAATATGAGTGTAATCCAGCAAACTAAAATTCTCTTGTGGAAAAATGTCCTTATCAAGTGGAGGATGAAGGTGCAGAGCTTTCAGGTGAGAAAAAACTAAAAATACAAAAAGAAAAAGTAGCTGAGCACTGAGAATGGCCAATCCCTGCCTGCCCCTACACACCAATTTCTCTGGGTAAAATCAGAAGTTAAAGTACCTTAGTAAAGCCTGACTGGTAACGAGCACTTTGAGACTTTAATTTTTTAACCGGTGATTTTTATGTCTGGTGTGTGACGTATGAGAGCTCCGATGGGCTCTCTGAGCAAAGGCATTTCCTGAGGTGATGGGCACAATGCAAAGAGTCTCGACATCCTCGTCAGTGTCCAAAACGCCGGTGGGACCGAGTTCCTCTGGTCACATTTAACCCCACAAAGGACATGCTCTCACACTGCTCTATTTTGTGTGTTCTTAAATTCCCTTCCCTGCTCTCCCCCGTGCCCAGGAGTGGATTCTGTCCCTGCTCTTCCTGCCCCTGCTCTTCCTCGTGTCCTCATTCATGTTGAACATCCAGTACCCTGAAGTGCCCTTCAGCCACCTGGGCCACTTGGATGACCCTGCCTACAATGCCACCGGTGTCACCGTGGCTTTCACACCCTCCACTGCCACCACCAGGCAGATAATGAATAAAGTGGCTGCAAACCCTGTCATGACGGGTAGGTTTTGCTTTTTAAGTGTTGAGCTTTGTCATTATTTACCCTCTTACACACATACTGTGTTTTAGTGCTCGGGAAAGAAAATTCACCCCAGATCCTCCATTCTCACAAGTGTTTCTTCTCTAGTATTTAAATTACTGGTTAGGCCACTATGTTGTTCTGAACTGTAAATCTCTGCCTTACTGATATTCCCTAATTCTTTGAAGACACCTTGGTTCATTCTTTTGAGCTGCACTTCTTAACTGGTAAAGCACAAAGTGTTTAAAGGTGAATATCTCAGTGAGAACTGGGAAAGGAGGAGTCACAATGCTGAAAAAGCAGAATATGCCCCCAGTGCCTGTGGGCACATTTCCAGACTCACTAAAACTCATTGCAATATTCTTCTTGCACACCACAGGTATAAAGCTAGAGGCAGTGGACAATGAGAAAGCCCTGGAAAAAGCCTGGATTTCGAATAACGAAATTATAGGGGTAGTATTTAAGGACAACTTCTCCTATCACCTCAGGTTTCCTACTACGAAAGTGGTTATTCCTAATGAAGCCTTTGGAGACATAGGTAATACCAAATGAGGATTCCTGGGTGGGTCATCGGCTGGTGTGGACAAGCATTGCTTTGTCAGAATAATCCATACATATTCAGTAATTTAATAAATCGTGGGGGTTTGTTTATTGTTTTTTTTTGTCACTGTGTCACTGCCCATTTGAAGAGTTTCCCACAGTGCAAACGTATTCTTGCCATCAGTTTTTGTAGTGAAAATGACCCCCCTTTCACTGCCCTTACATGTGA
This sequence comes from Sclerurus mexicanus, assembly GCA_013396755.1. NCBI lineage: Eukaryota > Metazoa > Chordata > Aves > Passeriformes > Furnariidae > Sclerurus > Sclerurus mexicanus. Next base: position 1,465,209 of record VWZF01004705.1, on the reverse strand, counting down.
CACCCTTAACCTTGCAGACAGCTGCTATAATTTCTCATCTGTGCACTGTAGCAGCCCCAGGTACTGGTACAGAGGCTTCCTGTCGCTGCAGTCCAGCATTGATGCTGCTCTCATAGAGGTAAACCCAGCCTGGGAGGCTCTTCTTTTACACTTGGCATAGGAGGGGCAAAGCCTGTGGGAACATCATGTGAAAGAGGGAAGGATGGATTTGTCTGCAACAGCTTTGAGGCTCTAAAAGTTGATAGTTTGTAATCAGTCACATTCAAGTGTATGAAATTGAATCGCAATTTGCAAAGTTGTCAGGGGAAGAAGCAAATGTGACACTTGCTAAGTGATGGTTTTCATCTTTCTGCTTTTGCCTCTTCCTTTGGACCTCATTAGTAAAGGTTCTTAACTAAATTGTGTCTATAAAAAATGGGTTTGGCAGAAAATAAAGCTGCGTTAAAAAGTTAATCTAGGGTGCATGAATCAGAAGATTCCTTATGTAAATACATCTCCTTGTAGGAAATAAATGAAATACTGAGATGCTGACCTTGAATTCCTTTAGGTGGTGGCAAATCATTCTGTCTGGGAAGAAATGAAATCAATTGCTGGAGTCCGGATGAAGTCCCGGAGCATCATCTTCTCCATTACACTCGAGTACAGTTATTTCATGATCACCATCGTCATGTGTTTCTTTCCCTTCATGTATTTCCTATCACTGAATGTTACAAGAGAAAAGAAGAAGCTCAAAGTTTTGATGAAGACGATGGGCCTGCAGGATATTGCATTTTGGTGAGTTCTTTTTTGACTAGGGCTTGTTTGTCAAAGTCAGGATGTTCCTGGGTGCTTGTGCAGCCAGCTAACAAGTTAAAGGAGTTCATAAGTTTTCTCCAGCACTCTAAGGACAAACCAAAGGGTTGGGCATGGCACTGGTGTACTCTTCTTCCTTGGATATTTCCTCCTGAGGCGGATCTTGCTCTGTGTTCTGCCTATTACGTGAAGGGGTTGACCACGGGAAATAATTAATATTTACATTGAAAATGGTTCTGACGTGGCAGATGAACTTGTGGCAGCAGTTATTAATTAGCCAGCAGTGTAATAGCCCCTTTCCATCCGCAGGCTCTCCTGGAGTTTGCTGTATTCCCTCTATGTGTTGATCATCTCCTGCCTGCTGACAGCCCTCGTGCTGTGGGAGCCTTTCTACATCAGCAGCTTCCCTGCAGTCTTGCTGCTGCTTTTCCTCTATGGCCTGGCATGTGTAAGTTGGGCTTTGAAGCCAAACTTTCTCACCACATGATTTATCACCTAAGCGTTACTGCAGAGCTTTCTGCACGGTGCTCAGGACTGTGTGCTTTGGTGGCCCTGCTGACTGAAACAGCCGAGTGGCTCCTGTGACTCGGCAGCACTGATTTGATCTGCAGCCTGATGGTCTGACAGGCTACAAAAGGCCTGATTTGAAACTCAGATCAACCCGCTAAGAAAGACTTTAGTGTGTTGTATTATATTCAGCTCATCAGAGCTCTGTTTGCCTGGCAACTGGACATGCTGCTGTGAAAGGCAATTATTTCCTTCAGCGATTGAAGGAAACTTCTGTTCTTACAGATCCATCTGGTTTTCCTGCTCTGCTCCCTCTTAAGGACCTCCAAACTCGTCAGTTCCGTGGGGTTCCTCATCACCTTTATCTCTGGATGCCTGAGCCTGATGGTGCTGATAGAAAACGTTCCAGAACCCCTGAAGAGGTTTCTCGGTCTCTTCTGTCCCTTTGCGTTTAACACGGGCATCGCCAAGGTACGGGGCACCACCCCTGCAGCTCCCCCTTCCCCTGCTCGCACACAAAGGCAGATCCTTCTTTCCAAAGCCCAGCTCCAAAACCTCCGGGTATTTCTCACTCATATCCATGCTCTGTTTAGAAACCTCCACGGGAGCTGAGCTGCTGCTGGGCAGCAAAGCGGGGGCTCCAGTGCCTCCAGCCCGTTCCCCTGGTCAAAAAGCAGATGAAGGCGAAGACAACCACGGCCCTTGTCACAAGGCAACCCTGCTGTTGTGCCCTCCCGCAGCTCCCCCGTGGCCCCGAGGAAGCCCCAGCGAGCCCATCCCAGCACACACAACAGCACCATTATCCTCGGGGCTGAGCCCAGGAGTTGACTCGGGGACATCAGGGACATCATCCCTTGGCTGCCCCATCCTTCCCCTCTCTGGCGGCAGCGACTCTTCCTGGCAGCAGAGACTGAGCAAATCCAGCTGGAGATTCCTGCTGCTGCCATCCTTCCTCCAGCCCCACTTTGGAGAAGTCTGTGCAGTTTCCCAGGTTTCCATCAGTCGTGTCTCCATAGCTCTGAGTGATGTTTTCTAGCTTCAGTAATCTAATAATTTATTTCTTCATATATATTAAAAAATCTGCCTGGGAGAGGAGATTTCTGCCCCAGCAGAAAAAGAGACTGAATTTGCTGCTGATTTACCATATGGTTAAATCAATCACTATGTAAAATCATCCTGGTTTTGTCATGACTCTGTCATGTCAAGGGTGCCAATATTGTGTTTCTTGAATGATTTTCTCTAAAACTTCGATATTTCTTTCTCTTTCTGGATTGTTCTGAGAAATTTTGGATTAAAGCATTAAGATCTCTGCATGGAGCAAATTTATTCACCCTAAATTTATTCCTCTTCCCCTCTAGAGAGTAAGAACAATTGGTCAGTGCTGCAGATGATTTCCAGGTTAACAAAGACAATTGGACCCATTGTTTCATGGCATGTGCACAGTTTTCCAACCTGAAAGTTGTTCTTCTTTGTGCTTTCTTTTCAGATTTTCCACTTAGAAAAATATAGAATGGGTTTCTCTTTTTCCAACCTTATGGAGGAAGCATACTTTCTATTTTCAACTTATATTATGCTGGCCTTTGACTCAGTCTGGTACATGCTGTTGGCTCTGTATTTCGACAAAGTTCTGCCAGGTGAGTCTGATTTATGCTTATGATCCTACTTCTTTATTTTATGCTTTCTATTTATATGGATTGCATGGGATATACCAGGGAAATGATGGGCTGCTCTGAGTCAACCAAAACAGGGCTTGGTTTTTGGCTTTTCTGCCCCTGGCACACGTAGGTAATTGGCAGAATCAAAGACAAAAAGTATTTAGTGTTTTTTCTCTCTAATTATGCTGCTGTTAAACTATTTATGACATGACAGTGTAATAACGTGTGAAACGATATTTTAATTCATTAAATAAAGCCCCGAAGCCAAATTTCTTGTCTCTTCTACCTCTGCTCCAAACCTGGACTTTTTAACTGGACAAAGTACCAATTTTGGGGCAGCCAGGTACTTCTTACAACCTCCTAAATGTTTAGTCTTGGGTGGTGTCTTGGCTTTGGTTAATGGCAGGTCATCTTCTCTGCTTTCCTGGCAGGCAAATACGGCATCCCAGCCCCTCCTCTCTTCTGCCTGAAACCCTCCTACTGGATGAGGAGCAGGAGAGGCTCCACCGGGGAGATTCCCAGACCCACAGCCAACCCCGAGGAGCTCCTGGGTGATGATGTAGAGCCAGTGCCCCCCGAATTCAAGGGGAAGGAGGCCATCAGGTTAAGGGAGAAGGAATTGCTACTCATGCTTGTTGAACCGGCTACTTGGGTTTAATGCTCCACAGATCCCAGCTCCTTCCACCAGCCTGGGTTTGACTTACCCAGGCAGTTCTCATGGTCATGAGGCTCCTGCAAAACACTTTGTTTCACAGACAAAGATTTAGAGATAGAGATAACTAGATAATTCAGAGCAGTCACTAATGGTGACATTTAGATAAATTAAAAAAAAAATAACAAGTTTGGTTTTTGCTATGGGCTTTAAATGTTCTTTAGGGACAAAAAAGAGAACATAGTGGGCACCCCATTGGAAAACTGCCATCAATGGGCTTGGCCTTGTCTTTGCAAGGCCTGGTGCCCCATTACTGGTGCCAGGTAGTGACAGTCACACCTGGATAGAGAGAGTGCCAAACCTCTGAATCTCAGGGTTGTCATTTTAACTCAAGGCCCACAAAAATGTAAAAGGGCACCAGGGAAATGCATTTACAGAAACCCCAAACTAATAACCTCCTCACTTTTCTTTAGACTCCACAATATTAAAAAATCATATAAAAAGAAGGACAAGAAGACAGAGGCTTTACAAGGTATGAAAGTTGTGATACTGATTCCTGTTAAAGATGAAAAACAAACACTTCAGCCAGTCAATGAAATAAAACACTTGCATTGTTTGAAAATTTATGTAAAATACTAATTTACGTGATTTATTATTTGGTTCAGTTCTTACTGAATTTTTCATTTTTAATAAGACTAAAGAGAAGGAAGATTATCTTATTTTTGTATTTCTGACTTTTCTGCTAAATTCAGAGCAACTCCTTATGCCTTTAGTTAAAGGTTTGCAGAGCTTTGCCCTTCGTTGCTTAATAGAATTTTGGCTAATTATTGTCTCTTATTGTCCTTCTTGACTTCTCCTGACTTTGACAATGAGTGGAGGCAAGTGAAACCCCACTTCTTCCCAAACTTGATGTTGTTTCCATTCTAGGTTTGTCTTTAAATATTTACGAGGGTCAGATCACTGCCTTACTCGGCCACAGTGGGGCTGGAAAGACAACACTGTTAAACGTGCTCAGTGGGCTGACCTTCCCTTCAGCAGGTAAGATGGAAAGTGGTGGGATGGGGTGGCCTTGATTCCAAAGCTGTAAAGAGCATTTCGTTCCACCTCACCATGTCCTCTCCTGCAAACAGGCTCTGCCACCATATACAATTACAAGCTCTCCGAAATAGGAGACAGGGAAGAGATTAGAGAGATGATTGGCATTTGCCCTCAGTTCAACACACAGTTTGAAGTCTTGACGGTGAAGGAAAACTTGAAAACTTTTGCAGAAATCAAGGGCATCAAGTCCAAAGATGTGGAGAGAGAGGTGAGTGTGTCCCCCTGGAAAGCATCACTGCACAGCAACATGGGGCTGCAGGAAACCCCACGGATCCACAAAGGTTCCTTTTGCACCGGGAAGCTCAAAGGATCCACTTGGATGTGGTGTCTTCTGAAATTCAAAGCTCCAAGCCCCATCCAGCCTGGCCTTGGACACTTTCAGGGATGGGGCAGCCACTCTGGACAACCTGTGCCAGGGCCTTCCCACCCTCAAAGGGAAGAATTCCTCCCTCATATCTAATTTAAATCTAAATCTGCTCTGATGAAGAATCAGAGGATTGCTGCTGCTGAGAGTGGACATCCCTGTGCTGTTCTAGGTGCAAAACATTTTGGAGCTGCTGGATATCAGCAACATTCAAGACACTCAAGCTGAGAAACTGAGTGGTGGGCAGAAACGGAAGTTATCCATCGGAATAGCCATGCTTGGAAACCCCCAGGTAAAGCAGGGAAGCAGCAGGCACAGCTCTGTATTATACAGGGATTATTCAGGTCCAACAGAACTAAATCCTTGTGCGTGTATTTGGCTAGAAATTTGTGCATGATTTCAGACTAAATTTATTAATATTAATAAATTCTATAGCTTAATTTTTTTAAATTCACAATTCCCCTTGCCAGTCTGGTTTTGAAGCAGATAGAGAGTCCCCTGACCTCCCACAGCTCCCAGAACAGCCGCCCTTGCATGAAAGGTGACCTGGGTCTCTTGCCTTCGGGACATGAGGCTTTCAGAACACCAAACCCAAGAGATGCTCCAGTGACAAGGAATGTCTGATTTCATCCCTTCCGCAGGTTTTGTTCCTGGATGAGCCAACGGCGGGGCTGGATCCCCTCTCCAGGCACCAGGTGTGGAGCCTCCTGAGGGAGCACCGAGCGGGACGGGTGATCCTGTTCAGCACCCAGTTCATGGACGAGGCCGATATCCTGGCAGGTGAGCATGGGCTCAGTCCGGGGCATCTCTGCAGAAAGCCCCTGGGAGGGGCAGCTGCCAAAAAAGCTTGGAATGACTGGCCTGCACTACAAATTCCTTCGGCTTTTCCTTCCCCCAGACCGCAAGGCTTTCATTTCGCACGGGAGGCTGAAGTGTGTTGGTTCCTCTCTGTTCCTGAAGAAAAAATGGGGGATTTGTTACCATCTAAGGTACCTCCTGCAGCCCCAAGACATGATATCTGGGAATATGTATGTACCAGGGGGCACCAGATTTAATGTAAGGGGGAATTGTAGAGCAGGTGTCATCAAAAAAAGCAAATTAAATGAATTAGTAATCAGTTAAATGAACTGAAACAGCACTTTACTCCAGAGCAGGGAATGAATGAGGTACTCTAGAGTTTTCTTTTCATGCATCCTAGCAAATAAAATGTGGCTGTTGTTTCTTCGGGTGGGTTTTGATTGTTTTTATTCCAAAACTAAGCATCTGTGTTTTCTGAACCCAACAGGATCCACGTCAACGAGTCTTGTGACTTGGAGAACGTGACAGCCCAGGTTAAACGGTACATCCCCAATGCCACGTTCTCAGGACACAGTCAGTACGAGCTGAGATACAAGCTGCCATTAGAAAATGTTAACAAATTCCCAGGTAATGTATATTAAAATAATTGAGAGTTGTTCATAGGGAAAACAATAATTACAGCTGTGAGGAGAGTGAAATGAAAAGGGAGGTTTTCTACAGGAGTCACACCAGGGCTTCAAAACTGCTGCACTTTGGATTTTCTGCAAAAAAATTTATCATCTGTGTGTTTAAGATCAAACTGTGCAACAAATGCTTTTCTGCTGCTTGTAATGACAAACCCAGCAGGCTAAACTGTGTTAGTGAGAGTTCAGTTTTCTTTCTGTTGAATGAAAAGACAGAGATTAGAGACAAACCCACAGAGCTGGTCCTGCTCTGTGCCTGCAGCAGCACCAGGCAGACCCTCACCCACCATGTCCATCACATCCTGACCATTCCACAGCCCAGCTCTCAGAGGATGCACAGTCTGAGACGCTGATAAGTAGAAAAACATCTCCAGTGAGCTGTGGATCTGGTGTTTTTGTGTTCCTCCAGACCTTCTTTACTCTGTGGTTTTCTCTGTCATGAGAGATGCTCCAGTCAGGTTGACTCAGCTGAACCAAAGTGGTCTGGAGACACGGGCTCGTACCCTTGTTTTATCTCTGTCCTGCAGATCTGTTCAGTGGCCTCGACAGCTGCTCTGAGCAGGGAATTATCAATTATGGAGTTAGCATGACCACCCTGGAGGATGTCTTCCTGAAACTGGAGGGAGAAGACACAGCAGACCAAGAAGGTACAGTCGTGGCTGTGATTATACCACCGAAAGCCCAAGAGATCAGCTCCTCTGAAATAACCCCTGGACAGGCCTCTAGAGGTGGCTGTTAAATGTCCATGAATTACAACCTAGAAGGTGGTCTGAGACATAAATGTGCACGTGGGAACTCTCTGCAGATGAGCACGTCCTCGGAGAGGAGTGGGCAGAGGCAGGACCGCGATGCTCCGACAAGACGAAGCCGGGCTCCCTCCTGCTCTCGGACACTGGGAAGGTGTCCATGGATGGCTTGGCTCTCTGGAGACAGCAGGCTTCTGCCATGGCATGGCTGCACTTCTTAAAGCTCAAGAGTTCTGTGAAAAACCTGCGGTCAATGTAAGTACCAAAGTGATTCTCCCTTGAAGATCTGGAATGGGACATGACCACACCGGGGGGACAATTTCCACACCCCTATTTTGATGAAGGTTGGGTTAATTGATATCAGGTCTTGGCTATGAATGATCTTGGTAATCTGCTGTCAGAGGAGAGGAAAATGTCCTGCTTTCCAGCACCAGTAACACAAAATCTCCCCTTTGTGCATTTCTTTTCTATATGCATAATTTATGTGAGAGAAATCCATTTTCTTTCTGAAGAAAAGAATCATTTAGAAACACTTCTATTTCAGATGGAAGAGGAGGTTTTTAAATAAGCTGGAGTGTACAGAGTGTACTTGCAGACTTCCTCTGCAATTTTTTTAAACTTCTCTCATGTTGCCAGTCTTTGAACTCCTTTGGTCCCATTGGTGTTCACGCTGTCGAGCACAAGAAACAAAAGGAAGGTGCTCATTTATGAAAAACTTGGTTCTAAAGGAAGTCTGATAGGCATTTTGTAGCCCCAAAAACTTGAGCACTGCATATGTGAGGTCCTCTCCCGGCTGAATTTTGAATGTCTTTGTGAATAATCAAGGTTTGACACTTCTGGAAATAAAATTCTCTCTGGTGACCAATGACAGGGCCCAATGGAATGGCTGCAGTTGTGTCAGGGCAGGGTTAGGTTGGATCTCAGGAGGAGGTTCTTCCCCTAGAGGGTGGTGGGCACTGACCGGGCTCCCCAGGGCAGTGGGCACGGCCCCAAGGCTGCCAGAGCTCCAGGAGGGTTTGGACAACACTCTGAGGGACAGGGTGGGATTGTTGGGGCATCCTGTGCAGGGCCAGGAGTTGGATTCCATGGTTAATTTGGGTCCCTTCCAGCTCAGGACATTCTATGATTCTATGAAAATTGCCAAAAGCGTTTCACCAGAAAGCGTTGGGTAACCTGAGTATCACCCACCATCTCCAAAGTGCAAACGCATTTCTGCTGAATGTCTGTTTTCAGAGTGTTTATTCATCTCTTTCTTAATGTAGTTTGCTGCTCTATGTGGTTTTTCTGCTTCCTCTGGTTTTGCAACTGTCCCTGGTTGCTGCCTGGCAGAGCATAAGTGCCTGGGAGCTCTCGTCTGCACGATACTTCCTGCCCCTGGGCAGGAAATCCTACTTGGAGACCACCACCCTCCTGGTGCACAACAACACAGGTGAGGGGAACGAGCCTCTTATCCTCACCCTTCCCTGCTCTGGGGCTTCTTGCTGTTCCAAAGGAAAACACATGACAGGGCAGGTGGTTGTAGGATGTAGGGGATCTAAGGCGGGGGATGAAGGATTTTGTGGCAGAAGAATTTGGGAATCGTCTTTGAAGGGTTGTGAAGGAAACCCACTTTGGCTTCCTGATGCGAGATGCGAAAAGGGATCAGAACAGATGAGATGAGATGAGATGGCACACAGTTCTTTCCCTGTCTCAAATCTGGGTCTCCAGCCAAGAAATAGATATTCAAGCAATTTCTGCATTTTCAGAGTGTGGGGCTCTCAAAGCGGGCACCACACCCAGAAAGGTCTCATTAATGCTCAATTTTGCCTTCAACATTCCCATGAGTGGGTGCTGCTTTATGGATTTGGCCAGCTTATGCCACTGTTACCTTCATCAAACCACCACAAAGGAGAATATGGTTTGTAGCATTAAAAAAAATGCCAGAAAAAATGACAATGCAAAAATTCAGCGAATGGGCCTGAAATCCATTAACTTCCCAAAAATCACCGTGCAGCGATCCACCACACATGTGCTGGCTGATGTCCACACTTATTGGACTTCCTCTGTTTTCGTTCGGTGGTCATGGATTTAAAAATAAAAATCAAAACAAAGCCATCAAAGACCCTTTTGTTTTTGAGAATTATGATTCCTCTGCTTTTGGCCTTCACACCAGGCACAGGCATTGACGACTTCATCCACGTGCTCCAGAGCCAAGACCTGACAGTGGAAACAGTGAGCGAGGAAAATATCACCGAGGAGCTGAAACACAACGGGGCTATCAAAGTGTCTCGCGAGGGTCAGGTGAGGATTTGCCTTCTCTTCCCCCAGTTTCTTCCCATCAATTGAAAAATTAAACAAGATGCCTCCACCAGCTCTCCCTGTGGACTGAGGCTCACAGGTACAGAGATTAGAAAGTGTTTTAAGCAGTAAACTACGTGCTAGAGGAGACTTTATCTGCCTCACCCTCCACCTCAAAATTTACCTTTTTTAGCCCAGTCACACTGACTTCCAGCACTTCATCATTTGGTTTTTAGAAAACAGGGCATAAACAAAATTATTTCAGGCCTCGATTCTCCCCGTGTGCTCCTTTTTTACTGTTTCCCTGCAGAGGGGAAAAGCTCAGAGTGTTCACCTTGTTTTCCTGCTCCTTGAAGAGCTACAGGTTCACTGTGCTGTGCCACCTGGAGGCTGTGAACTGCTTCCCTGTGCTTGTGAATGTCATCAGCAATGCCCTGCTGAGAACCCTCAACTCCACCGGCCACATCCGCATCTGGAGTCATCCCTTTTTCTCTGTAAGTGAAGCCAAAACAGTTTAAGATCTCAACAAGCCCTCAGATTTTAATGGGGAGCCATGCAGGGCTGGCTGTGCCTGGAAACCCACCTTCCTCGGTGACGGCTCTGGAATCACCACGTTTGACTTCAGCAAAACTGGAGCTGATTTTTCCCTTGTGGGTCTCAAGGGCTGCTGATCAGAGAGGGTGGCTGAGAGGGCTTCTCCAGGAGGTTCCTTATTCTCTACACGACATTTTTCAAGCTGTGGCCCATCAAAGAGAGCTCACCCCATGCCTTGGATGGAGGAGTGGGACCTGCACCACCCATCTCTCCTCACCAGTGGCAAGCACTTTGCAGGGCCATGGTTTGGGAAAACCCCCCTCCTGCCAACAACTGGTTTCAAATCCCACTTTTTGTTCCGAGTGCCCTGTAACCCATGAGACATGCAGTAAGGTGATGAACAGTTGCATCCTATTGCAGATGTTCTCTACAAATGCTTTGTTCTTCTGTTTTCAGCTGTATAATCCACGATACTGGGATTATTTTATGTCCTTTTACCTCGTTTATATGATGTTGTTATTCCCGGGTTTCCCTCCTCACTTTGCAATGGGCTACACGCAGGATTACAAGGTAAATTCCTTGAAAGGGAGCAAATTTGGGGTGGGCAGAAGGGGCTACAACTGCATTGCCACAAGGATGTTTGAACATAGAAGCACAGAATCATTTAGGCTGGAATACAATCACAGAATCATTTAGGTTGACTCTGAGGCCATCAAGTCCAACCATATGATGAGCAGCTTGAGGTGTTTGGATCTGCATTGCCATGAACAGCTTTGCAACCAAAATGGTCAAAGACAAAAAGAGGTCGAACTTTATGCAAATATCAAAATGGTCACAGATTTTTACTGTGTTTTTATTTCCTGGAGCCATTTCAATTGGTGCAGTTGGCCAACCAGGCACTAACAAACTCCCCTTTGCACTGTGCCTTCCCAGGTGGGAGCTCGTGCCCAGCTGAGGATCTCGGGGCTCTTCCCCTCAGCGTACTGGTGTGGCCAGGCACTGGTGGACATCCCACTGTGCTGGATCCTGCTCTTCTCCATGTTTGGGCTCCAGTTCGCCATAAGCAACAAGATTTCTGGGAACGTCAGCACCTTCTTCTTGCTGGTACATCCCATTCTGGTGGTTGCTGGTTCGCTAGGGAGGGGTTGAGGTAATGCTTGGAGCAGCTGGGACACCGTGGGTGCAGATGGCTCTGCAACATCTCTGGGTCCCCTTACTGACTTTCTCCTTGTTTCACCTCCTATCATTTGGATTTCTCCAGCTGGAAATAAAAGGCAATAAATCTTGCCTTGATACACATTTTTACACCTTGCAGTAAAATTGGGGGAATTCTAAATGCTCTGATTTTAACGTATGACCATTTGCACCCAACCCCATCGCTATATGTGGGATTCTGGTGGTTTGGGTCACTCCATTTTCTGCAGTGAAAGCCTTTTTTTTCCTGTAGGTCACAGCAACGTTGGGTTATGGAATGTCTATTGTCCTCTTAATCTACTTGATCTCCTTCACCTCTCGCAAAGGATGGAACTGTGATCTTTGGTCTTTCATCCTGATAGTGGTAAGCACACGGTTGGATAAGGAGCTGTAGGCTTTGCAGGAATGTGCCTTGAGATCTTAAGGATGAGCTAGATGTCAAACACCAAGTTTAGATGGGGAACATACACAGGGGGGTGTGTTTCGTAGCAGCCAATTCTGTATTAAATTTGTGTCACCATGTCCTGTTCCCACAATGCTGCTGGGACACGGGGAAATACTAGACCCACACAATTTTAAAGGCCACTGAGTGTAACCCTTCCCATCAGCTAAGTTGCGCTCTTGTTTTATTTTCAGGTGTGCTTTATTTCTTTTTTCATCAGCAGACTCATGGATTTTGAAACTGACCCCATCATCACCATATGTGTCCTGTCTCTCTTGAATCCCCTGTACCCATTGATGGGTCTTGTGATCAACAGCCAGGCGGTGAGTGGTGCTGCTGGGCAAGGAAGGGCATAAAACACCACTCTGGGTCCTTGTGAGCCAAGTCTGGGAAGGCTCCTTCTGAGTGGGGTTTCCCAAATGACCAGAGCGTGTCGTGAGACGAGCATTTCACAGCAGGTCTCGTTTCTGCAGTTGTTCATGAGGGGTGGGGGTCCTTCCCGTGCAGTTGAGCTGTGGCTGTGGATTAGGTGGGTATTCCTAACTCTTTCCATGCAGAGTCATGGAATCATAGCATAGGATCATAGAATGTTTTGTGTTGAAAGGGACATTAAAGCTCACCTTGTTCCACCTCCTGCCGTGGGCAGGGACACCTTCCACTAGCCCAGGTTGCTCCAAGCCCTTTCCAATATGGCCTGGGACACTTCCAGGCCAAAATTAAGCAACTTGGCTTGAACAATCCTCAGAGGAAATCTGAAGTCAAACATCTGGCTTTGCATGGAAACGGAGTGAGAGTTAGGAATACTCACAAGGTGCTTTGCTCCCTGTCAGCTGAGGGTGGTAGCGCAAAGTCAGCTGAGAATTTAACCAAACCCTCCAGCTATGGGCAGGACTGCTTATAAAGAATAAGTGACTTAGGGATGAAGTCCAAGTGGAAGAGACTCCTCTTCTGTCCTGTCCCAGCCACCTCTTCTCCAGTGGGACCCAAAGGAGAGAAGACCAGATGTTTTCCTGTGATGGGACATCACCCCTGAATGGAGAGCCTGGTACACGTACTGAGGGCTGGCACATTTCCTGGAGTAGGACTGGGGTGCCCAAAGCCAAACATCTGTGTTTGTTCATCTGTGTGGTGAATGTTTGGGGAAAATCAGAAGCTTTTGTAGATTTTCAAAGGGGTTTTGAATGTTGTTGTATTAGCCAGAAGAAGACTAAAGAATTACGGGTTTCATTGTGCATTCTTTTTTATTCTTACAGATTTTTATGGAAGACATTGATATATTTCATGCAACTTCAGACACTGATGCACTAGTCGCTGCCTTTGCAGTAAGAAAACATTGAACGTGACTTTCATTTAGGAACGTGGGTCTCCCAAACCCCCTCCTCAGTTATGAGGAAGCAGGGAAAACCCTGAGCTCATTCCATACGGGAGGGTATCTGGGTGGGTCTGGATGACAGATGACCCTCTGTGCTAAAACAACCTCACACCTTTGAAACGGGAAAGGGAAAAGGGAATAACCCCAGATCATTTAATGCTGCCCTGTTACTTTATGAATTGGGGGTTTTTTCTGCCCTTTCCATTTTCTGAAGTGTTGATAAGTGATAATGGAGGTCACAGCCCTCAGGATTGCCCTGAGTTTAGATGTCAATGGACTTCATTTTCACATACTGTGTTCCCCCCCCCCATATTTTGTATCACTGCCACCACCTCGGTGCCAGCTGTAGTAGGAGGGAAGGCAAGGGTGTTAATGTGGCAACCTCTCTTTTTTCCAGCCTTATATCCATTCTGTGGTTTTCATTTTCCTTCTTCGCTATTTGGAGTTGAAATTTGGAAGAGCAGTTCTGAGAAAGGACCCGATATTTAGGTTTGTATAAACACACAAGCACACAGGCACATGTGAGATCTAAACTCCTGTCACACTGCTCTTCCTTGAAGGCATCATTGCCTTTGTGTCCTTATTTTAAAATATGGGGGGTTTTTAATACTGGTGATTTTTTAATGACTAAACCAGCCCCTTAAGTACTGCAGTGCTGTGATAATATAAAACAGCTCTCAAGCTTTTAAGTACCTCCCGAAGGTGTTGTTTGTGCTCTGGGATGTGCCAGCTTGGGTCTTTGTGCAACACAGAAAGATTATAAATATTTTAATAATGATGATGATGATAGTAATAATAATGATTTAAAAGTATAAGAAACATTGAATCAGATGGACATTCACTCTTGGTCCATCCAAAATGCATTGGTGGAGAAAAAGGTAAAGAACTAAAGCCTAAGACAAATCTGGTGGGTTTTCAGGATTTCCCCAAGAAGAGAAAGCAGCCACCAGCACCCCACAGAGCTGGAAGAGGAAGATGAAGATGTTAAAGCTGAGAGAGAAGCAGTGAAAAATGCCGTAACAGCTCTGAGCCAGGAGGAGGTACAACTGAGTGTGGTCCTTCTTGGTTTGTTTTATTTTATACCTGGTATAACACAAACCACCAACTATCAATTAGAGCAGGTCAGTGCTCTGGCTGTTTTGCTCTCACTGGGAAAATAAAACTCCCAAAAACACACTGTGGGTTCCAAAGGATAGAGGAGAAAGCTGTTAAGAGGAACATGGACAGTAAAGTGTCCTGTTGCACCTCATGTTCTTGGTGAGCTCTAAACCAAAGAATTGAGAAGCTTTTCTCCCTTTCTAGTGGAAAAATATTACTGAAGGATTATCCAAGATAATAAACTAATCTTGCTTCTTCCTCCCCACCTGCAGAAATCAGTCATTATAGTCAGCAATCTGTGCAAGGAATACAAAATAAAGCAAGCTGGTTCTGTTTTTAAGAAGAAGAAGAAAACAGCCACCAAAAATCTCTCCTTCTGTGTTAAAAAAGGTGAGAACTGGGACTGTTCCCCTGGACCTGTTTTGATCATACCCAGAGAGTCAATTCTCTGCAGATTCTCAGTTATCTGAGCAAGGACATAAAGGTCCAATCTATGCTCTGTCACTAAGGCCCGTTTGGTGTGTTAATGAACTGTGTGATGTGGATCAACCGTATTAGTTACCTTTGACTAACCATTACCTAAAACAATGTAGATCCTGGAGAGACAGGACCCCTTTAGCGGTGGCTTCTGGGGGCAAAGCTCAGACTCACAGCCATTAGTTAGAGCTGAAATGCTATGGCCTCTCAAAGCATGTATCTTATGGCTAAAACTATTTCTTTTATATGATCTTTGTTATTAGTATGCCGTCTTTCATATTTTTAATTTGTGGGACTGTAATATATTTCTTGAATGGAGACTATTCCTAAGAAATGGTATGTATTGGTTCCAGGAGAAGTATTAGGACTTCTGGGGCCCAACGGGGCTGGGAAAAGCACAGCTATCAAAATGATTACTGGAGAGACAACCCTGACTGCTGGGCAGGTAGGAGACCTCTGGAGGAAAGGGATGGATCCATGATAAACGTGCAAACCTTGCACCGAGGTTAAGCTGTAATTTTTTTCCAAGCATTATTAGTGATCAAGATTTTAACTTAATTCATTGCCCTACTAAATTCAACAATGTATTACTAAAAAATATGGTGAGCTACCTCTGATTTTGACAAGCATTGCATCTACCCTAAAGGGCCACGTTTATATTTAAAAACCATGTCAATGAGGGTTGTGGAATCACTCCTTGGCTCTTGGGGTTTGCTTCCCTAGACCCCAGCGAAGCCCATAGCTCTGAGCACACCCTTGTACGTGGGCAAGGCTGTGTGAGAGGAAAACAACCACCCTGGTCGTGCAGGTGCTGATGAAGAGGGGAGATGGGGCAGCCCCCCAGGAGCACGGACCTGCCTTCCTGGGCTACTGCCCCCAGGAGAGCCCTCTGTGGCTGGACCTCACCGTGCACGAGCACCTGCGGCTCTACGCGGCCGTGAAGGGGCTGTGCAAGGAGGACACGGCGGCCGCTGTCACCAGGTATGCCTGGAGGGTTTGTCCCCCGAAGGGCAGGGGACCAGAAAAGTCAAAACCCACTGTGAGCCAGAGGGAACATAGAAAAAAGCTCGGGAGACGCAGCTGCAAAGGCGCTTCTGTGCTGAGCGCCGCGATGGAGTGGGCGCATGAAGAAAACCTCCGATTTTCCTGAGTGCGTTTAGTGGGGATAATGTTTTCTGATTTACCATTAATTTTAGGTTATGTTTAGGTAGATTTCTAAAATCTCTGATGCTGCAGCTTGGCACGACAGGAAAGGGTGCTTATGTACTGCCCGCTCGGCTGACTCTGGCAAGGTGGAAGGGATTTATAATGCTCTTGACACTGATGATGGGTTTAGAAAAGAGCTTGTGGCTTATTCAGTACACTTTGCTTCAAATATTCACTTATATTTTAATAACACAATAAATGTTTAATGAAAACAAGCAGGAGTCAAGAGAAAGGGGAAGAAGGTTCCTTTTTCTTGTCATTTTGGGAATCCTCGAGGAGAGTATTGATTTAGAATAACAAAAATGTTCTTTTCCTCACTTGTTCCCTCTCCCCACAGAATAGTGAATGCTCTGCAGCTTCAAGACTATTTAAAAAAAAAGGCCAGAAAACTGTCTGCTGGGATAACCAGAAAGGTGTGTTTTGGTTTACCTGTAATGGGAACTGCAATGGTCCAAGCACAAATCAAAAATCCCCTCCACGACTGGAGGGACCTCCCTGTGTTCTGAGCTGCCCAGGAGAGCATCGCGTTGCTCCCCACGGTGGGGTGATGGAAATGAGCCTTTTGCAAAACTCCATTTCCTGTAAATCGGAACCTTAATTCCCAAAACCAAAGCAGTTTGGAGACAGAGTGCCGGGGGCTGTGGAAGATCTGACTGGCCCCTCTCCCTGCTCTAGCTGTGTGTCGCAGTGTGTATGCTGGGCAACCCCTCCGTCCTGCTCCTGGATGAGCCCTCCACTGGCATGGACCCCAATGGGCAGCGCTGTGTGTGGTGAGTAGGAACCCGGGCATTGTGCCACCACGGTGATAAAGGGTGGCAAGCCAAGAGTAGATGTCTAATGGCAGGTGAAAAGTGTTTTACCCTACCATGGTTGATTCTGCTCATCATGTGCCCATGAAAATTCTGTTTTCTCGGTTCTCTCTAGCTCAAGGAGAGAGGAGAACCATTTTGCTTCATCATTGTTGCGTATTTTAGGACGTCCTAAATAGAATTTGGAAGAATTCATAAAGAGACTTGAGTCAAAAGTATTTTTTGCTATTATTTTTAAGTACTCCCGTGTGCTCATCACATCAGTCTAAATTTGCTGCATGTGAACGTTTTACACTTGTTTCAGGGGAGAGGCATTTGGAGGGGCAAAGGTATATGAGAAAGTGTCTGGTATTTCTGGAGAGCGTTAGGTTTTCTTTTTAACTTTTATTTTTCCTTCTGGTCCTCAGGAAGGCGATTCGGGATGCCCTGAAAACCAAGGAGTCGGGAGCCATCCTGACCACGCACTACATGGAGGAGGCAGAGGCCGTGTGTGACCGGGTGGCCATCCTGGTGTCTGGGCAGCTGCGGTGGGTGACAGCTCTGCCAGCACTGCCAGAGCTGGAAGACAGTCCCTGTTTGTCCTCTGGCCTCACCTGCCCGAGCCCATCACCGTGGGCTTTACAAAGCGCTCCCCGAATGTCCCGTTTGGGAAGGAGCAGGCAGTGAGGTGGCAGTGGTTTCACACCAGCTTCTCTTCCTGCTCCTCCCTCCCCTGCAGGTGCATCGGCTCCATTCAGTACCTGAAGAACAAGTTTGGCAAAGGGTATCTGCTGGAAATCAAGGTCAAGGATCCAGAGCACGCAGATCTTCTCCATGCTGAGATTTTGAAGATTTTCCCAAGTGCAGCCCGTCAAGAGCGGTAACTAAAAAATATGGGATGAGTAGTGATTCCAACAATACCTCATCCCTAAAAACATGCCCAGTGCCATGGCCAGACACAGGAGGTCATCTGGAGAAGGATGAACAGCTCAGAGTCCCAGTATGGAGACCTGATTTGAGAATGTCACCACATCTAGCCCTGCTGTAATCCCAGCAGCAGAACATCCAAACACCCATAACATTTTGATCCCAGAACCTTTTTAGAGAGCAAGAATCACCTTCCCTTCTTTTTCTTGAAGGTTCCCCTCTTTGCTTGTCTACAAGGTCCCAATGGAAGATGCACAGCCCCTGTCTCAGTCTTTCTCCAAGCTAGAGGAAGGTAAGAGCCAAACAAGGTGGCTTTTTGAAAAGGTGGAACACAGAGTACTAATTTCTGACTCTGTCCCCATTTCTCCACAGCCAAACGAAGCTGCAACCTCGAGGAGTACAGCTTCTCCTTGAATACTTTGACTCAGGCAGGTGATTTCAGGGCTAGTTGTGCTGTAAAGGTCTGAGCAGGACCAAAGGCTGCAGCAACACCTGGGCTGGTGCAGTAGCAGGTGGCATCTCCACCAAAGAACTGCCTGAGGCTGGGGAGTGGGGGGTCCTCGACTGGAAAAGTGATGATAAATAGTTTGGTTTTCTTTTGATGCTGGGATTTATGGATGGATGCCCTTGGTAGGTGCCATGCCCAGAAGCAGCAGGTTATTGCTGCTTGTACAGGGCTGGTGCCAAAGATGAGGAATGTTTATGTCAATTAATTGGTGGACCAAACCTACTGTATGGATGTACCTATGGAGCATCTCAGCAGGTTATACCAGGGAGCACAGGAGTCTCAGCTACCATGTACCTGCTCCACACATAAAGCTACTTCACACACCTCTCACAGAGGTTGTAAAGGAGCATGACAGCACCTAGCGAAAGCCAGGGAAATAATGTGAGTTTCATCTCGCACATTTCAGGTGTTTTTGGAACTCTCCCGAGAGCAGGAAAAGGATAATTTTGATCTGACTCTGGATGGCACTTTCGAATGGAAACAGCTGCAGCAGGAGGACTGTTAAAGGCTAAGATGCTCATTTATGCATTACCCAGTATTAACCAAATGCACATATTTACTGCCACTATCAGTGTATCACAGAGGGGGGAGCGGGCTCTGCCTTTGCAGGGACCATCAGCTGAGGTCTCCTCTCTGAAGGAGAAGACACGCCACCCAAACTCTGGAGGTGGTTAAGCCCTACCCCATGTTGCACTTCCAATGGCTGGTTGATGAAATAGTGTCTGCACTGGTGAGAGCTCTTGTCAAGCAGAGCAGGATGCAACAGAGGGACTGAAAGGTTTGCAGAAAGAAGGGTCATCCCTGGGGATTGAGCCTCTCTGGATCTGGGGGCATCAGGGAATCCCAACGTGCTGCTGACCTTCTGGGCTCCTCTCCCACCAATGTCTGGGACTATTTCCCTGTGATGAGTTCAAATACATCTATTGAAATTTGCACTCTATTTTTATACCCTTCCAATAAATGTCTCTATAGAAACCGCAGCAGCATCCTCATCTGTTGTCATTGCTGGGGACCACCAGGAACAGCCCAAACTCCTTCCCCTGGGGATGGAGGTGCTGCAGAGGGTTCAGGTGTGGTGGCCAGGCAGTTGTAGCCCATCATGTTGACCTGCCTCTGCCAGCCCGGCTTGGCAAGTGCTCTCCCCTGACCTGCCTCCACACTTGGGCGAGTGACTGTCAGTCCTTCCTCTGAAACCACCCTGGGCTCCTCAGCCTGGAGAAGAGAAGATTCCAGGGATATCTTAGAGCCCCTTCCAGTAGATAAAGGGTCTACAAGAGAGCTGGAGAGGGACTTTTTACAGGGGCATGTAGTGATAGGACAAGAGAGAATGGCTTCAGACTGACAGGGGGCAGGGCTAGATTAGCTGTTAGGAAGCAATTTTTTACAGTGAGGGTAGGGAGGCCCTGGCACAGCTTGTCCAGAGAAGGTGGGGCTGCCCCATCCTTGGAAACATTCAAGGCAAGGTTGGAAGGTGCTGGTCAAGTGGAAAATCACCTTACTCACCACAGGGCATTGGACTAGGTGACCTTTAATGGTCCCTTTCAACCCAAACCTGTGATTCTGTGATTTTCCCTGTGCCCAGCTCACTTGCAAAGGTTAAAACTCTCACAGAAAATGTTAACTCCAATTCTCTTTACCCAATCCCAGTGGTGGCTGTGTCGCAATCACTGCCTGTGTGTATTCCCCACTCAGCTTCAAAACATATTTTGGCAGTCAGAGGACACATATTTAGTGAGATACTGGTTATTTCCATCCTGGTTGCACAACAGCTCCCTTTCTACTCCACACCCCCGAGAAATGAGTAAGTGAATTCACCAAACATTTTTGTCACCTGTTCAGACTCAGCTCCAGGAAATGGGAATTCTGTGCAAGGGAAGAGTTTTATTTCATGCCCTGGGGATATCAGTGGTGGTGAGGAACTAAAGCCACGAGCCTCCTGAGATAAATCCAATTTATATGATCCATTGCTGTTAGTTTTTCTCAGCAGCATTTCATGGTTTGTGCCTCTGGAGATGCTGCTGGTGATGCTGGTCCCTCTGCTGCTGGTTTGGGTGAACTTGTGAAACACACTGGCTTCCCTCTGCTCTTACACAGAGACTCTCCAGGAAATCTCTTTACCACCCAGCATGATGGGTCTGGGTCCCTTGGAGGTTTCTGAACAATTTAAGGACCCAAACAATACTAAAAGCCCCAGAAAACAAGTCCTGTCTTAGAGAGAACACCTGTGGAGCTGGAAAGGGGCAGAGGAGTTCCTCCCAACACTGCTTGCACAGTTCTGTCTTCTAAGGAACCACTAGTGCACTGCACCCTCCACTTCCACAGCTTAGACTGACTATTCCCCATGATATTTGACATTTTCCATTGCAGAGGAAGATGAAGCAGCAGATCTCACTCCATCACCTCCTGTACAAGGAAAAGGAAAATGACCTATAGAGTACCCAAAGGGGAGCTGGTTGGAGCTCAGGCTTTGCACCAGCCTGGAGGGAAGGGGGACAGGGATTGTGGCATTGCCAGCACACAGCAGAGATCTCCATGTCCTGGCCCATGGCCAGTGCTTGGAGAAAGGGATTCTGTCACCAGCATAAAGCAGAGCTTAGCTGGCAAGAGGGAATGAACAAAAGTTCTCAAAAAGTTCAAGAGGACTTAGCTTTTCCACTGAAAGGGAAAAACAAAAAGAAAAGACAAAAGAACAAGAGAGACATTTCCTGGAAATGAGCTGACATCGAATATTCCCTTCGGAGTTCCTTCCCTTCCCTCCACCCTGTCCTTTCCCCTGCCTTGAGCTGAAGGGCTGCAGGAGGAAAACCATCCCCAGCAGCTGCAGTGGCTTCACCTGCCCTGGGATTGCAGGGGCTGACAGCATCCCCAGGGGATGGCTCCCCTGCTCCAGCATGGAACCAGCTCCAGAGCTGCTGGAGGGACCCCAGGGACACCCTGCTTTTTATCCCTGTTCTGTGCACAGCACGAGCCCTCCGTGCCCTTTGCTGCTGAACCCAGAGCAGAGCGCACTGGCCGTGCCCGAGGGGGGTATCCATCCTCCCAGCACGGAGTGGGTGAGGCAGCTCCTGCTGCAGATGCCACACCTTCCCCACAGTAACTCAGGCAATA
Organism: Sclerurus mexicanus; assembly: GCA_013396755.1. Classification (NCBI taxonomy): domain Eukaryota; kingdom Metazoa; phylum Chordata; class Aves; order Passeriformes; family Furnariidae; genus Sclerurus; species Sclerurus mexicanus. Next base: position 1,443,983 of record VWZF01004705.1, on the reverse strand, counting down.
ACTTAATCTTATTAACAGGGAGACTCTTATTTAATAGATTTAATAATGCCTTCTTTATGCAGTAAAGCGACAGAGCACACAAAGGGCCATTCACCAGCTGCCTCCAGCTTTGAGCCCCAAGCGCCGTGTCCCAAACGGGCATCCCGACAGAAAGGAGCAGCCCAAACCTTCCAGGTTCCTGAGGAAAACAGTGCCAGATGGCAGGTTTGGAGTGCTGGGGACCAGGGGAGCAAGGCATGTGTGTGCTCGAGGTTTGGGAGCTTGGAGACAGTGTTTCAGGCTAAGATTTTGGGGAGAGAAGCAGTATTTGAAGAACAGTCCAAAGGTCTGGAGCTGAATGACAGGGCTTTCCAGGTCTGCTCAGAGCTGTGATAGAGGTGGGCATTTTCTAGTTCAAATGCTGATTAAGCAACTCCCCTTCAGTGCAAGTGAGCAAAACCAGTAAAAAGGAGTATTTCTGAGAATTCCAAGGAACTTCACAAAAACCAGTGACACAACATCCAGACAGCAGTGAGACAAACTTGTGCGGGGTGGGAGGAGGGTAAAACTGAGTGATGCCGAGCAAAGGGCTGGTGTCCTGCAGAGGAAGCCCAGAGCAGGGCTGTGAGATGGTGTCCTGCCTGCAGACACCCCGTAGGGTGAAGGCAGCATACCCCAGTCCTGAGCAGCTCCTCACAGCCCCTCCTGTGCCCCCTTCCCAGCAGCAGTGCCATGGCCACGTGTGCTCCCTCCAGGCAGGCACCTCCAGATCTTGGAGCTTGGCTGGACAAAAGATATCTTTTTTTTTTCTTTTTTTTCAGAGCAACCCAAGGGGAAAAAACCCCAGGAGACAGGACCAGCATCAAAGAGAAAGTTATTTGTGTGTGTTCTGGAAGGGAAGGCACCATGAATATGGAGCGTTCCCACGCCAGGATGGCAATGAGTTTCTCCAGCCAGGCTTCTAGAGGCTTCATCACAGTGCACACAGCTCCACTGGCCACACACGGCTGTCCCAGAGAAGAGCCAGATGTTCTTCAAGCAGACGAAATGAGGCAAGGCAGATGCCGGCAACCGGAGTCCAATCCTCTTTTTCCATTCACTGGAGACAAAAGAGGAAATCAGAGTTGGATCCCGCGTCCACGCGTGGAGGGCTGTGCAGGGTGTGCCAGCCCCTCAGCTACCGCGAACCAGCACAGCACCTGAGGACCAGCATGCTGTAACAAGCATCTCTCAGCACTGAATTTTTAGGGCGTTTCAGCTTGGTTTACTGTGCACGTGAAAGCTGAGAGAGGAGGTTTTTCTCTTGCGCTGGTGCTTCCTGATTCGACTCAGCACCTCAAAACCCTTTTGAGACTTTCAGCTCAAAATATTCTCCTTAGCAGCAGATGGATAAAATATCAGGCAGAAGACGATGTGTGGCTGTGACGGCAGCCAAACCCAACAAAATATTTGCTTCAAAGCAGGAAGAAGGATGGCGTGTCCAGCTCGAAAAAGCAGGAAATGGTTTTGAAAAGAGTGAAAGAAGGGGACAGAGAAGGAGATGATTGTGTAAGACATGATGTTTCAATTAGAGCAGGCCTGAATGATAACAGAAGTTCACGAACTTGTGTTCTAGGCAAAATGGAGGTGTTTGATTTGTTCCTGTGGATCTTCATCCTGGCACAGGCATCAGATGGACAGGTTTTATGGACAGGTAAGCAGGGACATGGGCTGTGCAGCAGCTGAGGACACGTCCTTGCTGGCACTGGCTGCTGGCATGGGCTGCAGCTTCCTCCACCCACGGACCTCGGTTTTCTTTGGCCTCGTTGTGAGAAATTCATTTCATGTTCTACAAGCAAATCCTCTAAAGGGCTCTCAGGATGCTAAGTAGGAATTCAGAAAGAATAACAAAAAGAAGTAAGAGGGGATTTTTTTGTTGATTTTTTGATTGTTGTTTGTTTTTTTTTTCGCTTTAATTTGAAAAATAACTGGCCTTGAAACTGCTGTTTGTTTCCCTCTCAAGACAGGACAGAAGCCTCCTGCCAACATCATGTCACAGGCCTACACCACGTTTCACACAGGGGTTTGTGATAGCCTCTCGTGAGGGACTGAGAAGGAAAAATGGCCTCTGGGGAGTAAATTATTGCACAACATCTTCTCCATCTGATTTCTTGCACTTGCAGAACATCTGTCCCTGTCCTGGGGCTTTCCTGGAAGTTGCTGCAGCAAATACATGGCAGACAGATGGGGATTCTGAGTGGGAGGGATGGAGAGCAGCAGGAGCAGCTCCATGTCCCCCTGTACACCTTCACAGGGGGGTCCTGCACCAACCCCTCCAGCCTGAGGTTGGAGAAGAGAACTTGAAGTTACTGCATCACTGAGGAAAACTAGAAGTTGAGCTGCCTTTAAAAAGCAACTGGAGACGTTCACGAAAGAAAAAGGGACCCCTGAGGAGCTGCTAAACCCCTCCAGCTTAGGGACTCCTGAGCTGGGGAGCAGATGAGGAAGGGACAGTGGTCACTTGACCTGTCCTGGCCCTCCTGTGCCCAAAGGATCCCAAAAAGCCACCAAAGAAGAGGCTGGGCGGCTGTTCTCTTGGGACCCCATCAACTCACTGTTAACTATTTCAGTTAACTTTGCACATGTAAACCCAAGAAGGGAAAACTGGGAGAGAAGGAACCCTTTTTTTGGGTTACAAACTGGGCTAAACGGCCTCGTGTATGTTGGCCAAGTGGCCAAGGCCAGGCTGGATACAGCCCTGGTCCAGTGGAAGGGATCTCAGCCCATGGCAGGGGTTGGAACAAGATGACCTTTAAGGTCCCTTCCAACCCAAACCCGATGCACTTCAAAATCACCTGTTCAAGTGAAACACAGACGATAATTGTCTTGATTTGCAATGTTTCCAGCAGAAGGGCTGGAGGTCAGCATTTCATTCGAAACAAACCCTTCTGCTCTGCAATCAGAGAATTGTCAAGGCTGGGAAAGGCTGCTAAGATCAAGTCCAGCTGTTGATGGGTGGCCTCTTCCTTCTGCAGCCTCCGTGCTCCCTTTGCTAGGAAGGGAAAATTGCCACTGCTGAGACAAAAAATGCTGATTTGCCGTTTCCAGGTGTCTCGGCTCAGGTGCCTCCAGAGCAACTCCACAAGGGTTAGACATGTCCTGTGGGGAAAACGCTTTTGATCCCACCTGGGAATCAGGAGAGAGGCTCACCAGACACCTTGTCCTCCCTCCTCCTGCTGTTGTGGTGCCGCCGCTGGATCTGCTTCTGCAGGAGAAGCCTCTGCGAGCTGCCGGCTGCTGAGACGATGCAAGCCACGAGTGGACTTTTCTTAAGGCACAGACCGCTGGGATTTGGGGTAGGGAATGAGGGCACCAGGGGGAGGAGAGGGGTCAGGAGAGGTTCTGCTGGGGTGGGAAGGCCACGGGGACACACAACTGTGTGCTTTCAGAGTGGGGCAGACGCGCTCGCTCTTCCCTTCCCTCCGAGTCAAACGCGGAGTTTGCGCCCCTTTTGATTTGTTCGCTCCTTTTCCATGCGCGAGGATCCCGCACAATGACTTTCGGGGAAGAAGATGCGAGGCTTTTCTCCTCGTTCCTGGAAGGGATGGATCACGCCGCTGGCTCTGGGGGGTGCCGGGATGCGGGATGCGGGATGCGGGATGCGGGATGCGGGATGCGGGATGCGGGACCCGGCGCGACATCCCCGCTCGGGCTGTGCCACCTCCTGGTGACAGCGGGCGGTGCACGCCCCGAGCATCCCTGCATCCCTTCCCCAAAAAAACCGGCCACCACGCAGGTTTGCATCTCCAGGGTGGTTTGGGAGGGGACTTTATCTTTTTTTTTCTTTTTTTTTTGCTCAAATTTTATGAGCCGGCCCCCTTGTTCTCCAGTGAACGTCCTTTACAGAGCCAACAGGGTCAGAGGGAAAGGAAAACAACACACACATGATCAATATTTTTTAAAATAGGATTTGAAAGCAAAGCACGAGAAGCCTCTATCTGGTTCTAATTTCAAATGAAAAAAATACAGCTATTAATATACGGTCATGTTACTCCACTGTAAAAACAAAGTGTAGATAAAACCTACAGGCTTAATGAGGCTCAGGAAAAATCAAATTGAAAGCAAATCTTTGAAAATCTCTAGGTAATCTCTGTTCCATTTATCATGCTTTGGCAATCAGAAAGTAAAACCGGGCTTAACATAATGAGGAAAATCAAACAGGTTTTCTTTTCTTTTTTTTTTCTTTTTTCTTTTTTCCTTATGCTCTAAAATCACAGAGTATGATCATCACAGAAAAGAGGAAAAAGGAGGAACTTCTGCCCTCCTGCCAGTGCACAGGGAATCTAATTGCAAACGTTTCTTCCTGCCTGTCTGAGGAGATGATGCAGGACTGGAATTTTTAATGGCAATATTTAAGCTCTCCTTGGTGACACGGAGCCACAGCAGTGGCTCTCTCCTGAGCTGACAGATGTGAAGGTAACAACGGTTGTTAACAAGCTGAAAACGTGAAAAAGCCACAAAAATTACTTGCCTTGACATCTCCACCTGGCCAGGTGAGCAGCACAGCACCAGCACCAGCCAGGCTGGGGGGAGGCTGAGGACACCAGTGGGTGGGTAACACACATGAGGAAAAACCCGTGGGTTTGGGGTGTGAGGTGCTTCGATGATTCCAGACCCCTGAATCTTCCAGGCACTGGCCTCTCTCATATCATATTTGTATTATTTATGTGACCCATAAATAAAACAACATCTCGCCACCAAGAGACAGGCAACAGGTGTAGATCGCGACCCTTATTGGAGTTGTGGTGGCCTCATGTGACAGCCAAAAATCTTTTCCTCCCCATCCCGTGGACACACAAGGGAGGCTTTTCCTTCACCAATGCACATCCATCCTCCCTCTCCTCCTTCCCTGCTTGCACAGTCAAGAGCCACAGCCACCTTGCAGGACTGGGGAGGGTCCAGAGCAGCTGCCAAGAGTTAATGTGCAGAATATCCTGTGCCACTCAGGCTGGTTAATGAGCATCTCTCCTGCAGGTAAAGACCTGTGATGAGAATATGCTCTGCTCCACTAATGCTGGGGACATAAGAGCCCACCGAGGAGGGAGCTGGGAGGTGGACTGAGACAATCGTCTCTCCTCAGCTGGATCGCAGTTCCAGCCAAGTTCACCTGCATTAATCTTATGCTCATTAAAATCAGTTGTTCTGTTTCTAATTCAACCAGTGCTGCCAAGCTCAAGAATTAAAAATTGATGAGCCAATGTCCCTGGGAAAAAAAAAAATACAAAAAAAGTTCATCATCCAGAGCAGCGTGGATTTTTAAAGCAATCATAAAAACGTCTGGCTGCTCCTTTGTGCTTGACGCTTTCAGCTCATGCTTTCATGAGGGATGGGAAAAAGTACTGAAGCTGAGACTGCTACACAACTGGGTGACTCCAGAGGCTGCTGCTTCCTAGGGGCAGCCTCACTTACGGTGAAAACCCAAGACTGAACCCCAAAGGACAGACAGCTCATTTGGTTCCTCTTACCCTGCCCCAAAACAAGTGTCACCGGTGAAGGGACAGAGAGCCCACCCTGCAGAGCCCAGGCCAGACTGTCCCCTGGGTGTTACTGCAGTGGGGGCAGGAGCCTGGGAATGAGGGCAGCAATATTTTGCAGCACACAGAACTCTTGGCCGCCCCTGGGGCCACCAGAGCAGCATCAGAGCTCCAGCAGAGACGCAGGACCTGGTGTAAACCCAGCTCTGAGCAGTGGGGAAAGCCAAGGCACCGCGTTACATCAGGTCACGCTTTGGTTGGCTCCCAGCACCCACTGCACCTTCCCTGCCCCTCTGCGACTCTCAGTCCACCTTCCCAGCACCCATCCAGTGATTCCTGCCCTTGGAGTCTACACGGATAACAAGGACTTTCCAGGTGCTCTGACGGATGGAGAGAAGCACCCAAGAGGAACACGTGAGTTAACAGGAAAAGCAAATAATGACTTTTTAATTGTGTGTGTGTGTGAGCGGCAAACTAGACATGATTTTTAATATGCTCCTAATTAAGGTCATCGATGACAATAGCTGGGGAGCTGGAGACAAAGACACTAAGCACCATTTATTAGAAGCAGATGAGATCTTGGAAAGGGCTCTCCAATAGCCAAAACTAAGCAATGTTTCAGAGAGAGCCAGAGCCCTCCCAGCCCACGAAAACATCCACGGTCTCCAATGGCCTCTGCTGACCCAGACTGGAGTGCTTATGCTGAGCTGGCTGGGTCTCTCCACAAAAGCTGACGTTTTTCCCCATAAAAAGGCACCATGTTTACAAAGTAAAGCTCAAGTAGGAAAACATCGAGCCAGACCAGTTCAAAACTAACCCTGGGAAAACGTTGGGATTAACTCCTCCAGAGCCGAGCAGAGTTTGTTTCCCAAAGAAGGAGGAGCATAAATAAAGATGGGTTGTCAGTAAGCACAGTTATTTATAGCAGGCATTAATTTCCTTCATGATCTGGATAAATACCCATTACCATTTGAGGTGATGAATCAAGTAGTAATTAACCTGCTGGGGGAAAAAAACAATATGTGTATTAATGTTTCAAAAGGAAGCTTCCAGCTGAGAAAAACAAAAGAGGAGAATTAATCTGAACTTTTCAAATAAAACCTTATTTTATTGGAAAGAAGCAAGAGGAAAAGGATGAACCAGTTGGATACACTGGCTGGGAATATCAGTCTCTGCTTTGGTAACAGGGAAAAAAAAAATTAAGTGATCTTGGCTTGTCTAGGGAGCTTCAGGGTGGAGAAGAGCTTGGAGTGAAAATGTAATGGGTGTTTTTCAGCTGGCAGCAACAGCCCCCACACCTTTTCCAGCTGCCACCCCCGGGGAGGGCACAGGCGGCAGCGCCTGAGCCAAAGGCCAGCCAGCACAGAGCCATCCCTGCTCCCAGGAACCAGCACACACCCTGGCAGGGTGGGAAATGCTATTTCACCCTCAGACAACGAGGCAACAACTGCGGTTTTGCCTCTAATTTCCCTGATTAGATGTTCAAACCACAAACCAGACCCTTCTTCTTGTGCAAGCAATGAAAACCCAGAGCGAGCACCAGGGAAGCAGCAGAAGAGCCAGAACATGCTCTGGCTGTTACACACACACATCAATGGGAGGAGACCTTGGCCCTGAGATCCCCACCTTCCCTCTGTCCCACTCAGGGACCAGCTGAGCCAACTCTCCAGTTTTTGGAGTCCCTGCAAAGCAGCAGCAGCATCCTGCGGAGACCAGCGGGGCTCAGCTCAGGGTAAGCATGAAGAAATACAAAATAAAGAAAGAGAAGAGAAGTATTTCTAAAGGACGAGACTGTTTTCTAAGCAAAAACGCCAAAATGAGATATGACACCAAACTGGACTGCAAAAAGAAACCAATTTCCTGGTGGCACTGACACAAGACCTGCAAGACCACCACAGCATCCAGCTCCCTGGGGTGGCTTGGCTGCATTCCTTCTCCTCCCTGCAGAGCAAAGCAGCTTCCAAGGGATGTAAATCAGAAGTTTGGATGATTATTTTGCAAACTGAGACATGGCTTTCCTGCAGTCAAGTGGGGCATGATGCTTAATGGAGCACTAAAGGTCCTGGATTAGGTGAGGTCTTCAGGATCACCTTCCATTGTCTGTGCTCCATCCCCACAAACCCAAATCTGTAACACCTTCAAGCTCTTTCTTAATTTTTTTTTATATAAGGGAAAAAAAAAGCATATGCAGCCAGCCTGTTCCTGCCCATTTTTAGCTTTTCTCTTTCCCTCTGCATATTTCCCAGTTCTCTACCCACACATACCCACACTACAGACAAACTACCCTAAAAAAATTGAAAGAGGTCTAAAAAAACACCAGTAATCCAGGGCGTCATCAACTTCCAGAAATGAAAACTGGCTTAAGAAACCACAACCTCTTTCTGCTGTTGTTATTTTTCATACAGTCTTTTACGATCTTGTTTGTAAAAATGGCATGAATTTGCTCCTTCCTCACCCTGCTCAGTCCTCTCTCTCCCCAGCTATAACCAGAAAGCATTTCTCGCCAGCCTTGCTCATCTCACATTTCAGGGCAGAGCAAATGTTTGTGCACGGAGGGGGTGGGGGGGGAGGGATGATGAGTCAATTAGACACCTAATAAAAATCTGATTTAGAAAATTCCCTTCCCAACTGCGAGCGTGGCAGTCACAAACCAGCCCGCCCAGTGCCCCCCTTGCAGGCACAGAATGGTTTCCTACGGCGGAACCTCTCTCCTCCCGCCTTAAATGTCACGTAGGATGAGGCATCTGCCACCGAATGCGAGACACCATCGTAGCTTAATAAATCACATTGCCAGAAGGATTTCTGGGCCATCACCGCTGCTCTTTTACCCACCCGGCCTTCCCCCTCCGTATGCTCCTGCTCATCACCGTGCCTCGCAGCACTCACGTGCCACGGCTGATTAACCGCTCCCCGAACAGGCAGCCAGGCTAAGCTCTCTGAACCCCCTGGTCCTGCAGTCACCTCCTCCGTTGTTGCCATCACTCCAGCCCCAACCTTCTGAGCCTCAGAGCAAAGCCCGAGGGATGAGCCACTTGTCATCCAGGATGGCATTTGTGATACCGACAGCGCCCACCGCTGCCTTTTCCAGGCACGCACGGAATTGGAGGGTGGACGGGAGGGATGGTGCCTGCTCCTTCTCCTCGCAGATGGTCAGGCCACAAAGCACCCAAGCAGAGCCACGTGCTTCCTGCCAACCTCGTCTGCTTGGATGAGACCCAAAACCACCCACCGGTGGAGTCGTGTTGGGCTTGCACGTTCTCCCAGAGTGCATAACCTTCTCTCACAGCCCATAACCTCCTCTCCTAGTGCAACCATGCTGGCAACGCATCCAAATGTGTTCATTTCCCATGCATGAAGCGTAATTTGAGCAGTTCTAGCATTTCAGGTTAGATTTTTGATTTCATGGGACTGGTTGGGTTCAGACGAGAAAATGGAACAAACCACCCCTGAGCTTTGGCGTGTTTGAGCAGCAGCACCTCAGGCAGAACACAGCACTGCAATATTCATGCCACTAGAAACCAACTCCACATTAAAAAGGGCTGAATTTTTAAAACGGCACTGTAAAACCAGCTGTTTCATAACCAGTGCCCCGCAGGATGCAACCAAGCTGGATGGATATTGCAAAGGAGCACAAAGACATTTCTGGGACCACATCAGCTCCCTGCAAATCCTGCCAGCAGCCAACTGCACTGAGATGGGGACTGCTCTGGCTGTGCTGATCATAGCCTGGAGTAACCAAAATCACAGAGGAGTGGAAGGCCATAGGATCATGGAATGCTTGTTTCCATCAACAGCTTTACACCCTTTCCACAATGGAGCTGGTGGTTTCCTTTGTAGGACAGATGATTTGGTTGCACCAAGAGGGCCCCCGTTTCATCTTGCTCTGGATAAATATGCCTGGTTTGGTGGCTGGGTAAAGTAACTAAACTCATTATTCAGTCAAACTTGCTTGGATTTTTATTTTCCTGTTCTCCAACAAGCCCAGGGAACACCCAGAGGGGTCCAGGCAGGAGCGGGCTCTGAGAGGGAAGCAGGCTGTGGCCAGTGGGCTCCAGACCCCAGACAGGATAGAGTGCATGGATTCAGTGCCAGTGCCAGCAAAATAGAACAGGAAGAGCACGAGCCAGGTAAGGACTCACCAGCCATCCCAGACTAATGCATATATTTTCCAGTGGACAAGTCTCCTCCTCTCTCCAGCAGAGTCCAGCCCATGGGAGTGCTGGCCCAGATATAAAACCCAGGTTTCTGGCTGCTTGCTGGAGATAGCACATCCCAAAGTAAGCAAATGCAGGGGAAGGAAGCGTACTGCCCTTGGATCTGTCCTTTCCAGCCACGAAAACAAGTTAATTACAGAGTGACCGTTATTTGCCATTGAGCTTCATAAAAATGTAAGGAAAGATGTATGCATTTTAATTAAGTTCTGGGAGAAAAAAAAAATGTGTACCTGGCTAGACTGCAGAGAGATGAACTCATTACTTCATCCAAGTCTCAGGCTGCTGCCTATTTTCCTGTGCAACAGAACGATCAGCCTGGGCTGCAGACAGGGACTTTAAGAAGCAAATAATCCTTCCAAAGAGCCAAGCCAGCACTCTGTAATTCCTGCATCCCTGAACTGGAATCTTGCTACAGCCACGTTTCTAGCGAGACCCATGGGCACTCAGAAATCCAAAGGGGAAAGCTCCCCAAATCAGGGTGTCAGGAGGGGACACTGATGGAGCTCAGTACAGATTTTTTCCAGCAGCCAGACAGCTCCTGCAGCTGCCAGACTTTTCCATGGATTGCCCAGGTCTGATTTTGTGCTACGGAACCGCCCAGGCCTGAGCTGCCCTTTTCATCTCAGGAATGCACAGCTGCGAAAGTGAGGTCGAGGTTCCTCTTGCAGAACGCGGCTCCAGGAGTGGGGATTTGTGCCCAAGCCATTGAGGCCGCACTGGGATCACACTCATGCTCAGGCTGCACGTGACGAGAGGGATGGGCAGCTGAGGGGTGCAGACACCCAGTTGACTCTGATTTAAAAAAAAAAAGACAGCAAAATCCATCCAGTGTTTGAACAGCAAAGTCAAACAAGTCAAACAACCTAAAACCTCATCTAGAAAGTTTTTAGGGCATAAAGAAAGAGCAATCACCATCAGCCTTCCCTCCCTCGAGAGCAACCTTGCGCACTGCAAAACACTTTCTGCTCTTCTCAAACACTCAGGCAGAACTCCTGTGAGAGTCACTGTTCCTCTAAGTCGGCTTCGGTGACTCTGGCCTTGATAAAGACTCAAAAATCTGTTTGCTGCTATTGCTCCCTGTATTGAGACTGGAGCAGGCACATCTCATGATTTGAGGTGCCAGCCAACAGCCCCAGGTGTCAAAAGGAAATCCCACGTTCCCCTTGCTGGCATCACACAGCCAGATCCACCAAGATCCCTCCCCAGCCAAACGTTTTCCACGTCTGTGGAGGTCAGTGAAACACATCTACATCCTTAAACATTTCTCTGAGCGTTTTGCCAGAGTTTTCTTGGAGTGAGGCGCAAAGGTGGCCAACGGTGCCACGGTCCGGGGCAAACCCCTTCCACTTCACAAAGAGCTGAAAAATTTGGGGAGCATCTGATCTCTAGCAGTGAGGTGGCCTTTGCAGGAAGGGAGCCGAAACAGTTCCTAGAAGCTTCAAGGCCCAGGACCACAGCTCTGAGAACTCCTGGCACGTCCAAGCCACGGAGGTTCAGCCTCGCCTTCCCCGTCCTGCTGGGAAGAGCTTGGCTCCAGCCCCAGTGGGCTGACCACAGGCCCTGTCTGCAGGAATAGATTTGTTAAAACACTCATTCACACCGTGGCCACGGCGCTGGCTGGAGGAACATATATCAGGCTTTTTGTCAAACGAAACCCATTCCAACTGTCTGGGAGGACGGGGAGATCTGCTCTCGCGCCGCTTTGAAGGGTTTACAGTTCACTGCAGCACTTCAGAGCTGCAGTTGTTTCCATAACCAAGTCCAAGAGAGCCTGTGAACAGGAAGGAATTAGGCACTCATGTAAAGACCATTAAAGTCAAGGGGAATCTTTCCATTGACTTGAGAGGGTTTGGCTCCCAGCCCTGGGTATCAGGGGCTGCTGTGCGGGATTTAGAGCAGGAAATGGGAGCAGGACTTTGCAGGATTTCTCAGCATTTGTTAGGGAGTTTAGCACAGAAGCTCTCTGGGCCCATTTCCCTCCATGCAAATGAAGAAAAGAGTGCTCATCCAAGATGCAAGGCCCTGACAGACCATCCTCCTGCTCAGTCTGGGCACCTCCTCCACAATTCCTGGGATGACAGACTTGACACAGCACAGGCTGGACTAGCACATTCCTACGGGCAACAAGACTTTTTTATGGGCCCTGACATGTCAGTCCCTGGTGCATAACTCACACGTGATGTGTCAGTCCAAGAGGCAAAAATACCACAAACCAGGAGCTTCAGCATATCTGAAAAGCTTGTTAATCCAAAGCTCAAATTCCCATTGGGGATGAAGCTCCCCCTGGGATTTAGGCAGCATTTCACTGATTCCACTTCTGCCTGCGCAGTTGCAGCCAAGAGCTTTGCACAGGTGCCTTCTGCCTTTTGAGGGAGTACAGGAACGTGCACCAAAATGACAAAAGATCTGAGCTGCCTCCATTGTCACGTGCAGAAAAGCAGGGATCTGACCTTCGTTGTTTGGGACTTCACCTCTGGAAAACAGCACTTTCCGGAGGAATGTCTTCCCAGACACCCAAAACCGCCAGCACATGAACCACAACACACTCCAGGAAACTTCAGGCTCGTTTAAATCACACCAGAGACTCTAATTTCCTGCTAATAGGAGCAGTGATGGTTCCCTGGGCTTGCAGGAAGAGAACTGGTCAGGTGAGCTTAGCACAGTGCTGTGCCAGGTACCCTGTCTGTGAGGGAAGGGTGGAAGGCATCGGCACCTGGAAGATGTTGGGTCATTGTCTGCCTCAACCGCTTCATTATTCCTCCGGCAGTAAGAGCAGGGAAGTCATTTCTCCACTCCGTGTGCCATGGGAAAGGTCATACCACAACTCCAGGGAGAGTGAAATGAGGAGGCTTTGAGCCTGGCCAGCACTGCATTCCCATCATCCTGGGCCCTGGGTTCACAGCATCCAGTGGTTAGACTTGTCCTTCCCACTCGTCGTGGGCAGCATGTGCCTGGGAGAGGAGCAAGGCTGCAAAGAAGGAGTTATGCAAACCACAGGCTCAGGAAAACCTCTGCCTCCTGGCAGATGTTCATTACTTGGGCTGGGTTTCGAAAAGCAGAGGTGGCCAAGCCCTGCTCCAGCCCTCAGTGGGAAACAGAGAGACAAGAGTATGATTAGCTGCAAGAAACATGAGCCCAGAAAGGGGAGAAAGGAGGGTGGAGAAGCAAATGTATCCTAAACCCAAACCAACTCTGCAGAGACAAGCTCTGATGGAGCCAGAGAGGACAGAAACACCCAAAAACCAGACTGATTTTGGTGGCTGCAGCCTCACACAGCCAACATCCAACAGGACGGGCTTTGTGCAGCAAGTTTCACCTTTCTAAGAAGACAAGAGTGATGTGCCAGCCCAAATGCCATCTCTGTGGAGTGGTGGCGTCCAGGTTTCCTGTGCAGGAACATCCATCCCCACACGTGGCATCCCCGTCAGCCTGGAGGGAGATGCAGTCGCCCCACCACGGGAAGTCAGGTGGGGCTTTTTGCTTCCAGCTGGATGTGGGTTTAGGAAATGAGCTTTGCTACCACCTGCTGCAAGTTCACTGGTTTAGAGGGACAAGTTGCCAGATTCGAGAGGAACTGGGGTCTCATTAACATGACTGAGGCTTTGGCAGTGGGAAGCTTCTCCACTTCCATTTATAGGATGCACTGAGAGGCCGTGGCAGGAGTTCAAGGCACCGCTGCATTATGAAGTCTAGACAGAGCCTGGAGAATCCCTCTTCCCTGCCCTCCTATGCTATTCAGCACCCAGCAGCATTCCTCAAGCAGGAGAGATGCAGAGAAGCATTTCATTCCATCTTTTGCACCATTGTGTCCCTCCAAAACCTCCTCCTCCAAAGCTCTGCCTGGAAAACAGGAGGTTGCCAGAGCTGCTGCACAAGCCAGCATGAACTCATTTGACCAAACCCTGCCAGGCTGCTCAGAGGAAAGGAAGAAACATTTTAAAAACCACCTAAACCCCATGTTTTTATTCCTACCTGGAATGAAAACAGCAGCTTTGGAGCAAATTCTTGAAATATCTGCTTTTAGCTAGTTTTATTCCTCTTTTTTCCTCCCTCTGAGCTGACCAGGGAAACCCCCACAGGCCTGCGGGCAGTGTCCAAGCAGCTGTGCTCCCTGACATCTGCCATCAGCCTCAAAGGAAGCAAGAGACCTTTTGAACCTACACCAAAAATGCAAATAGAAGTAATTTCAATCTAGTGAAAGATTTCTGTTGTGTTAAGTGGACTTGCACGAGCTGAAGGGCAACTTGTGCAGGGATAGCACTCCAGCAGCTCCTGAAATACAACCTGGGGGCAAGGCTGGGGGAAATTGGGCAGCATTTTCCTACACATCATCAGAAATTGGGGTGAAATTCAGGCAACGCCTCCCCACCTTCAACTGCTAAACCTGCAGCAGGTCTGGTGACAAGGGCTCCGCCATTCAGCAGCAATTCAAAGGAAGAAAAATAGCATCAAATGATGCTTTAGAATTTCCAGGCTGCCTCTCCCTGCACAGGAAGCACGTCCATGCTGCCCTTAAGTGGATTGATAAGCGCTCTGAATCAGTATTAACACATGCCAGATGCTGGGGAATCATCTCCCACTTACAGCAATTACGAGGATGTCCCAGAATCCAATAAAGCAACTGAGAAGATGAGCATCTGGTGGTGGTTGTCAGGCCCGACACAGAGATAAATCTGGGTAATAAAGAGGTGTGATTCTCTTTCGCTTGAGTCATATGCCATTCGGCACTGGGTACGTGTGATTCCTCCTCCCTTCCGTGGCTCTCCTCGGGAGCAGATGAACAGAGCATCCTTCCTCCAGCAGGGATGAGGAGCTGCTCTCCTCACCCTGCCTCTGGGAGACTGGTACCAGGGACGACATGCTGATCCCCCAACTGATCCCCCAACCCATCAGCATCCCCCAGCCACAGTTCTTCAGAGGCAACTACGAAAATAAGCCCTTCCCACCACTAACCAGCACCTCCAGCCTGAGAAACCACCAGGTGAGACCTTAACCCCATCTCAGACCTTGTTCACTCCATGGTTCCAGCCATGGGCAAAACTCCTCAGCTCCAGACAAGAGAATCACAGCATCATGGAATGATTTAGGTCGGAAGGGACCTTAAAGCTCTACACATTCCACCCCTTGCCATGGGCAGGGACACCTTCCACTAGCCCAGCTTGCTCCAAGCCCCGTCCAATCTGGCCTTGGACACTTCCAGGGATGGGGCAGCCACAGCTTCTCTGGGAACCCCGTGCCAGGGCCTGCCCACCCTCACAGGGAGGAATTTCTTCCTCACATCTAATCTACGCCTGCTGTCTTTCAGTTTGAACCCACTCCTATCACTATAGATCCTGATAAAGAGTCCTTGGAGGTCTCCACACAACCTTCTCTTCTCCAAAGAATCCCCAACATATTCAGATTTAAAAACCACCCAATGTGGTGAGGCAGTGCCGCCTTCTTCCTCCACAAAGCAGCCAAAAAACTAATCACAGTGCAGGGGGGAACTGTGCATTACACAGCAGCGATCCCATCTAGCACAAACACGGGCAAACACGGCGCTGAACGGCGCTTGAGAAACGATGATTCCTAGAAGTAAGAGCCAGCAAATTTTAGTCGTGGGAAAGGCAGCAGAGCTGAGCTATATTTAAGAGAGGAAAGAAGATAAAAGCAATCTCTAAAGGTCTGAAAACGCAGGCTCTGTGCTTGGATATCCTTCAGTACATCCTTCTGCAGTAAATGCCAGGGATGTTTCTCTCGGCGTGGGCAGCAATTCAGGGACTATTTGGTTTTGAGATCAGGAGCAGCCATTAAAGCCTCTCCTATGAGCTTCTCTTCAGCACAAGCCAAAATGTTTCACCCAGTAGCTGAAGGCTTGATAATTTAGAGCTGTTTGCAATGAGTGACACACCACAGGCCAGCCGAGCTCCAGCCGTTCTTGCTGCCAGGGCCCTTCTGCCCCTTTATTTCACTCCCTGCCCTCACAAACAGATTTTACTCCTATTTTCCTTCCCAGAGCTTTCTCAGACAACATGGGGAAAATGAGCTGAGGGAGAACAACATGAAGAAAAATCAGTGAGCAAACTGGGAGACTCTCAGTACCAGCAAATGTCACCCACTGGGACCACGTGCTCACCTCTGGGAAGCCCCACCAACCGCAGTGAGCATCCTCCAGGCTCCAAAACCTCCCACCCTGCCGAAATCATCCTGCCAGGAAGGCTTCCGGAAGACCTCCAGACTCAGCGGTCCTTGGAGAATCTTCTCCTTCTTTTCATTTCATTTTCCTCTGGGCTTTTCCTAAAGCAGAGCTTTTGATCCACAAAGTTTCCTACGAACAGCTGAAAAGAAACACGACTGGCATCTGTCGTAGCAGGAACATCCATTTAAAAAGCGTTGAGCAGCCCCAAAGTCACCCAATACACTTACAGTGTCATGATGTTAACGCTGAAATAATTTTACAAGTCAATTTTTATGTAAATTGGTGCTCACTGTTTACTTTTGGTAAGATTAAAATGCTTGGCATCAGCTCCGCGTTTTCAGGACCGTGGATTCAATTTGCAGAGGGCACCTGGGAGAGAGGGGGATGGTTTTTTTCCTAGGGGATAACACTGCTTGTTTGAAATATCTTCAAGGCTATAAAACCATCACTCTGGATCCTGGCTTGTGTGAAAGCCAAAGTTTTTAAAATCAAATTGCATGTGGAGTCAAATTCACCTTATTCCTTTCAAAAAGCTGCTGCTTTTCTTGTTAAACCTCTAACTTTGACCCTTTCTGTGTTCGAGATCTGCCTGTTTCTGTGTCCCCAGCACCTGGTTGAGTTCCTCTTCTAACACTTGGATCTTAGCACAGAACTACAACTATAACAACTCCATCAAATATGCTTTTAATGTCCCCACCAGGGGACATTAAAAATGGGCTTTAAAGTACGAGTTTAATGACTTAGGATAAAATTTAGTTCATATATAGCATTTGACTCTAAAAGCTTGTGTAAATATTTAATCAATTCATGCACCAAGTCCCCTTGCAGGGAACACAGTTAAGATATTTTGGCTCCTATTTTTTTTGGAAAGTAGATCTGTGAGAGAGCTTTCCTAAGGGTTGGAGGCAAAGTGCTGCCAGCAACACCAGCTGCAAGGCTGTGCAGACAAAGGTGCTGCTTTGGGCAACCAAAAAGCTCTAACCACAGACGTTCAGTGTGGCCAAGTCACCAGGAGCCCTCAGCTTAACTAAACCTGACCGTCTCACCTGGTTTAGGGACTCTACACCATTTAATAAACCACACAGAGCACAGAGTGAGGCTGCTCTGGGGTGTTCTGCTCCATCGAGGTCCACGCACAGGAAGGCAAGGGAAGAGAGCGTGTTTGCCCCTCTGGATGCCCTCAGGGACCACATCCATCCTGTGCCTCTGGCTGCGTGTCTGCAAAGCGCAGAACAACAGGAAATCACTTGACTTGTATCAGACCAAACCCGGCGAGTATCAACCCTCAATTAGCTATAATTAGAAACCCACTCCAGCAATGCTCCCACCCAGGCAGAATCCACACCCACCCACACGCCTGATGCTGGTAGAGAAGGGTGACAACCACCTGTCCTAGGGGTGGCCCTGGTGCTCACCGAGGGTCCCTGTTCCCCACGAGGTGCAGGAGCACCATAACTTGCCCGTGACCTCCCAGATGCTGAGAGTTCGTGGCACTGAGTCAGACCTCAGGTCGTTCCAAGTGACCCTCCCGACCAGCCTGCTCCCCTCTCTGCAGCCCAAACAGCCCTTCCCTGGCCAGCCACACCACGTCTCAGGGCCAAAGTACCCCTGTAATTTAGCATATATATAATATATATAACTTATGGGATGTGTTTTATATATATATATATATAATTTAGCATATAGAGGTGCTTTTTCATAGAATCACAGAAACATTTAGGTTGGAAGAGCCCTCACCCAGCCTAGGGCTCTGAACGCCACATCCAGTCATTCCTTGGACATCTCCAGGGGTGGGGTCTCCACCACCTCTCTGGGCAGGCCCTTCCAGTGCTTCACCATCCTTTCAGTGAAGAAATTCCTCCCGATGTCCAACCTGAACATCCCCTGATGCAGTTTGACTTCACTTCCTCTTATCCTGTGGTTTTAATGTGCCTTTCTGCACTGTAACTCTTCTATCATTAATAACAAAAAATACCCTGCTGACGTGAGATCCCACAGTGAGCAAGAATGAAAGAATTCCAGCCTCTTACTCCTGCCATCCTCAGCCCTTCCTTCCCACCATCACCCAAATTCCAATAGGTTCCTAAACAGTGTGGATGTGGTCAAACCCAGAGTTATTTTTGCATTGTTAATGCCCCTCAGAGCCTGTGCCAGCTCCCAGAATAACATCCCAGAATAAAGGGAGAAGATCAGGCCAGACAAAGAAAGAATCACTTCTCACCTTATTTTCAAGGACGTTTTGCACTTGTGCTTCCCCTACTTAACTGTGCCTCCCGCTAAAGGTGAACACTGCCACGGGAGCAAAAACCCCAGCCCTCAGGAGACCTGGATGCTTGGGGATCTCATAAAATGACAGCAAGCTCAGCTCTAATTATTGCCCTGTAATCTCCATGTCATGAACAACTTGGTAATTCAGCAAGAGCTGCAATCACTGCACACAGTTCTTTGCTCTTTGCATTGAAATAAAACAGTGGGAAAGACGGACAACAATTGAGCGCCGTGGAAATATTCATTTTCAACCTTTCTTTGTTGTCAACAGACCCTGAACATTTTTCTTGTGGAGGCTCCACACAACAAATAGAGGGAAGAGGTGCAGGGTCTTGCCTCCCTGAACCGCCCCTTTCCCATCACACTCTGACCTTCAGAGATTGCTGTAGGGTGACAGACAGGCCCAGAGGAACATCTGGCGCAGCAGAAAGCAAAGAGACAATTTCAGCAGTTTGCAGGAACAGCTGGGGCTTCTCTCACTGCCAATTAAACAGTTCCCCTGACAGTTTCTTACATGAAGTTTAAACATCAACACGGCTCTGCAGTGCCACCAGCCAGGACACAAACAACAAGGGCTCCGCAGCCTTTTGCTTCCCACCATCACAGAAGACCAACTACCAAGGGCAGGAAGAACCTTCTGTATAATAACAACCTCTGTGGTTATTGCACACAGCAGATGAACAAATCCGCTTCCTTGGCATTTGCCTCCGGATGAGCAACAAAGGCAAAGGAACAAAAAACCCAAGGACAAGCACAGAACCCCCCAGGAGACCTTGTGTTACACCCAGGAGCTGGCTGGAGAGATGGGATACTGTAGAAAGGCTTTGGCTCCAGCTGAAGCCATGTGTGAACATGAATTAAGTGGAATAATTCACTGTGCATTGACTTTCACCACAGGCCCTAAGATTCAAATCCATGTTCTTTCCAAATGACTGTAATTTCCAGCCCATCTCCTGTGATGAGGTACACAGCCAGCCTGAAATCCCCCCACGGCACTTTAATAAATAGTTTAACCTGAGATATAATTTACTATGATTTAAATGTGTGCACAGGAAGATCTATTTCTGTTGCAGGAACTTGTGCTAAAATTAGCATCCCCTCTCTCCAAGGCTTTCTCCATCGAGCACACTGGGCTTGGATGGAAAAGTCTACCTGTGCCCTTTCCCATAGATTGCAGAGGCCTGAAAATACTGGGAGAAACAAGGTCAAAGATGTTTTCCACTCTTGGAGGTCCCGGGAGAACAGGGATTAACCACCAGAACCTCTAGATGAGGTGGCAGAGAGGGCAGCTCACTCTGCTCACCTGGCTGAGGTCACCAGCCTGTCCCCATGTCCCCTCTTCATGAGCTGCCCCCAACACCCATCCTGCCCCTTTCCTGTGCACTCCAACCCACTCCAGTCTGTAATTCAAGGTTTTTTTATTTCCCTGTGAGGGTGGGCAGGCCCTGGCACAGGGTGCCCAGAGAAGCTGTGGCTGCCCCATCCCTGGGAGTGTCCAAAGCCAGGTTGGACGGGGCTTGGAGCAACCTGGGCTGGTGGAAGGTGTCCCTGCCCATGGCAGGGGGTGAAAAGAGATGAGTTTTAAGGTCCCTTCCAACCCAAACCATTCTGAGATTCTATTAGGAAAACCTGCTAATTTGTTGATGTGAGTGAAAAATCAGAGCAGTTTAAGCAATTCAGGTCCTTCTGTACTCACCTGATTCTCCAGACCAAGCTTTTCCCTTCAGGCAGCAACAGCCTTTTTGCTCTGCACAGTCTCCCCTGCCCTGGTGCTCATCCTTTGTTGGTGACAAAGGGTTAATAAGGACATCAAGGAAGGAGGCAGTTGGAAAAAGCTGAATTTTCTGCTGATAAGAGACTCTTCCTCCTGAACCTCATTAAAACAATTCTGATTATTTCCCTGCTTAAAAAAAAAAGAAATCTTACTGTTGTTTTTCCAGCAAGACAGTGAGTTTTCTGGTGTGAACAGGATGAACCATCACTGACCCCTCGAGCAGTACTGGGGGGCAGATTGACTCAAAGATCATTGCTCTGGTGCAGGAACCCATGTTTAAAATGCATTTTATACAGAGACAATAGAACCTACAGGAGGCCCGAGTGACATAATTTCATCTTAATTTGACCTGAGCACATGTTTGTTCTGCAGACAGACACAGAGCCCAGGGGAAACACACTTAGGCTCAGGGGTTCTTCTGTTACTGCGAGGGATTCATTGATTCTCCCTGGTTTATATCCTACTGGTGAAAAAATCCCTCAACATTGATGTTGACTTCCAACAAAGTGAGAAAGCAGGGAGTGAAGCTGACAAGCAGATAAGGCCCAAATATTTCAAGCTGTTTGATGGTAAAAAAGCCAGAGGAGGAGGCAGGTGATCAATCTGGGTGTCCATTGCCCAGATCCAGCAGACACATTCATCCTGGAAACATTAGGAACGGAGCGGCTGCTTCTTCAGGGTCCTTCCTAGCTCCTCCATTTGTTCTGATTTATTTTCTTTATTTTTAATTTATGCCGCATTTATTGCAGAATAAGCTGCTTAAGAAATTCCTGTGGTTCAGCTCCCTCCAGGAGCGCTGTGTTCCAAAATCATGACTTTTCTTGCCAAACGCTGTGTCCACAGAGAGCTGCCCCAGCAGAGTTATTGCCACCAGCCCCTTCCCGGGGGCAAGCACGGAGCCAAGGTTGAGATGACCCCGGTGAGCAGCAGAGATTAATATGTCAGGAAGGGGAAAAACAAATAGAAACACACACACACAAACCCCTCCGGAAAAGCTGTGCAGGGATGTGGTGCCACAAAAGCTGCCTGGGAAGGGGAAGGATCTTCCCCACTGGCTGGCTCTGTGATTAAACACACACACACCTTCAGCACCTTTGCTGGTGGGAACAACATCTTGCTGCTCTACACCACCCCAATTTATTGGTGCTTTTTGGCTAACAATTTCAGTTCTGGACTGAGGATGAAAGAGCTTTCCCCCCTGAGGTCATGGCTGGTTTTTCCTCTTTTCTTTCTTGAACTTTTTAGGGAAGGGTTGTGGAGCCAACATTTCCTCCATCATTTTCCTCCCTCTCCCTCTGCAGTGTCCTTGTCACCTGAAAACACACAAAGCCAAAGTGTCTCCTCCATCCCATGACTGACCCCTTGGCACTTCCAATGCCATCCAGGGCCCTTCTCAAATCCATGATCTCACCCGTAACAGACCCCCAGGATACAAAAGCCTCAATCCTTCCCTGCTTTAGCAGTTTTACTTTATCTTCCTGCTAAAACACAGCCATAATTCTGCAGCCTGGCTGCCTGTGGTTTTCCCTGGGACCAGATGCACCATTGTAAGAGCAAATGGCAACCAAGGTTGTAGAGTTTCCTCTAAATCACTGAAATCACTGTTGGTGCAGACACAGAGGAGTCAGGCAGCCTCCTCCATGGAGGGATACCATGCACACTACAATTAACTCATGAGGTGCTTATTAGTTAAATTAATGCTGCTTTTTTTTTCAGAGTATTTACTCTTGAGGATAAAGGGGTCCCAACTTTCATCACAGCCTCCCATGCCAGAAAAATGGGAGATTGGCCATTTTCTTTTCTGGTCTGGATGAACTGGTACTGGGCTGAGAGTTGGAAGTTTGGGATCCATCTGGGATATTCCCATCAAGGGAAGGAAGCACAAAGCTCTTCATTTTCTCTGCTTTGTAAACAGTCCTTTTCCCACCCACTGCCACGCTTTTAAATTATTTTACAGGGAGTCCTACACCAGCTCTCAGTGGTTTTACTGAGAAACTGGTGGGCAGAGGAGCTACTGCAAGACTTGGAAAATGTTACAGCAGCTTTGGAGGGAGGTTCAAACCCTCTGCCTTGGGTTTGAGTGCCTGGCCCAGCCAACGGCAAAGGGAACATCTGCACCTCTTCTCAGCCCTTCTGGTTGGTTTGCATTGCACTGTCTGCTAACAGTAGACCAAAATATAATGAAAGTTCCTCTCTTTGAAAGCCATTAAAATAAAACAAAAAACCCTATGCAAACAATCTGCATTTTATCTTCTTAATGCCTCTAAAGCCTCCACTTGTCTCCAAAAATAATTGCACTCAGCAAGGGTTGAAGAATATTCTTTCCAAATCATGGGCCAGATGTTCCACTGAGACCACTACACAGTTAACTACCAATAAAAGTAATTCAACAAACTAAATACTGACTAAATAATGCACACACACAGCCTGGCGGCGTTTGCAGAGGAGAAATGTGATTTGCTGTTTTTTAACCTTTAACGACACCGACTGTTCCCTTCCTCCTTGGCAAGGGCGAGCCTGGATGTTGGAGAGGGTTGTTTTGGTTTTACTATCTTGGAAATCAGATCTTATAAACTCAACACAAGCTGAGCCACTCCTCGGCCGCCCAAAAAACCTCCAGTGTTGCTCAAGAGGTCAGTGCTGTTTTCCAGTCCATCCCAGTGCGTCCAAGACAAACAGCCCCGCGTCACCCGCTCTGCAGGGACGTGCAGGCAGCCCTGCCCTTGTGCCGGCTCTGGGCAGGTCACCGCCACCTTTCCCCAGCAGCTCTGCTTGCCACAGACCTCTTTTAGGCTCCCAGGGTTGGTGTCCATCAGTGGGATTTCAGATCACGGGAGCACGGGGGGCGCGGCGGAGACTTCTCGGCCCCGCACGCCGCGCAAGGGCTCGTGACTTGCTCACCATCCTGGGACGGCAGTCTGGCGTTGGGATTGCTCATGGGAAGTTGCCACAGCCCCTCAAGGCTTCGCTGTGAGCAACACACGGGCTGCAGAGATGCTTAGGGGAGGGAAGGAGGAGGGAAGCAAGGAGGGGACGGCCGTGAGGGTGGATTCCTCCCCTTTGTGCTTAGCAGTGCAAAAGCTGATTGCCAAGTGCGATGGGAACCACCCGGCCTCCCGAGCCCCGAGCAGCTGGGAGCTTGCCGAGGCCATGGGATGAGCCTGGAACAGCAGCCAGGAGAGGTAGGTGGGAGGAGGGAAATAAAGCCATGAGCTGTTGGGAGCTGCTGCCAGGGGCCGGCAGGTTGGATGGGGAAGTGTTGGAGGTGTCATGCCTGGGGCACCTCTTATCTTCTGCCTTCCCTGTCTTGCGGCAAAGGAGGCTCCGGACTCATTCCCCCTTTGCGTGTTTCCAAACATTTCCTTTCATACCCTGTAATTGCATTTTTGTACCAAAAATCCTCTGGAGTGAACAGGCTTCCTCTCTCAAAAGACTCATCTGCAATGCAAGTGGAGGGGCACTAATTGCCCTATCAAGGTCTCCAGGGCTTTCCTCTGTATTGTTAGCTATCAAAAATGTGTTCTTAATTTCAGCACTTAGCCCAAATATTTCATTTTTAATTACAAGCCGAGGCAGAGCGTGAGACAGCCCAGAGCAACAGCGAGCACTTTTCCCACCAAACCAGCACAGCACACACTGGGGAGGGATCTCACACAACGTGCTGGTGGAAAACCCACAGTCCTCGGGGGTCAGGCACAGGGGACTCCACCAAACACCTTGTGAGAGGCACCACCTTCACTAGGAAATAAATCCCAGCCCCGGCACGAGGGTGGGAGATGCACTTTGGGGACCACAATGACCATGACCAACAAAACAGCAACCACCACCACCATGACCACCATGCAGGGAGAAAATGGACGTGGTGCTTTGAGTCCTGACTGGACCAGCCAGACCAGGAAGAGGACTGGAACTGAGATGTGCTTCTGGCATGTCCGTGCCACGATGTGCTCAGACACATCCCGACTGTGAAGCACCAAATGCAGAACTTGGCTCCTGCAACTCGTATTTTTATTTTCCCTCTAATGTTGTGTGGCTGCCTTGGTGTTTAATCCTTGTAATGAATGACAGCGAGAAAGGGATAGTTCCCATCTCTTCCCTTTTCCAAACATTACAGTGTGCAGGGTGGGACCAGGGCAGCTCTGCAGCATTTCAAGTAAAAAAGACAAAAAGCAGCAGACAGAGGCATTTACCTTTTGGCAAGTTAAGAGGCGTCCCTAAGGAAGATGATTTTTAAATCCATACCATGTGAAAGAATTCAAATGACATACTTACCACTCCAAATATTGTAAGTTGTGTGTCTGGAAAAACAAGAGGAATATCCTTTATTAAAAAATGACTTTGAAAAGGATTCCTGGGTTCTATCTGAAATACAAAGGAAGTCTTTTTTAACATGAGATGTCATCATACATTTATTTAAAGCTATAATGATATGTTTTGGGACATCATCTACGCCTGAACATTTCTCCACTGCAGTTGTGTGAAAGAGGGAGCTTTTTTTCCCCCATCTTTAAATAGCAAATGAGGCCAATTATCTCATGGTAATTCCAAACGCTAATTTGGTTCCGCTGTAGCTGTCAGTGGCCCATCAAAGCAGTATTTCCAGGTTAATTTTAGGAACACATCCACCCTTTCCAGACTGCTGAGATGAGCCCTGCAGAGCCCCGGGGTGGGGAGTGATGCTCAGCTGCAGCGCCAGGACCACAGTGGCTGTGCACAGAGCAAGTCCAGCCTGGCAGCAAGAGCCTCCAACCAAGAAACCAGGACACAGAGAGATGCTGAGGGATGGAGACAAACTCCAGAGGGATCCTCGCTGCTCCCAAGGGACTCACGGATGAGCAGAGAAGCATCACTGGGCTGGTACAGCCCAGGTAACGCTGGCAATAGGGAGCATCGCTGAGATGTTCTAAATAATAACAGTGATTTTGCATTCCAGCCTGTTGGGAGCTGGCAGTCACTGAATGCTTTGGGAAGGACCACAGCACTTTGATTTCTTACAGATTAATGGGATTGATTTATTATTTTTTGGGGGTTGTTTTTTAATTAGCCTCATTAAAAGCGAAACGATCTTTCTGCGGAGGATGCAAATAACAGAGGCACGGGCCGGGCGCTGCTGCTTCCCAGTGCCTCTGTTCAGAATTAGTGTTGCAAACCAGGGAAGATTTATTAATGGTTCCTGGGAGAGATTAGCAATGGGGAAACAGCTCAGGGAGGATTAGGAGCCAAGCAAGTATTAGCCAGTTTTTTGATGGAGTGTTTGTCAAAAGTTGCTCTTTGAGTTTGAAGTGAGGCAATGAGTGCCCTTCAGTGGGCTGGCAGCCACGGAGCAGGCTTTGCTCCTGGTGATTCATCTGGCTTTGCTGAATTCCAAGGTTTGTTAACTTCAGCTGCTTCAACTTTTTAAAAAATATTTTTTTTTCTTTTTAAATAAGGATCCTATTGTTAATCCCTGTTAGGCTATTGCTTAGTATCAGGCTTATGATGACACTGGTTTGGGGAAGGTGCCAGGTCACCTGGCCCGTGGAGGGACTGAGGACCTTGGTGTTCCTGGACAGGGTGTGCAGCTGCAGCACAACACACTTTGCTCTCTCCTAAGCAACCTGCCCAGAGAGCTGCAGATCACTTCCCCCCTTATTTACATCCAACTTTATATCCTGAAAGCTTCTTCTCTCCTTCAGTATCAGGAGGATCAGCGCTGAGGTTTCCTGTCCTGCAGAGCCCTTGCCCTCCCAGTGCCCTCCTGGTCTTCCCAAATTAGGCAGGACCCTAAAATTTTCACTCTTCATACCTCATGTCACGTTTGGAGCCTGAAAGAATCCAAGTGCAATCATTAAACCAAATTTGTCCCCAAAGGGCAAAGAAGGACTGGCGCAGCCGGTGTCCCCAAAAGCCAAGCAGTGTGGGAGCCCCTCACTTGCTCCCATCCATCTTCATCAGCTGCAGAGGCACCAGCTGCAGTTTGTGCTTGTGATTTTCCTGACATGCTGTGGAAAACACATAACTTTTGGTATTACAGAAAAACAGTTCAGAGCAAACCCCAAAAATCTGAAGCCCAAACTCTTCAAATATCAAAAGATGAAGGAATTTTGAAACTGCATTTCTAAATGAGAACATGAGCCAGCCTCTGTCTTCCAAATATCGAGAGACCATGGGGACAGCTGTGCTCCAGGTCCCTCCAGCCACAATTCAGCTCAGGGGATTGTCTTTTCTGCCCTCCTCGACCAAAGCACCCTCCCAGGCTGTAGAAGAGGTGTTTGGCCAGCAGGTTCACCGATGTCTCTGCACAGTCCCAAGCCCTCGATCCCAGCGCACTTCCCAGAGCCTCCCCTCGCCGTGCTGCACGCAGAACCGAGCCCCGCTCCGGCCAGCTCCAAACATAACTGACTTTTCCCCTCTTTCTGCAGTTTATTTTTTGTTCTCCTTTCAGCACAGGGCCGGAGCCAGGCTAGTCTGGTCACGCTCCCCTTGTTTACAGCCAGTTTCTCCTCCGCTTCCCTCCCTTGGCCTGGTGCTCTCCAACCTGCCCCTTGCTGGGCTCCCCACCCCGCTCGCAGCCGGGCTCTCCATCCCCCCGGGATGAGCTCCATGGGTCCCAGCCCAAGCACATCCCCACGGCCCAGCCTCTCCCAGTAAACTGCAGGGAGGAGTTTCCTCAACTGTATGGGGTTTTTTTTAGGAATTAAGAAAATACAAGCGACGCCTGGACCAAGAGAGCGCGGCGGAAGGGCTGCAAGCCCAGCTGTGGGAGGGGGGACAGCACCGCATCCCGCACCCCATCCCGCACCCCGAGCCCCCGCAGCTGCGACACCCGCCACCCTCCAGCTCCTGCCAAAGGTTTCACCGGGCGGGCTTTCCGCCTTTCGGGAGAGGGGACGGAGCCCCCGAAGGAGCCGAGGGCGGGCGAGGGGACCTTCCACCTGCCCGGGGGGCTGCGCTGTGCTCCGGGGGAGGGCGGGCGGCGGAGCCCGGGGCGGCTCCGCTCGGTCCCTGCACCGCGTCGGCAG
>VWZF01004705.1:1385349-1416801 GCA_013396755.1 Sclerurus mexicanus | reverse complement strand
AGTGCGGGCATCCCCTTCCTGGGTATGTCCTGGGCACCCTCTGTGCGGGCATCCCCTTCGCGGGCATCTCCTGGGCACCCTCAGTGCGGGCATCCCCTTCGCGGGCATCTCCTGGGCACCCCCGCACCGCGCACCGCCTGTGCGGGCATCTCCTGGGCACGCCTTTCCTGGGTACCCCTTTGGAGGACACCGCTTGTGCGGGCATCTCCTGGGTATCCCCTTCCTTGGCATCCCTTTCTTTGGCACCCCTTTCCTGGGCACCCCCTTCGCGGGCACCTCCTGTGTGGGCATCTCCTGGGCACCCCTTTCTTGGACATACCCTGTACCGGCATGTCCTGGGCACCCCCGTCCTGCCCCAGGCATCTCTTCTAGGGCACCCCTTGCATGGGAACACGCTTCCCCGGCATCTCCTAGGCACCCCTTTCCTGGGCACCCCTTTCCTGGGCACCCCCTGTGAGTGCATCTCCTGCATGGGCATTTTCTGAACACCCCCTTCCTGGGTACCTTTTGTGCTCCTGCATCTCCTGAGCACCCCCCTCTTGGGTCACCCCCTGTACAGGTGCCCCTCTGCCGGCATGTCCTTGAGGTACCCCTGCTGGGCACTCCCTGTATGGGCACTCCCTGCACAGGTACCCCACTGGTACCCCCTTTCTGGGCAGCTCTCCCAGGCACCCCTGCCTTGCTTAAACATTTCTTGCCTGGGGATGAACCCCCTGGGTGTCCCCTGGCACCCCTAGTCGAGCTTGCCCCCCATTTCCTGGCTCTCTGCCCCCCTGCCCTCCCCATCACCCCCCTCCCCAAACGAGCAGCTCCTCATGGACAGGCAGGGCCGGGCAGAGGAGGCTCTGATGGGAGGAACCTTCCTGGGGTGTCTCCCGACCATCTCTGCTATCAGAGCCCCAGAGAAAGGGACCCCCAGCTCAGAGTCCTCCTGCTGCTGCCTCTGCCAGCTGCAGCAACAGCTGCAGGAAGACTCCCCCATCCTCTGCTCCTTGGGTGGGACTGTCACAAACCCCTGTGGCCGCTGCCCCAGAAGGTGACAGTGACCTTCAGCACCAGCTCCGAACATCCACCACCTGTGCAGGATCTGACCAGTGGACCCTAAGCCCCTGATCTAACCCCCCTTGCAGGAGGGCTGGGGCCAAGCTGGAAACATCCAGCATTCCCCAGGATCCCCCAGCTCCTCCCTGCACCCCCAACAGCTTTTCCATTTGTGCCCAAACTTGGATATAAGAGAGCACGGAGCTCCCAGTCTGCCGATCTCACAGCATCACCTCACTGTGCCCTCCATGGGACAGGGACAGGACACGTGCAAGGGGATAACACCATCTCCTGGGGACCACCTCAAGGATCCCTGTCCTGGCACTTCCTCGATGGTGGTTTCCAGCACCAGAGTAGCCCCTGTTCCTCCTACCACCTGTCTGATGTTTGCTGAGCCACATGGGCAGGATTCCCAAGCTCTCATTTTCTTCACTTCGATGCCTAATCCTTCTGTTTCTGTGAGACTCACCCAGCAGCACTGGCATTACGTCCACACCTCACCTGCAGGACAGCCCCAGCTGCTCAGTAAGAACTCTGTATTCCCCAATTTTATGTACCACTTGGTCTAAACCTGGTATTTGCGATGAAGCCGTGGCTGCACGTTCCCTTCTGCTCTGAGGTTTCGTTGTGATGTGGCCGGGAGGAACTTTGTGGTGCTCTTTGTCCTTGACTGACTTCACTTTGCACCTCCGGGAAGGAAAGGGAGGCAGAGTATTGATTATTCCTCAGTCACTTTGAAATAAAATATGTGGTGCTTATAAGCGGGTAAAGCACCAGAGAGCACGTACAGACTGAGGTGACACACAATGTCTTGTGCAACAACCTGCCAACAACCCTTGGCACTGCAAATTGAATGTATAATCAGATGGCACATTCCAGGGCTGGTTATTTTCATAAGACCATCAATTTGCCGTGGGGATGAACGCATTTGTGCCTCACCAGAAGCACTGCAAGAGCCTATGTTCTCTCCGGTGTGGTCAGGGAAAGAGCCAGCCCTCTAATGGCCGAGAGCCAAGGGCAATGTCCTCATGGAAGCTGTAAATCCATGGCTTTCCTTCCAATCCACGGGTTCAGCAAAGCTGCTGCTGTTGAAGAGAGAAGTCCACAGCAGCTCCGCACCAGGCAGGAGAGGGTCAGAGCATCCATGTGCATCCTCTCCTCCATGGTGACAGGGTGACAGCACGGTTCTCCATCACCTGTAGGTCTGACTGTTGGCAGAGCGGCTTTCAGAGCAGCAGGATGCTCCTCCTGAGTGGAGCAAGCTGCAGCTTAACCTCCAGCAGAGCACGTCTGTCTTCATTTCTGCAGCCAGATGGACATCAGCTGGACAGAGACTGTGCCAGCTCCTGGAGTGGCCCCAGGACACGTCCCGTTTGGATACCCATGGCCAAGGGGAGCATGGCAGTGCGTGTCCTCCTCCACAGTGCTCTCTGGCCTCTGGCTGCTGCCCGTCACTGTGCTGTTCCCAGCACCTCAGTCAGGACCAGGAGTCTGATTGCGGGATGCAGAACCAGCTGGAGAGACTGATGGGGATGCAGGAAGGAAATAGAAAAAACAAACAAACAAAAGAAACCAAACATCCACACCTATTCAAAACAAAAAGGAAAAAAAAAACCCTTTAAGACCCCAAAGCTTATTTTTATCCTTGAAGGAGCAGCTTCAAAACCCCAAACTCAGGGCACTGGTGGCCTGAGCCCAGTGTCACCTCACACTGTGCCCCCCCAGCCAGCAGTGAGCTGGGAGCCAGGGCAACCCTGGGGCTGTATATAGCAGGGTAGAAATGAACCCTGGTTTTGTATCATCATGATTTTTGCAGAGATCTGTTTTTACAGGGAAATATTTCAGGAATCCTGAAGGAAACGAGGCAGAGGGAGCTGTATTTTGGCTTTAAAGGCTGGGAAGGGGCTGGCTCACCCAGGGCAGGGACCCTGAGGGTGCAGGGCTCGGATCTGCCTCCCCTTGCATAACCACTGCATTTTTTTCCTCATTGGTAATCCCTTGCTCACTGCCACCCCGGGGGAGCAGCCTGTGTGCATGGGAGGCAGGAGAGCAAATATGGTAAAATATTTGGGTAGCTTCCCTAGGGAAAAATCCTGAGTCATTCTTCTGCATCACACTGGGGTTTATTGTCCCTGGCTGTGGTGGGGGTTAAGGTTGTGCCTCAAAGACTTGTCCATGAGAAACCTGGTGCAGGGCAGCAGGATGGAAGGGTCAGGGCACATCTGCTGGAGCTGACAGCATTCCAGGGCCACATCCTTGTGCACACGGGGACTTCTGCCTCCTTTGCAGACAGCCTGAGCAAAAAGCTGGACCAGGAGGGAAATGCTCCAGCACCATTCCTTCTGACCACACACACATGGACTTCGTGCTGTGGCTGACCTGACCCAATGGAAAGACAAACAAAGTGGGAGAGGGAACAGGCTCCCATGACCTGCACATACAACCTGTCTCTCCAGTTCCGAGAGGTTTCCCAGGATACTACTGAATCATGTCCCTCACCTCCGGAAGGGTTCACCCCTTGCCCACAGTTAGACTGGACTAATCACCCTGTTTAGCCTGCTTGGATGGAGAAGGGTGATGGAAAAAAGCCCCAACCAAATCCCAGCTGCTGGGCTGAGCGGGGAAACAAAGAAAACAGCACCACCTAGGAGCCCTTTCCAGCCACCAGTGCCAGCTCCTTGGCTGATAAATGCCTTGGTGCATGGTCAGCACTCACTTGCTGCAGCATTTCCAAGAGCATGTTCCCCTCAGACCCTGGGTGGGGTCTGGCCAGGCGTGTGGCACTTCCCTCTGTCCAGCCACTCCGTCTCAGCCGTGGTTAATGTCCCACTCCTTATCAGCCCCCAGCTCCTGTTTGCTTTCATGGATGTATCCTGGCACTTCCAGTGCAAACTGAACTCCGTTTTCCCTTTATCAGGACTGGCTGCTCCATGCACGGCCCGGCTGGGGTTAATGAGAAACTAACGCTCTGCCAGGTGGAATAAGTGACCTTTCAGTTCCAGAGTGTGGGCCCCAGCCTTGGAGGTCTCAAGGTTGAGGAAAAAGCTGATTGAGGGCAAAGATGGATTGGGGTTATTACTGAGCTTGGGAGGCACCTTCAGCTCCACCTGCCAAGAACCTTGATTTTAAGAGATGATGGGCAGGGTGCTGCTGGATGGCCTCATCACATCCCTGCTCAGCAGACTGAGGGCTGTGAATCTGGTCATGGAGGCAATTTGTGGCTCTCAGTGACTTTTTTCCCTGCCTGGGACCTCCAGCTTCAGGAAAAAACTCTGTCAGAGATTTAATGACTATAAAACCTGTTCTCTGTGGAGGATCACTCAGACAAGACCACGTTGTTCTCCTAGGCTTCCCAGACACCTCACTGAGCAGTTGAGTCCCAAGTTCCCTACTGTCACATCACACCCTCCTCCTCAAAGCTGGCCAGGAGCCTGTGGTTCCTCTGGGAAGCACTGCATCATCACACACCAGCCCTGACACCCCTCAGGTCCTGGTGGGATGAGGAAAATACAACAGACTCCCTCATGTTTCCTGGTGCTGCTTTCCAGGGCTTTGCAGAGGCAGAAGGTGGCACAATTTGTGAGACCTTTGATGATCTCAGTCATCACTTCCAGCCTCGGTTTCTCCTCTGGTGGCACCCAGAGTCCTTATCTACCCCATGTCCCTCCAACTCTGCTCCTGCACCCTCCCCACTCCCCAGCAGACTCCAGGCACAGAGCAGTAAGGTTTTCCATCTCGTGGCTCATCCTCGTCACCCTGTCACTGCTCTCTTCCAGGAGACACAAGCTCTACAGGGAGGAGCTCAACCTGACCTCCCTGGCAGTGCCACTGCCGCTCCGACCAGAGGCCAGCTGGCTCCAGTTCCACCTGGGCATCAGCCGGGATGGGCTCTACCCACGCTCCAGCCCTGTTGTTAACAGGCTCCTCCGGGACATGCAGGAGTTCCCCACTGTCAGTGCTGGTAAGCACCTTCCTGCCACGGGAACTGGGATGGAGCCGGTGGGAGCTGCGTGGGGCTGGGGGGCTCCAGCCCCCAAAAGTTCCTTCTGCAAACAAGACAGGGCTCCCTTGGAGCCTGGGAGAGGGGTCTGCAGCCAGAGGTGGAGCCCAGCGGGGTCTCACCACTCCTCCCGCCCTTGCAGATTACAGCCAGGACGAGAAGGCGCTGCTGGGAGCCTGTGACTGCAGCCAGAGTGAGTGTGACACTTGGGGCTCACCCCCGTGCCCCGTTGTTTTGGCTGGCCCCATCCACCACTCCTCCATCCTGACCTCAGCCAGGGAAATGCAAAGCCAGGCATTTCCAGGCCCTTCTCCCTCCCATTAAACCCCACCACCCCAGCAGAGGCTGGGAGAGTAGGTCACAGAATCCCTAAGGTTGGAAAAGTCCTCTACAATCATTGAGTCCAACTGTTCCCCCAGCACAGCAAAGCCTATCACTAAAGCATGTGCCCAGGTGCCACATTTATATGCTTTTGGAACACTTCCGAGGATGATGATTCCACTACTTCCATGAGTAGCCTGTGTG
This sequence comes from Sclerurus mexicanus, assembly GCA_013396755.1. Lineage (NCBI taxonomy): Eukaryota > Metazoa > Chordata > Aves > Passeriformes > Furnariidae > Sclerurus > Sclerurus mexicanus. The sequence continues at coordinate 1,411,235 of VWZF01004705.1, read as the reverse complement.
ATATGGGTACCAGGACACTGGTACACCACTGGTTTCTGCTGGGGAGGAGGAAAAAGCCCCCATGGGGATGTAACAAATCGGGCTGTCAGGAGAGGGGGTGAAAGGAAATCTCTGTGGCACAAGGGAGAGAAGAATAACAATTAGAAAGAGAGGAGCAGCTGGAAGGGGTGATGGGATGCACTTACTGGGGTGGAAAGCTGATTCGTGCTGGGTGTGTAACTGGGGTAACATCCTGTTTCCTCCCCGAGTCGTGAAGCCCAGTGGTGTGCACCTGAAGCTGGTCCTCAGGTTCCAGGATTTTGGGAAAGCCATGTTCAAGCCCATGAGGTAAGGATGCCAGCAGAGCTGGCAGAACCCTGAGGAAGAACCCTGCAGTGAGGGGTGTGGGCATCCTTGGCAGGGACAGCCACACCACATCTTCCCCCTGCTGTGCTTGGATATCTGGAGAGCTGAACAGGTTTAATTATTCTTGGCTGCTCACGCCATCCCAGGAACACACGTGGATAAACACCAGTGTTCCCACACTGCTGTTGATGTTGGAAATTTCTTGGTTCAGAGGTGCCAGACTGCAAAGGACCTCAGGACACTTGTTCTCCTGAGAGCTTTGCCATGAGGTTCTGCTCATTTCCTCCTCTTCCCCAGCTGACTTTGGGGTTTATCTTGTTTTCCCTTGGATTCCCAAGAGTGTTTCCAAGAAGCAGCCATCGGTCCCACTCACCTCGAACAGTTTTAAATTGCTTCTGCACTTATTTGCAGCCCCTTGGGACTCTTCATGTCTATTCCCCCTCACCTCACTGTCCATACACAGGCAGGGGGGGTGGCAGCATGGTTTCCTCATCCAGAGAGCAGCCAGCTCCTCTCCTGTTGGTTTCCATCCACCTCTGCCCTGTGTCCATCAGTGTCCAGCAGGTTCTGGAGAGGAAGGAAAGCATCCATGCCCTCAGCTGAGCCAGGAGGGCTCCTCAGTGCCCGTGGGCTTTCCCATGACATGCAGCTGCCTGGGAAGCTGAGCATCAAACTCACATGCTGCACAGACTGGGGCACTGTGTGACAGCCAGAAAATTGAATTAAGTGAGTGGTTTTCCACCTCAGGGATATGAGAACATTGAACCTGAGCCTTTCTTTGCCTCCCCCAGGGCCATGAGAGGCACAGCACAGCCTCCAGCACCCCTTGGTGCTGTACCCACCTGAAATGCTGTCCCAAGGGGGTCTAAGCTCTGGCACAAGCAGATTTAAAGCCCTCAGTCAGCACTTCTGCCTCCCTCGCCCACCTGGCACTGAGACAGGGCACAAGTGCTGCTCCCTGGCATAGCAGGCTGTGGCTCCAGCTTGGCACTGGGCACTTTGGGTCCTGGCCTGGGCACCTGCAGCTCTGCCCCGTGGCCTTGGCACTGGTGTGACCACACAATGTCTGTGCCTGAGCCCACCTGCTGTCCTGTGTGCACTGTCCTCGTGCCACCCCTCCGTGTCCAGCCTGCCTGGCAGCTTGGTGAGGCTCCCTCCCCGCTCTCTGCCAGGCAGAAACGCGACGAAGAGACTCCTGAGGACTTTTTCTACTTCATTGACTTCCAGCGGCACAACGCGGAGATCGCCGCCTTCCACCTGGACAGGTAAGGGCCTGCCACAGCACCTGCCTCCTCCTGCTGCCAGTGCCTGCTCCTCTGCCCAGGGAGAGCTTTGGCACGGGGAAAGCTGTGCCGAGCCCTGCAGAGCTGCCCAGCCTCAGAGAAGGGATTGCTCTGCAGCACCCACGGGAGCCGATGTGTTCTCTGGGCGTGGGGCGGCTCTGGCTCTCATCTGACCCCCAAGAGTCAGCTTTGCCTTGGTCACTGCACAAGAACAGGTGAAGACCAGGTTGGAACAGGCCAGATATTCACCTGGCTGTCCCACGGCCACACGCACATCATCCCTCCCCTGCATCCAAGTGCAAAGCTGAGCTCTGGGTGCAGCCTGGATGCCCTCCCAGTGAGGGAGTCACACGCTCAATCAGCAATCAGGGTGTGTTTTGGATTGAGAGAAACTGCAAAGATGCAGTTTTAATCCCTCAGCTAATGAGCAATTAACCTGGCACCTCTTCCCAACAGGGTTTGTATTTAATAAAATCAAATATACCCTTCTCAGAGAGCCTTTCTCCCCTTGATAGGATGAGTACTGAACATCAAGGGAAGGTGGTCCCTGATGGTGATGATGGCTGGGGGTCTCCAGTTCCCATGGGATAAGCAGGACTACACTAAGTCCTGTAACTCTAACTCTGAGTGAGGGAACAAAGGGAGCTGAATTTCCTTCCCAGTTCTGTCCCTACACCACCACAGTGACTCTGCTTGACTCAGCTACCACCAGCTCGCCTCTGCAGCTCCACCACCACAAAAATGAGGCCAGACTGCTTTTCTGAAGTGCTTTGTGGGTTTTAGAGCTGAAAGATTCTAGATGAAAGCAATTTTTTTTTTTCCCCCTGTAAACGTTGCTCAATAAGTAACAGGCTAAATCCTGTTTTGTGCCCAATTCCCAGGAGCAGAGGGCATTACCCAGGGAGCAAAGCAGAGCATTAGCCAGTTCACCCAGTGTTACTGACTCAGCAATCAGCAGCAGCTTCCCACTCCCTGCCAGGAATGCCTTCCTGCCCTGGGCCCTGAGGTTTTAAGGAATATTTTAGAGGAATCAGCTGGGCTTGAGTGCCTCTGAGAGGGTGGTACCTCCTCTGCCACGTTGTACTAGGATCAACATCTCTGCTGTATCAAACCAATATTATAGCAGGGCTTGAAGGGCTGTTCTGACCCCTGGAGGACCCCACTTGTGTGCGAGGGGATGGGAGAAACCGAGGCAAGACCTGTTAGGGAAAGAGACAGGAATCTGGAGAACATCCAGGTTCTTCCAGGCAGCAGCTATTAAAATACTGAAATCCGAACTCAGCCACATTTTGGCCCAGAGGACAAAGTGGTTTTTTGCTAGAAAGAATTGGGGAGACAAAAAAAAACCCCACGAGGGTACAGTGATCCAAGGGCTCCTGGTTCCCTGACGGAAGGGACGAGGGCAGCACCTGCCATCCCACCGTGCCATCCTGTGCAGCAATGTCCCTTTGCACTGCGCCCTTCGTGCAGGATCCTGGATTTCCGGAGGGTGCCGCCCACGGTTGGGAGGTTGATCAACGTCACCAAGGAGATCCTGGAGGTCACCAAGAATGAGGTCCTGCAGAGCGTGTTCTTCGTCTCTCCAGGTGGGCGAGCATTTGGCTGCCACGAGTGGGGGTGAGGCAAGTTATGGTTAAGGTGATCTTTTAAAGTCCCTTCCAACCCAAACCAAACCTACGCTGGTGGGAGGAAGGGCAGGGTCTGCAGGCAAAAGGGGCTGCAGGGCTGGTGCTGTGGTGCAGAAGTGAAATTCCTGGATGAAATAGATGCACAAAGACATGGTTACAGCAGAGTGTCCCTCTCCCAGCCTCCAGCTGGAATCATCTGCCACATCTATTGGCCTTGCCCTCTTTTCCTAACCTTTCCCTTAGTGTGGGACCAGGTCTGTCCATTGACTAAAATCCACACTTTGGAGGTTTCACATCCATGCTGTGGTTACATAAGCCACAACACACACGGTCCCTGTCACACAACGAGGAAGGGGCCAGTCCAGGCCACCTGGCAGCCTCCTGGAGGTCCTAGCTCCTTTCCCTGTTTCCTCTTCCCCTCCCAGCCAGCAACGTGTGCTTCTTTGCCAAGTGCCCGTACATGTGCAAGACGGAGTACGCGGTGTGTGGGAACCCCCACCTCCTGGAAGGGTCCCTCTCCGCCTTCCTGCCGTCCCTCAACCTGGCACCACGACTCTCCATCCCAAACCCCTGGATCCGGTCCTACTCGTTTGATGGAAAAGAGGAGTAAGTGGGTAAATGATGCTGCTTCCCCTATCTGCCTGGCAGGGAGCACGTGGGGACGGACGCACAGACAGGCAGACAGACAGAAACCGTGCAGGCAGAGGAAGGCCAAGGTTCAGGGTGCCCATGATTAATAACTCTTAAAGCTTGGGCATTGGCTGGGTTTGAATTGCAGCCTCCTGCAAGCACAAGGAGGGAGGTTTAAGTCCTCCCCTTGTCCATCTCCACAGGGGAGATGGGCTTTGGGGTGCTGCTGGGACGTGGCAGCAGCAACTGAGAGAGTCTCTCCCCTCTCCATCTCCTGCAGGTGGGAAGTGAATCCTCTCTACTGCAACACAGTGAGGGAGATCTACCCCTACAGCAATGGCAACCGGCTGCTCAACATCGTGGACATGGCCATATTTGACTTCCTGATAGGTATGATGGAGGGGGAAAGTCATTCCTTCCTTCTTTCCATGTAGGCCTTCAGCATCAGTCGTCCTGCCCTCTCTCCCCTGCCATGCTGTTTCTCAAGGTCATCCCTTCTCCTCCAGAGACAGTTTGGAGAGGCTGCTGTCCCCCCACAGCCAATCTGGGGGCACAGGGGACCCCCCAGGCTCACCCCAGCCCACTCCCCAGCAAGGTGAAAGCAGCAGCTCTGAGCATCTTAAACACTTCCAGCAAATGTTTCATGTAGATCTGAAGGAAAACTTGGGATAGTTTAGAAAATTAGCGGGTCACAGGCAAGGGAAACCCTGTTGCTCTGTCTGCCCTTTGCCAGGGAACATGGACCGGCACCACTACGAAATGTTCACCAAGTTTGGGGACGACGGATTCCTCCTGCACCTGGACAATGCCAGAGGGTGAGGCTGCAGGAGGAGGCTGGGGAGGGGGAAGGTGCTGGGCAGGCACTGAACCCTCTGCTTTTTGCTTTACCCCCAGGTTTGGGCGGCATTCCCACGATGAAACCTCCATCCTGGCCCCGCTATCCCAGTGTTGCATGTAAGTCCCAGCTTCACCTTCCTTCCCAAGAATGTTGGTGTTCCCTCCATAATGGGAACTGCTGGAAGTCACCCAGGCCTGGCTCCATCCAGCAGCACAGGGAAGACCCTGCTAATCCCTGGATCTGATTTTAAGAACGGTTATTTGCTCCAAGGAGTCTTTTCATTTACAATTGCAGGTTCACAGTGAATCCTTCTCCTGAACTCCTGTTTTGTGCAGTTTAAAATTAACTCTGCCTCTTAATTTGACCTGCATACTGTAATATCCACAGGTCAGATCATTCTTATTCTTCCAGATCCACCTTCCAGAAACTGCTCTTAATTTAATTCTCCTTGTAATAGGCAGTGGTAAGAGAACCTGCAAGCTGCACCTTTTCATAAACCAACTAGGGCCAAGAAGAGTGTAAAACCAGCTCCTTCTGCCTGAGGGAGACACACAAAACCTCATTTCCCACAAGAGCTCCCACAGAGGCCACAAATTTCAGCCTGCCCTGACCAGCCACTTGGGCTGAGCCCACCAGGTCACCTGGCTGGTCCCACACGAAGCTGAGCCACGAACACATCAGCAGGAACAAACTCCTCCAGCCCTTCCAGACAGAGGGAGCGCTGGAACCACAGGGATGCTCAACAGCTGCTCACTGCCCTGTTAAACACATCCATCTCCTTCCCAGCTGAGTTATTCTCCAAGTCTGGCTTCCAGCAGATTTGGGTCTGGTATTTTTAGCTGCCTTTCACAGCCCTTGTCCCACACATTGAATCCCACAGCTCTCCTCTCCCAGTGTTGCTCCCGGGACAGTGAATGGCACAGACACAGCAGTGCCACGAGATGGTTTTTTTCCCTGAAAGGGTCAAAACCCTCCTGGAGGCACAGACAGGCCTGAAAACAACCCAGCAGAGTCCCTGGAAGGCTGTGGGTGAAATGCTCAGCAGTTCAGCACGGCCACGGGGTCAGAGCCGCCCCGTGGGAGCGGAGCGGGGCAGGCAGCAGCGTTTCCATCTCACGCTCTCCTCCGTGTCCTGTTTGTTGTGTAACTGTTAGAGCATTAAATGAGCCTGTCCCCACGGGCTCAGACCATCCCGTTCTCCACCTCCGAGCCCTGTCGCAGCTCAGAGCAGAGCAAACACAGCTGGTGTTTACCCACAGCAGCTCGAAGGACAGCGCACAGATGCTGCTTCACATCTGCTCCGTGCACAGCTTCCCCTGGCAGCAGCAGCACCTCGCAGCTGGGATTTCAAGCCTCCTTGCCAGCCTTCACACTCGATCAATTGATCATTCTTTTCAGGGATATTAATGCAGGAGGAGGATGCCTGCCCCCATGACAGCTGGTCACGGCACTGTCCTCCCTCGTGCAGAGGCATCGCTGACCGCAGACACGCAGCTTGATCTGCTGCTCCTGATTTAGATTAGATATTAGGAAAAATTTTCCATGGGAAAGGTTGTAAAGCATTGGAACAGCCTGCCCAGGGAAGTGGTGGAGTCAACAGCCCTGGATGGTGTAATAGTGAACATGGTGGTGCTGGGTCGGTGGTTGGACTTGCTGACCTTAAAGGTCTTTTCCAACCTTAAGAATTCCATGATTCTCCCCAGCACTCCCAGCAGCTGGTACAGCTCAGTGGCTGCTCATCCAGGCACAGCCACAGCCACAACCCTTTCCCAAACAGCACGTGGCCTGTTCCAGCTGCAGAGAGACAGATCAACATTCCCAGTCGATGCCCTGGGTAAACAACGGCCATACAGAGGCAAGTTCTGGACCTGCCTAAAATGGTTCTGACTACACCTTCTTCCATCTGAAAATCCTGGCTCAGCTAAATCCAAGTGGTTCCACAAGCATGGACCACTGTTTCTAAAACTTAAAGGGCAATTAATTAAAACCACTGACTAATTTCAGTATTAGAGATGCTGAAGTCAACACACTTTCGCTGAGGATTAAACAAGGGATTTCAGAATACTAAGTTTCACGCCCAGAAGTGTTCCAAGATTGTGGCTTTTCATCCCATTTTCTGTCAAAGGGAAATCACATTTAAATCTCTGTACCTCTTAAGGTGAAAAGTCAGTTACATCCGTTCCAGGAAACATTCCCTCTGTTTTCTCAGAGTTTTGACAGGAGATATTTTGTCATTCATGCCTCTTCATTTACCTCCCCCTCTGCTCCCCTCTCATAAATGTCATCCCTGGGGACATGGCAGCACCCTGCAGGAACATGGGGAACTGGGTAATCTCTGAGTAATCTCAGAGGGAAAACACTCACTATGGAGAACTTCAATCAAGTTTTTCTCTGTGCTGACGGAAATTTGAAGTACAAATACTCTGGAAAAACAAAGGAAGAAGCAGAGGTTTCTGCACAAATTTTCATTTCCTTCCAAAAGGGAAGGAAATACTATTCCAAAAATGTTTTTCTTCACCTATCTCTGCCCTCCCTCCTTCCCCTGCTGCCAAGGTGCTCAGACCACTGGTTTTTGCTGGGATGCTGCAAGAAGTTTGCATTAAGTTGTCCAATTCCCTTTTTTTCCCAGAATAAAGAGGACAACGTTACTGCGACTCCAGCTCTTGGCCGAGCCCGAGTATCGGCTCAGCGACGTGATGAGGGAATCCCTCCTGCAGGACCCCCTGGCCCCCATCCTCACCGAGCCCCATCTCCTGGCTCTGGACAGACGGCTGCAGCTCATCCTGGAGGCTGTGAGGAAGTGCATAGACACCTATGGAGAAGCAACAGTGGTGGCCAATGACAGCGCCCAGCCCCAGGCTCCTGTGTCAGACAGAGTGAAGCTGGACACTTAAAGAGCCCTGAACTCACGCTCAGGGGTAAGGAAAACCCCTGAAAGGCAAGTGGCCCGTTTGAATAGCTGGTAATTCCCACCTACAAACACTTGCAGAGACTGGGAGGGGAAACTCTTCAGAAGATCCTGAAGAATCACACCAGACTTCTATGCTGGTGCTCAGCCAGAGCTTCTGTGCTTGGCCATGGTGTTGGTGTGACTACAGCAGATCCTTTCCCTCTGAACACCAGCTCCGTGGTGGACAAGCAGTGATCTGCCGTGCTGGAGTTGGTTGTGCCCTCGGCAGGGTGGGGGAACACAGGGCCTTGGTGTGCTCAGCCTGCACAGGGATCTCGCTCCTGGTGAAGGACGCAAATGACGGTTGAATAAAGAGATGCCAAGAGAACTGTCCTCTTATTAAGTCTTTGTTCTGTAAACAAGACTGTGTGTTTGAGAAAAGAGCAATCTTGCTTCACAAGGGCAGGACCTGCAGCTGAGACAACAGGTTGATTCAGCTTGGTCAGCCCAAAGAGCTCCTGCACTCACCCACTGTCAGGTCTGTGCTGCCTCTGGGTCTCTTCATCAGCAATCAACCCGCTCCACCTCGATCTGTGCCTGCCACACAGAGCCCGTTGCCTCACAGGGCAGTAAAACCACTTCTTCTACCTGTCTCGTGGGTGGAAGAGCCAGTTTGGGTTACACAAGAAAGGCAGGTGCGTGTTGCCTTCGACCCCAAGGGAAAAGACCCCAAGCCAACTGAAAACCCTCCCAAAATCAAAGTGCTCTGATACACACAACCATATTTACAATTCCAGAACCCACCAAATTCTGATGAAAATACTTTGCCAAAGTGTGGGGGAATCTACCTCAAGTCATCTCCTCATAACTTCAAAATCACTTAGGTTGTCATAACTCCCTGGAAAACAGAAATGGTACCCTGCCCCTCCCCCCATCTCTGCATTTTGAGGAGATGCAACAGAAACTGGAGATCAAGAAAGTAGGGAGGGACTTATACATATCTCAGTTTCTAGTTCTCCCCTCACCTCCCAACAGCAAAGTTTAGGAACAATTGGATTACTGAAGCTCTCTTTAATAGCTTTTCCCTTTAACTGTTCAGGAATGATTGCACTGAGCCTTTTAGCAGCCTTGGGAAAGTAGCTGAGAACTCCCTTGATAATTTATCATCCTTAAGGGGGGGAAAAAGCCAACAAAAAAGCCCACACCACAACCCATTACTAGAAGCTCATTCTGAATTAACCTTTAAGTTAAACAAAAGCCACCTGCAGCATTGCAGACCTTTCAGAGAACCCTAAAACCAGTGTCCAAACACAGTTAGCAGGTTCCCAGGGGGCTGCTGCACCTACCTCTGGCTCATTGTCTCACGGGATGGACTTCTGCCCGACCTAAAGGGAACTGGGAGACACCGACAGCAAGAGCCTGGATGATGCAAAGAAGGAACAGAGCTCCTTTGGCCACAGCTAGCATTTCTCACAGGGAATTGTACTGGTGCTTCATTCAGATCCACAGTAGTCGGACAATACACCTGTCTCCAACCTGCAGAACCACAGGAGAGCCTGTAACTGCGAGTGTGTCCCTACAGGTGCCCCTTGGTACGTTTGAGGAAGTCTGGAGTGGTTCTCGGTGAGGAAATTACTCCAACATCCTGAAGCCACAAAGATTAGCAAAAAAAACCCCACATAAACCCATCAAAACCCTCCACACAAACTCATCCAAACCACCACTCCAGGCTCCTTTAGTCTCTCCCAATTTATGATTCAGCCACGTCCTTCCATTTCCAGCTTTTCGACAGTCTCAGTCAGAATTCTTGACACTGGGGACTTCCAGACCTTTCTTGTGGACAGAGAAGAGATGAAAATAAGAGGATTTAACTCCCTTTCAGCAGGTTCGGTGTGTTGGTTTTTTCGGTACAGGACAAGGAATTCCCGAAGTTTTATCTCCCTCTACCGGTGGTTTTTTGTGCTCTCACCTCACAGGACGAGCCCCAGATTAACTGGATTGTTGTCATGGAATGGGCTCTGTTGGCTGCTTCCACAGGAAGAACGTGGCAACAGAAGATAAGCTTAAAAGTAACATTATAGTTATATAAGTGGAGGTTTTAAAGTCTCACTTTTGGGGATAAAAGTCCTGGTTTCAGCCTGGTTTCTTCAGTCAAGGGGCAGGGTGAAGGAACCAAACCCATGGATATTGAAATGGCTGGTACATTAACAAGGTTGCAAGGCTATTTCCTTCTCATTTTTACTCTTCTTTATATGATAGATACATTTTTAGTGTATCTTCAGTCGGGTGATCCAGTCAGGATGCAGCTGCATGTAAAACACATCCAGTCTGAGCTGCTTCAGGTCATCACTCTTCGAATTTTCCCCTACTTCATCAGAGTTTAAAACCCCCTCTTCCACTTCCCAGTCTGCCCACCAGGACTCATTCATGATTAATCCTCACGTGTTCAAAACCTTCATTAAGGGTTTTCAGAGATGGGAGAGGCCAACTTAGAGAAGCCCCTGAGCTCCAATAATCATGTCTGGGCTGGGAATTACCAAGTGGAAAAGACCAAAGCAGCATGAGTGGCTGAGACACTCAAGCGGGACACAGGGACCTTCACACTGCAACATCAGTCCTGCCATAACTCCAGGAAATTCCCAGGCTGGCACATGGAGACCAAGCTCTCCACAGGCTCCGAGGGGAAGGTTCAGGACCTGAACTCAATCCTCTGGAGTTAACACCAAACTAATCCATTAAGCTGCTTAGTTTCTACTGCCTCATTTATAACATCGCCTCTAAAGCCAAAGGAAAACACAGCGCAGGGGTGGGAATAACATAAAAGAGACTGATTGCATTTAAGAATTTAAATCAGTTTATTGCTTTACCTGCCATTAGGACAATCTATAACAAAAGGAATATAATATATTAGCACATACAGTAAATCAGACTTATAGAGTCAGGTAACGATACAAAAATGGTCCTCTGGTTGACTATAGCTTCCTAGGGCAATAGACTTCATCAATTTGCCAAAGATAGACTAGCAAAAAATTACTTCTAAAGCCCTGAATGTTAGCTAAGGCAAAACTATGCCAATTGTGGTTTCCAACATACTGAAATTGCACACAAAGGTAAAGCTATAACTGTGTTTAATATTTAACTCAGACTTAGCTGATTTATCTTAAAATCTTGTAGGTAAAACTACAAAAGGGAGTAAACAGCAAGCTAAAAAGATGCAGTAGTGAAACTTGATTAGAAAGCCTTATATAAAAAAAATGTGCATTTTTTTTTGTGGAGCTCTAACTGGTTTACACAGTTTTTGGTGCTTCAATGTAACACAAAGAACACATATGAAGAAAAAACCTGCAGAGAGTCAAAACTTAAGAAAAAAGTTTTACCAAAAAAAAAAAACAAAAACAAGAAAGAAAAACGAACCAAAAAAAGGTAGCATTTGCTTCTTCCTTAAGGACTCCAGCAGAAATCCTCTGCTCAGCATCTCCTGGATAGAGAACTCAAACCACAAGCATTTCAATCCCCTTCTTGGGATTTCAGGTTCAGAAATACTCTGAAACCTTTTGTAAAGGCTTGATACCTTCAGTGTTGTTCTGCATCAATCAGCAGACCCTTCCCGATTCTCTACATGCCTGGGAGAACGTTGGATTGGAATCCCTATCACCTCAGAAAGGAAATAAAACGAGGGCTCCATCGTTAAAGTAGTTGCACAACAAATGCCAAACTGCTTGCTGTCACTCCCAAATACAAACCTATGCTACTTTATATAAATTACAGTTTAAAGGAAACCTTAAAAATTGCCTACAATTATTGAACCGTGGAATTCAGTAAAAACTTTTGGGAAGTCTTGGTGCACAGAGTAATGGAACACAAAGCTGGGAAATACTGAAATACATTTAAGACTCCGCAACAGATTGAACTTGCTAAAAAAAGAGTATGAAATATGTGTGGTGGGAATTCCATAAACAAGAAAAGAAATCCAAACACCTCTTGGATTTAAACTAGGTTTATAATGAACCATTTAAAAAATTGTGAATCAACAGATTTGAAAACTTAAAACAACGGAGTGTTGCAGGTAAGTTAAAACGTTCAGGTTTTCTGCCTCCCATTCTCTACCAAGAACAACGGATCTCTACAGACCAGCCACCTGCAACTGATGCTGGCCAGAAATACTCAGCATTTCTTTTCCCTGGTAACAAAGGGTCACCTGAACTCACGACGATTATTTTTAAAGTCAACTGAGGATTTACAAAACAGGTCACAGGGAAAATCAAATGTTTGCTTTCAACTTCTACACCAATCTAAGCACTCAAACATTACTAACAGCTGGACAGCTGCACCAATCTACATACTAGAGACCAGTCAGGCATTGAATGTAACATTTGGTTCTTGCCACTTGGAACAGGAAGAGTTTTAAATGGCAAATCTATGGCTGAAGAAACAACAAGAGAAAGAGATCGGTTGCAGCAAGTCAGCAAATGAATTAACAACTGCAGTAGTTCACCAGAACTATTAACCTTGAAAGCTTTTGATTTACACTTGACAAAAACAGAACTAAGCAATCTTAAACCAGTGGACACAGGTACAATTATACTGGTAAATTCCAACTGTGGCTTTCTTAGCAGCTGATGCCTCACGATTGAACCCAGGATTACAGTACCCAGAAACTGAAAAAAAGAAACCCAGAAAACCCCAAGCCCCAAGAAGCTCAATTACAAGGGCAGTTCTCTTGTGAAAAGAAATACAGCAGGTGATGACCACAGCCTTAAAACCTGTCCAACGATTCGAGAAACACCTTTACAAGGATTTTTTGCCCTCCCTTTACTGTCACCTCCTTACTCTATGGCAATGGCGTGGTGCCAGGAGGTCTCTCCCTCGCTGAAGCAAGGCTGCACTGGCCTGAGTTGGACACTGGTGCACAGAGAGAAGCAAACGTCTCCATAGAACTTTTGCTATTAATTTAATGGGACAGAGAGCACAGAAATAATATGCTCTAAATTAATGACAGTGCCATGATAAGCAGTTTATTTTTTCTTTTTTTTTCTTTTTTTTTCCTTTTTTCCTTTTTTTTTTTTTTTGTTTTGAACAAGACAGGAAGCTGCAAATGCCAGTGGCAACGTGGCTCTGCACAGGGGAAATAAAGCAGTCTGCATTCGTGAAGCATGGCTTGGACAGGGAGGAAGATTTCAGACAGACAGTGATACAAAACTGTTGTACTGCTGGATGTTTCTCTTGAGAATGTCCGAGCAGGGACCCAGGACACGCTCGAACCGGGGCCGGTCCAGCTTCACACATTTCAAGGGGCCACGGGCAACGACTGTGGCAGCACGAGGACGGTTCATGAGCAGAGCAATCTCACCTGGGACAGCAGAAAATGGGAGCAGTGTTACAGAGCAAGAGGCAAAGACATCACCCTGTTGTATATCAAATTGCACAGAAGGCAATTCAGAACAAATGCCTATGTAGTTACATAGAAAACAACTGTTTAAAAAAACTACTTGATTTTGTTATTTCAAAGCCTGTCCACATTCAAGTCTCTCTGAAGAAAGCCTCAAGAATTTCAAACAGTGGTTCTCTTTGAGAAAAGGCCACATTTCAAGTAACCATGTAATTTTCCTAGTCAACATGTAGTTATTTTTCTGACAGGTAAAATATGTTACTCCTCAGTTCTGGTATTTCTAGGAAACTTAGGACAACACAACCATGGTATTGAAGTAAACAAACAAACAGAAGACATTCATGTACCAGACAGAAGCCCTTGACCCCCAGGTGGCCAAAATAAAGAATTTGACTTTGCCATGGGGCTGTGGAAGATGAGCAACTTGAAGTCCCACTGGATTCCCATTTCCTAAGTTTTGCACCAACGTGCCAAAAGCTTTGTTTCAACTGCTAAACAATGTATTTGGAAATGAAGTTTTCCGACACTCCCAGCAACAGAGTGGAAGAAACCACAGCAGCAACCTTTGGGTTGGTTTATTTGTGTTTAAGCAGCTGAGCTAGTTCTCTTCATGTTCAGGACTGAGGAAAGAACTCAGTGCTCCTTGGAAAATACATTTGCCTGCATTATCTGAAGGGATGTTCAAAAGAAGTGAGCTCACTGGTCTCCAAGAAACAGGCTTGCAAAGGAATAAGGAGGTTCTAAGGGAGAGTTAAACCCCTGAGGGACAGGTCTGCACCACCTGAGTCCATCCCACTTCAGGCCTTGCAACAGAATTTGCTCATTTTATAATCTACACAGCTGAAAACTTGGACAACCAAAGGTTTTAGCAAGGTACTAAGGAGAGAGAAACTACCTTAAACATGAGAGAAAGGTGGGTTTTGAGAGAGAAGGCAGTATTTAACCATTAAATACTAGGTTCTGCCCTGGATGCTTTCTGACCTGGAGCAGAGAGGGCTAAGGAGGGAATCTGATTATCTTATTGCTGTCTTCAGCTACGTAATGAGTGACTACAAAGACAAATCCACACTACTCTCTGCACAGTGAAAGGCAGAGAGAAAGCAAGAAGCTGCAGAACAGGAAATTCTTGTCAGGCGTAAAGAGAAAAAACCCTCCACAACAAGGCTGGTTAAACAGCAAAAGAAACTGCCCAGAGAGGTTCTGGGATCTCCACCCCTGGAGACACAAGAGACTCAGCTGGACACAGCCCTGAACAGAATGATGCAATTTCAAATGTAGCTCTGCTCATGGCAGGGAGGTCAGACCAAATCACCACCAGGCCTCTGCTACATAAAAGTACTCTGGATCAATCACATCCCGTGATATCTGTGCACACCTGAATGCCAAGTGACTCTGATAGTCACCTGACACTGAGCGAAACCACAAGAGTCCAAAGCAGGAATTAAGCAAATCCGTCTCATCCCTACCATCCACACAGCACAGGTCAAACAGTGGCAGTGGTGATGTAACCACAGGTGTCACCCTGTAACTCACCAAAGTAATCAGAAGGTCCCAGTCTGCCCACTTCCACGAACTCTTCGTTTTCTGACCGGCGCTGTAACACTGCAGCTGTGCCCTTCAATAAATGACAGCAATTAGATGAGTGGCACTGCCAGCATCCCTCAGAACACTCAGCTCCACACAGAACCAGCTGCTGTGCAGGAATAGCTCTTATGATGCCTCAGTTAGAAAACCACTTCATAGTCCTTGCACAGGCCACCCGATTGATCTATAAAAGCAGCTGCTCCTCCCACCCCTCTAAGCATAAAATGTCTTGGGTGTTTACATATCCACAGCACTAATTTCTTCCTGGTTTTCCTCATAACCGTAAGAATATTATAGTATGACTAGCAAAAAAACCCAAAAAACACCAGGCAGAGGACAATGATACCTCCAGCAAGACATTACTGGCTATCCAGACCAGGTCTCTACTACTCTGAAAAATTGAAAGTGGTTTCAGCCAGAAATTTGTTACTTTTTTCCTGGAAATGCCATTTGTAAAAATAGCTAAAGTAAATATAAGCTTTTGTGTGTCCAGCAGAAGAGATTTCTTTAGGAATTCTCCGTAAGTACATTCTTATGTTTCATTCTCCCCCAAGTGTTTGTCTAGGGACAGAATAAAACAAAAAAAGTCAAGTTCTGAGCTTTCAATTTTGACCTTACTTACCTCCAAAATAATGAAGAACTCATCTCCTGGCTCTCCCTGGACCACAATTTTTTGCCCATCCTCAAACTGTACCGGTTCCAAAGCATCAGCTACAGTGAGACGCTCCCACTTGTCCAGAGATTCTACAGAGTTAACAGTTCATTAACAGAGTGTCTTCTCAAGGCACAAATTACACTTTTTGCTCTGTATTTATATAAAGGTCAATGTATTTCTGGCTACATTTGTGCATCAAATATCAAGACCTGAATTACAGTTATTTTGGACTGATGCAGAAAGGCAATACAGTGTTTGCAGCCACTTGTATTGAATTACCACAACAGCCTGTAATCATCATAACATTGGGTAACAGCTCGATTACAATATGGCAATGTATTCCACTTCAGAACAAAAATCTTTGCACTTACCCAAGATAGATACTTTACTAAGGAATTTCTCATACATATTTCTCTTTCTCAAAGTATTTCCCTACAAAAAAAAAAAAAAAGAAAAAAGCACACAAAGTAAGTTTCCTTTCTCCTTCAAATAAAACTCAAGACAAAAATAAATTTAACCAGACATACTGCATCCTGTCTCAGAGACCCCAAACCCACAGGATTAAGCGTTTTGAAATTGAGTTCAGTAATATTTCAGTTGAGCAACATTCATAGAGTACTCGGCATTTATTGCAGCCTTATTGCATTCTCAGTTACTATTGCATTGGTATTGTGTTGCTCTCTAATGCAAGATTCTCCCTTGCCCTGTGCCTGAAAGATGCCCGTTGAGTAATCAGCTTTCTGATTACAAAAGAGATAGCGGGATTTGGAAGAAATAATTCCAGCAAAGGACAGGCACAGGCAGAAGGGCAGATGACCAGCATAAGTAAACCCAAAAAGCATAATTCCAGGTGCTGAAGAATACTTGCCATCAGGATCCTTCTGTAGCTGTCTCTGTCAATGCCCCACAACTTCACATTTGTCTTGGCTTTGACGGTTGCAGCACGGGGGGTTCCATAAATGAGGGCGAGTTCCCCAAAGCTCCCGCCCTCACCAACACTGGTGGCCCACTCGCTGTTCACGTAAACCTGAAAGGCAGAGCATCCTGGGGCTCAGACACACCTCAAGCCCCTGCTGCCCTCTGTTTATGAGACAGGGAAATTCTCCTATCTGTAGACCTGACCATTTCAGGGTTTTATCAGCACTTCCAATCCCAGCAGTTTTCACTTTCACTGACAAAGGGATTCTCCTCTACATCACATGCACAGACTTTACATTTGCAAACTCCCAAGACCCTGTGATGGGAAATAAAATCTCAACAAGGTCTCTTGTCAGAGAGAGCTGTGAATTAGCTGGACTGGAAAATAAAAAGCCTATCCCACACCTCAACCAGACTCCACCCTGTAAAACATTTGTATTGTGGGTGCTGTCCAAATCATCCATTTTCAAATCCAACCCAACTCACAGTCTGTGCAGCCAGATTGAGCCATTAAGGAGCAAAACAAGGTTCTACAAGTAAGGACTTAATATGAGAAAAGCTGCTAATGCAGTGCCTGTGGAAGAGGCCTGCAAATATCAGAGTATTCTTCTGCTAGGAATAAACATATCATTAAACTCCCAATAATGCTTACATCCATTTCTCCTTGATCAACAACATAGAAGTTATCACCTTCATCACCTAAAGAAGAAAAAAAAATTGAATATACATTAAAAGGTGCAATCTATGGAAACATTCACATTTCACGGAACTGGCATCTCTGACAACTTTGACACTTAGACTCCAATAAGGCTGACAAATTTTTGCACAGCTTGTAGGGTGAAATTTCACATGCTGCTGCTTTCACACTCCTCTCAGCCCTGTGAAAGGGACATCTACAGGTATCCAGGAGATCAGCAGCAATTGCAGGAGTCCTTGGATCCATAAACTGACAGAACATGTTCTACAGAGTCATCACATGATATTCCCAACAGATAATTTATGCAATGAAACCACATCTTCCTATGCTTGCTCCACTTCTCACTTCAGTACGAGCTGTGCTTCAAGGAACACAACAAGAAAGGTCATTGTAGCCAGAGAATGTTTATATACTAAAAAAAAATCCCAAAAACTAACAAGAACACCAGGCCAGAGTCTGGCCCCATCTTCAAATTATTTAGCACTGCAAACACTGTCACTTGCCTTGCTGTATGACAGTCTCTCCTGCGATGTAAGTGACAGGGAACATGGCATCAAAGATGTCACTGAAGAAGAGGACACCAAAATTAGACAAAAGCCTGGACAACCCCACAACACTGAGCCCACCAAATCTGCTCCTGTAGCCTCTGTATGGTTACAGGGACCATTGTAAAAGAGTCTGTGCAGCTTTGGACATTGGGACACATTCATTCTGAAGTCTGACCTTCCAGAAACTTTAACACTACACAGATTTCCTCTTACCTTCTTTCATTATCATCAAGATGAGTGAACAGCACATTCTTCTCAATAGCTTTTGCCAAAGCGGCCATAGTCTTATAATCTTTTGGAATAACCTAGGACATAATCAGAAAAAAGAATTGATTAATTTTGCATGACAAATTTGTGCATTTCACAAGGTAAGCAAATGATTTCAATTGCTACAAAACACTGGCTGAGTTTTTCCAGTTTCTTTCAAGCACTATAAATATAAACCCAAACACACTCAATGTTTACAGCCAGTTTGAACACAAGGGAAACAGAATCTTCTCTTATGTTATGCCTCTGTAAAAACATCATTCCATGCTCTTAGAAGCTTTTTAGCAAGAGGACAAGTATCTGTTCAATCTGTGTTTTCCTGTGAATAGCAGCAAGTCTGCTGTGCCACTAGGCCAATTTAATGTTGTGGGAGCTGTCAAAGCACTTCGTTTATATGTAATATGTATATATATGTACATCTAAATATACATTACTTCAAAGGGAACAGGTCTAAGTAATGCATAAATGGTTTAATTGCATGACAGTTTATTCCATCCACCAATTAAACAGTCATACACACAGGTCTGCTTTTTATTTATGTATTTATTTCAAACTCTGGGTAGAAGGTGGGTTTAGAAAAATCTCTTGGACTGTAGATGTAATGTTCAGCAACGTTTAAAAGTCAGAGCACCTTTCTAACATAAGATGCAGCATCCTCTTCTGTGTAGACTTCTGCACTGATGGCCCCACGTCTTGACCGATATTTAACCACGGGGTTCAGAGGAGGAGGAGGGGAGATTTCATCCTCCCGGGAGTCTGAGCGAGAGCCCGACTTCAGTTGATTCAACAACTGTTTTGTTTCCTCCTAAACAGGAAGGAAGACATGTTTGTGTCATACAATCCAGCAAAGAAAAAAAAGTAGTCGTATATCATGTTCCAGTTTCTCCTGCCAACCCAAGGGAGCTTCCTGTGTACTATTATTCCCACATTAAGGCAAAGAGGAGACTGCAGCAGTCAAGATCAAAGGCCTTTAAAATAGATGGTAGATATGCCTCTCATTCCTAACAGTCATATCACAATGGTGTTTCTTTTAGTAAGTTATACTTAATTTATTGAACTATTAGTGTAAACAAGTTGATTCTACTTTCTGCCCATGTATTCAACAGCTGATGAAGACATTCCCCAAATGCTGGAGACACCTCCCCAGCTGCAAAGCCCACAGTTCCTCCCTGAGCTGAGAGGTGTTAAAGCCTATTAGGATTTGAAAGACAGAGGAGCAATTCCTCAGAAACCCATGTTACATGAGAAGCATTTGAAACAGGTCAAGTCATTGGCCAACTTGATACTCATTAACCAACACTTATTTTAGGAGACAGAAACATGACTACCACTTACAACAGAGCTGGAGGAAGGATGGTGGAGGCTAAACCAGGATTTTTTTTAATGCAAACCACAACTTTGCACAACATTATATGTTTTCCTTATTTCCCTCCATTACCTGTCATGTTGTAGTTATACTGTACAGGACCACGGTATTTACAATAAAACAAAGTCTACCTTGACACACAGAAATTCGATTCCTCAGAAGATTCACTTTAATTAATCAAAATCAGATTAAAAACAAAACAGCCAGCCCCGAAGTCAGAGCATTTACATCATAACAGCTCAAATGACACTCCCAGCATTAGGAAACAGGGTTTGGGACATTCTGTAAAAGAACAAGGAGTCTTCTGTTCTCCAAGAGCTCCAGCCCTTGTACAAGCCGGTTTGTCCCAGTGTCCTTGATCCCAGCTGGGCAGAGCTGCCTGGCTCCGGAGGTGCACGGAGGCCACGGATAACAACACCACTCCAGAAAACCATTCCCGGAGTTCACATTCCTCCTCTCCCAGAGCCAAGCAGCAAGTGCTGCTCCATTGACTCATATTTCACTTCCTGCTTTTTGCCCATTGATAAAATGGTGCTACATTTCACCACGGTGGGAGCAAAAGGTATTTTAGAACTTGTTTCTGTCATCTGGTTTTAGAGGAACAAGTCTCAACAGAGATGAAATTAAAAACAGCCTGAGCAGTAATAAGTGTTTGGTTTAAACTGCCTCTCCAGAATGGGCAACACCATCAACCACAGAAACTTGTTTGTTCACATACATAAAAAATGACACTTCTTAAATAAGTGAACGCTAGCTGCTGTATTTCTTCCAGTATCACGTAAAATATGAACCATTGTGATCAGACATTGAAGCACTTCAGCAGCATTTAGCGAATGAGCTGTGTAGCCAAACACTGTTCAAGAGACTCACCAGGGCAATCCCCCACTCAGGGACAAGGAAACTGCACTGACAGAAAAATTACAACTGATAACTTCTGCCCGATACAAAATTTAAGATTAACATACTTCTTTTTAGTATAGTATGGTAGGGCATGGACACAGAAACAAGCTACAGCTAGGTAAGAACGTATTCATTTAAAATATACCTGCTATTCTAAGTAGTCTATAAACACACCAAGAGGAAGATTCTCCCTGAATGAGACAAATTACAGAACTATAGAATAAGACAAAAAAAAACCTCCAAGTCCAAACACCACCATGTCAACTAAACCATAAATCTTCAGACATTCTCATTACCCATGGCAAGACAACCCTGTGCGATGGAGTGACATCCTAAAATCTTATTTTTTCATCTTTTTGAAATACACCTTTTATAATTTCTGATACTAAAAGACATTTACTACTAGTGATCACTAAATGTAAATTTTATTTTTCCTGACAAATAACAAACAGCTACTAAGTCCATTTATTTAAGTCTATCAGCTACTGAAGAAGACCTTCACAGATTCAGAATTACACTGTACACTGTATAACCTGCTAGTTGTCATTACACCAGACACATTCTCAACTTCTTCTGGCTAATTAATATTTAATTCTTATCAGCTCTCCATGTATTTAAAAAAACCCCAAACATTCAGAAGCTAAAAAAGTATTTTTTAAAAAGCTCTGCCATAAACTCACTATTGCACAGCATATTCTTCCAAACTACCTTGTTTTGCAAAAGAAACACTTAGGAAAATGGGAACATACTCAGATAAGTACCTGTGGAGGTAGGGCAGGTGGTGGGGAACAGGTACAGTGACTCCATGTCAATCACCCTTCCTAATTTCAGCTTTCTATAAAGCCTAATATGCCCAGAACTGTATTACACACAATATTTCAAACATGCACTTATTCCAGAGGACAAGCATGTCCAATATCCAGGATTCATCTGGCAGGCTGCAATATTGATCTCTACATTAAATTTCCATAGCTCAAGCTACATCACGCAGCCAAGCCCAGCACTGGGGAGCTATTACAGCTTTTAGCATGTATTGGTATTACCAGACATGTTTGCACAGCAAAAAGAACAGAGGCCTTAGTACACCAAAAGAGATAAAATAAAACCATTATACAATCAATGTGTAGTAACTAGATTCATAGCTTTCATGACCCAGAAGAGGATATTTGAATTCCTAGAGTAGCTGTGACAATCTCGGAGGCAGCAATTTGAATGTTTCTGAACAGAAATTCTAAAGTGTGTTTAAATGTCTGCAACGTATTTTAATAACATGCCAGTGAATCAGCTCTGTTTGTGTGCGGTGGGAGAGATGACTTGTCAGGAGAACAGAGAGAAAATAGCAGCCTCACTTCAGCTTTCAATGGTGTTCCCTCAAAAGTCAATCTTAGAAAAATAGGCTGGATGAAACTGAGGTGGAAATAGTTAATCAGCTGAACAGATTTAGAAAACACATTGAAAAGTTGCTCTGCTTTAATAAAGATGTGACAGAAATGACTTTTGGAAGGTGAAGCAGATTCAGCTTCAAACATTTTTGCTCTAGCAGAGCTAATTGCTGGGTTGGAGTTGGTTAATAACAGTACTGAGCATTTGTGCTTTCCAGACACGGATGTCAGGGAGTTTGGAACCAGCACAGGATGTTCAGTTCCGTTACTTGACAGCTGTGAAGGCACAGCATCACCTGGGTAAACTCACACCAAAACATCGGGCTGGCTGGGGAAATCACCCAGAGAAAGCTGCAGCAATTTTTAAATTGCAGAAAGCAAGAAAAACGCTAGTTTCGCTTGTAGCTAGATCTGCACTGGTGGGTTGTACAGCCCATGATAAAAGACCCTAAGCAATTCCAGGGGAAAAAACATGACCTAAGCAGTTTTATTTTCAGCTTCCTTGTAGGCTGATGGAGTATATAGGCAGCCAATTTGCACCAGAACAAAATCACCAACTTACTCAATTCCAGCATACATGTCATTAAATTCAGACCTGGACATGTTGTCTTGCTAAAAGAAAAATTAAGTCTCCTTTAATCTTAAATATTGTATGTTTACCATAAATCCACTGCATTTTACACATGCCATGTATGAATTGGTTTACAATTTATTCTAAGCACAGTAATGCAGTTTACTATGTAAAATTTTGTATATCAATACCTGTGGTGATGTGTTATAAATTACCAACCTATCAGTACTTCAAAACTCGAGAATCTACAGTGAGGAAGGAGAGACAAAGTAACAGGCAAAGGACTTTTAGGAACCTAATGATAAACAGATGCAACTACACACACACATTGAAGTCAGAGCTTTTGTTCATTTCATAATCAAAATGTTCCTCAAATACATTGTCAGTTATAGGTTAGTTTGCACCTTTTGGCCATTTTCTAGTATTTACCTTGAAAACTTCCACTAAAATCTTACAACTCTAATGTTAATTTTATTTACATCTGCAATTAGCACCTAGCTAGAATAAATAAAAAAAATAAGAAAAAGGTATAACTCCCAGATACAGCAAGTACTGAAAGCAGCACCTGCAAACGGCTGCTGTACAAGGTCACAGCTGCATTATTTACTAACCCCATATTCTGAGTGCAGTCACTGTGCCCAGCCTTTCCTCTGCACAAGCCCTTAAACTTCCCGTTTCCACTGCAGCTTCTTTTCTTACTTCCTTGGATATCAATACACAAAATTAACAACTCAAAAGGATGGAAAGTAACTGTTTCAACTGAGAATGCCTTCCATTCCAAAGATCCCAGAATGCTTACAACAACAACAGAAACACCAAACAGACCTCAGGACAAACACAAGAACAACACAGCAGAACACTGAACTCCAGAGAGAAGGCAGGAACAGGTTCACTCTTCCAGAGATCTGGAATGCAAATACTTCCATCTGACTGCGGCTAGGCCTGGATAATACCACTGGCACCACTTCTGTGCTGTACCCCAATCACTGCAAACTAGTTGACTCAATGTAAGAAGCCAAATGACATCAGCAGTGTCCATCCAAGGTCAAACTCCACAGTCATGCAGCCACAAACACACTCTTGCATGCTGACTATCAGCCTCTATGAGTAAGCACTGGATTGGGATTACATCTGCATCCCAGCTGGATAAATCTCCTTGTGAGCTTATGCTCTGTCCTACATGCTTTGGTATAACAGAGGTGCATAAACCACTAGAAAACATGATTTGTTTTCCAAAAGCACCATCTCCAATTTCAAACAGCTAACACAGACAGTGGTCGAAACTGCAGTTCAGCCCCTAAATCACAAAAATAAACTTAAATTCAGCTTGTTCCACTCTCCTTCCCTCCCATGGTGTATTTTTACCTTCTCCAGTCTTTCAAAGTACTCTCTGATGAATCCCATGGGTCTTTCAGGTCTCACTGTGCATAACTGTACAATGCAATCCTTCAAAAGTTGCTGGATGTTGTGTTTTTGGATGTAAAGTTCACATTCCCGAAGGCTACACTCCTCCTCGCTGCTGCTGCTGCTGGAAGCTGCCATGGCTGAAGGGAAGAGAAAGGGAAGGTTAAATAACCAATGGAAACAAAGATGCTGCTGCCTAAAATGAAGTTATGCTGCATTATCTTACTGATATCACAGCATAAAACCACCTTTACCTGCCAGAGCGGTAACTAGGCTAAAGAAAAGGCTGTGAACTTATTTAGCAACTGGAAAGAAATCAAAAATCTGGGCTCACGAGCCCAGAACAAAAAGCATTTGCTTGAGCTGAAAAATCTTCAACAACTCAAGCCCTGTGGGCACTCCAAGTCAGGGAATCTTCCACCTAAACTTTCTGCTGCTTAAACTGAGTCTTCTGTAGGACTGGAAGCTCACGGCAGGGAGCGGTGTGGGGTCAGGGGGATGATGGCCAGGAGAGAGGTGGGTGGAAGCTGGAAATCTGAGAGGCAGGAATGGCAAGTATTCGGAAGCGGAACATGCTAAGGTTGAAGCCAAAGCCAGTTCTCCAAATGTCAAGGCAGAGCCCACTAACGGAAATTATGGAATTGGAAGCATCACTCCTAAAAGCCTCCTCTCCAGTTTAAATTTGCCCCCACTTCGTAACTTAGTTCATGGATATTATGCGATCCTAAAAATACTTCTTCAACTGCAAATAATGAAGAACACAGCTTTAAACACATCTGTTACAATGCCAGGTTTTCAAAAGCCTTTACAGAGACAGGTGTGACACTTTTAAAAATGTTCTTAAGAAGTTTTTTTTCCCCCTTTTGGGTTTGTATCGGGTTTGCACAGCCAGGTTTTGGGAGCGGGGAGCTTCTGTGAGAAGCTGCTGGATGCTTCCCCCATGTCCAACATGCCCGACAGCTCAAAATGAAACTGCCACTGGCCAAGGCTAAGCCCACCACTGATCATGGTAGAGCCTCTGGGATAATGTACTTAAAGAGGGGGAAAAAGAAAGGGCAACTTCAGCTGGAGAAAGGAGTGGGAATGTGAGAGAAACAGCCCTGCAGCTCCCAAGGTCAATGCAGAAGGGGCAGAAGGTGCTCCAGGAGCTGGAACAGGGATTTCCCTGCAGCCCATGGTGAGGCAGCCATGCCCTGCAGCCCAGAATGGTCCATGGGGGAGCAGAGATGCATCTGCAGCCCACAGGGGTCCATAGGGGAGCAGAGATCCACCTGCAGCCCACAGAGAAGTCCCATACCAAAGCACAGGGATGCCCAAAGGATGCTGTGACCCCTGGGAAGCTCGTGTTGGAGTGGTTTGCTGGCAGGACTTGTGACCATGCAAGGGAAACCACACTGGAGCAGCTCATGGAGAGCTGCAGCCCGTGGGAAGGACTCATGTTGGAGAAGTCCATGGAGAACTGACTCCCAGGATGAAGCAGGGGAAGGTGTGAGGAGTCCTCTCCTGAGGAGGATGGAGCAGCAGAGACAATGTGTGTGAACTGACTGCATCCTCCATCCTCTGGAGGGGAGAAGGTAGAGGAAATCAGGAGTAAAGTTAAGGCTGGGAGGACGGGAGAGGGGCAGAAAGGTGTTTTAAAGATTTGGCTTTATTTCTCATTATCCTACTCCAATTTGATTGACTTAATTTGTCGCCAATTTCCCTGAGTCTGTTTTGCCTGTGATGGCAATCGGTGACTGATTTCTCCCTTATCTCAATCCATGAGCCTTTCCTTGTATTTTCCCTTCCTTGTTGAGTTGAGGAAGGGAGCGACAGAGCAGCTTTGGTGGGCACTCAGTGTCTGGCCCAGAACAACCAACCACAGTGTTATAAAACCATTTTTAAATACAGATATATACAAACACACATTTTGTGATTTTTTTTTCATAAGGACATTAACACTGTGAGAGCTAAACAAAAAAAAAAAGCTTCTCAGGGCTTTTTTTTATGAAATATAAAGAAAGTTACCTGCTACAGGGACTGTGGCAACAGCTTATTAATATGCAGTAAGATATGTTGATCCCGGGATCAGCTTTTGAAAGGGAAAAAATGGATTCAGTCAAAATAACTTCGAGAAATGACAAGTCACTGAAGTCACGTCATGGGTTTTATCCTGCTGAGGCAGCAGGAGAGAAACCCAGGGCACAGAAGCAACACAACACTGTGCCCCTCCGGATCCTGCTGCTGGAGATTAGAGAGTTAACACGGAATTACCAGCACTTCGGACAGGTTTTACTCTTGTCACCCTTAATCCCCGCTCAAGCACACACACACACACGTGTATGATGCATTGCATAAACACCCAGCGTGGCCTCCACACGAGCTGAGAAAGCGCCTAAAACTTCTCCAGTTGCTCCTTTTGTTTGGCCGGCTGGCTCGGTGAAGGTCAGCGCTAATTAACAGCCCCGGGAGGGACCCTGCGGCTCCATGACCGCCCGAAAACCGCGCTCTGCGGCCACACCAGAAGGGCAACGCCGGCGTAGGAAATAAAATACCACTCACACAGACAAATTTTCACTACGAGGCTTTTTTTTTGGCCCTGCTTCCCCGAG
>VWZF01004705.1:1332392-1384405 GCA_013396755.1 Sclerurus mexicanus | reverse complement strand
GGGATGGGATGGGATGGGATGGGATGGGATGGGATGGGGTGGGATGGGGAATGCAGGACCCGCTGAGGCATCAATTCAGCACTGATACTACCGTGGGCAAACCCCAGCCTGAAAGGGCCTGATTAAGAGATGAGAGCCTGTTGAAGGTGCAGGGAAATAAAATGATATTCATGTCTGGCAAAGATTTCATGATAATAGGTTAAAAACTGAATGCAGAATTATTTCACATGTGTTTATGGCTGAGATGAGCCTCTGACTAGAAGTTTCTGAACACCAGAAAAGTTGTCTGCATTCCCACCTACACATTTCTGTTTTGGCTTTTTATCTTCCCTTTTTTTGTAAGCTGCCTGCTATTGTCACATCTCAGTCCTCCTTGTTTGGGCAAGTCCAGGTGCTGTGTTGGGATAGATCCCATCTGGAATAAAGCTAAGGCCTGTAGGTAAAACCTGTTCTTCAACATTCTCTTTATTAGGAGAACAAGCATCCCATTGTGCAGCATTGGTGCAATCCTCTGCTGAGCTCCGGAGCCAGCACGGCAGGAGAAGGAAGGGAACAGGACCTTTCCTTTTGGGAGGAGCCTTGTGATGCCAACCCGGGGTCCCTCCTGTTCACTGGGCACAACTTCCCTGTGAGTCAGCACTGATCGATCCTTCCAAGTTAAATCACACTTCCATAAGTTTATGTTCCTTGTGTCTCCATGTGTTAAGTGTTAATTCTCACACTGCTAAAGATGTAAGAGAAATTCAAAAACAAACAAAGCCCTGTTCCATTTGGTCTGCTCTGAATTACAGTCAGACCCTGCTCTTAACCATCTAATTAAACATTCCTGAGTAAATAACTTGCGTTGCCGTCAGCGCTATTCCCACAACTTTCATTTCAAACAGCTTCATGCATCAGTTTTTCACGGAGCAATCCGCTGCCCAGGGCTGTGGCTGCTGGAGAGCAGAGGAGAGGTGCCCAGGCTGCCAGGGAATGTACAACAGGCGTAAGAGCAATTCCTGGTGGGAATCACAGAATGGTTTGGGTTGGAAGGGATCTTAAAACTGATCTCGTCCCACCCCCTGCCATGGGCAAGGACACCTTCCACTTGCCCAGGTTGCTCCAAGCCCCGTCCAACCTGGCCTTGGACACTTCCAGGGATGGGGCAGCCACAGCTTCTCTGGGCACCCTGTGCCAGGGCCTGCCCACCCTCACAGGGAACAGTTTCTTCCCAATATCTAACCTAAATTTCCCCTCTTACAGATTGAATTCACTCCCCCTTGTCCTGTCACTCCAGTTCCTGTTGAAAAGTCCTTATCTAGCTTCCTTGTAGCCCTTTCAGACACTGGAAGGTGCTGTGGAGTCTCCCCACAACCTTCTCTTCTCCAGGCTGAACAGCCCCAGCTCTCCCAGTCTGTCTCCACAGCGGCGGTGCAGCAGTCCCCTTACCAACTTCATGGCCTTCTGTGGACTTGCTCCAACAGTGCCATTTTTTATGTTTTTTTATGTTGGGGCATCAGGACCGTACAGAGTATTCCAGGTGGGATCTCACAAGAGCAGAGTAGAGGGGTAGAATCACCTCCCTAAAGTAAAAGCTTTGCATTCTGCTCACCACCATGCAGTGATGCAAACCCCACAGAGATACTGACTCAGTATTACCCTGCAAGCACAAACATGGCAGCATTCACAGAGGAAGTAAATCTGAAAGGAAAATGAATTTAAAAAAATAAAAATCATAGATCACTAGGCCAGAAAAAACACCTCCCTGAGCAACCACACTGCCAGGAATAACAGCGGGGCAGCTCAAGGGGAAAGAGTTATGTGAGTCAAGATGGGAAATAAGAGCACAGACGTCATCTACCCCCACTGTGTGCCTGGAACAGAAAATGCTGCTTGGTAGGTACAATAGTGGCAGCAAAATGAACAGTGTCCTTGGGGAGCTGGGAGCTGGAGTACCAGGGGCTTCTGCTGAAGGTGCCACCCCAACTTAGTGCCATGTTCTGTGAGGAATCATCATCTCAGACCACTGCAGCTGGAAGGAAATGAATCAAACAAGTGACAGTTTGAGGCAGCCAATGTTTTTGTCCCACGCAGTTTTACATGTTAAATCATGCACATCTATTACCCTTGATGTACAAATGAGGTTCCAACGAGGCACAGCACAACACGGAACATTCCTGATCTTGGAGTGCACTGAGTGGGGAATGAAGAAGTTTTAGCGGCACAGAAAGGTTTCTTCTACCAACAGAAGCTGTCAATAGTCCCAACAGCCCTAAAATCCACAGCAGAAAGTCAGTGGAATTAAAACCTCTGAGCTCACTGTGGACTGTGACATGTCAGAGGTAGAGTTCACACTGTGTCCTTTGGGCATGTCTCCTTGTATTTTGTTTAAGCTTTAGCTAGCATTGAAAATAACCCTCTATTGCTGCTGCAGGCCCTGTCTCACTGCAACCAGACAGTCTGATTCTTAGGAAGATCCATAGATGTATTCTTGTTTAACAACATTTGAGGGCTTCTGGGTTCCAAGCCAAACTCTGGAACTGATTGTAGGAACTTGACACCTCAATGTACCTGCACACAAGGAGAGGGGAAGGGCACTTGCCACCCAGTACCCAGCAGTGGACAGTGTTTTGTCAGGGAGTCTGAGCCTCTAGATGATTACAGGGTTCATAATCTGGTATCAGCATCTGTAATTTTGCCACATGAAAGGTGATAAAGAAACAGAGCAAGGAATTGATACAATCAAAAAGCATACAGTCTGAAAGATGGCACTTGAGCTTCCTGCCCTAATCCCATCATGACCTGTGGGCTGAAACCCCCTCTGGACCCTGAAAGATGGTGTGCGGAAGCTTTGGTCACGTCAGCTGGGCAGCCAGTTGTGTGAAATGGTCCCCAGTGCAGGACGGGTTTGCTATGAGCAGATCTCAAATCATTTCCATATGTTACTTTGAAGAAGAAAATGACTGGTGAGACTCAAAACAGAGGAACCAAGAGCCAAGAAAGAAATGCCCTGAAGTGCCCAGATCTTAAAGATAGACCAGTCGGGGAATCCATTTCCATCTGCCAGACGTGCCTGCTGCAACACAGCCCATCAGACACCCAGCGTGGTTCCCAGCTGGGAGGCTTCCAGCACCCAGGGGGCAACATTGGGAACATTTTGCCTCCTGAGTCAAAGCTGAAGAGCTCAGTGTGAGAGAGGCCAGGGTGTCATCATTATCTGAGCTATGTCATACAGCAGTCCTGAGTTGGCTTAACTGTGGGCTCAATGACATTTTGAAAAAGCCATGATACCCTGGTTAAATTCTGACACTGATAATGGTGCTCGTCCTGCCACCCAGCTGTGCTGAACTTGAACTCAACATTCCCTCTTCTCACCTAAGGAGCTGTGTCCAAGCCAGTGGTTAACCTGCACCTCAACAGCAGGACGAGACATTTCTGAGCACCCTTCTGACAATATTCATTGGAAACTCCTTGCTTAGGTGCCTATGCACAACCTGAAGGACTCCAAGGACTCTCCCTCTCCTCAACTCTGAGCGAGGACAGGGATTGGCACAGTGGGAGACAGTTCCAGTTCAGGGTTAGGCTGCCCACAAGAACTGGCAGATAGAAGAGAGCATCTGAAGCAGGGCAAAAAAAGCCCCTGCAAGGCTCAGCCTCCAGCAAGAGGGAAGATCAGGTCTGTGCCTCCTGCTGTTTGGATGTGAACAGTCTTTGTTCTGCATCGTTAATGTTATACAACCTCTGGGCAGCTTCAGCAGTTCATGAACTGCCCAAGCATCTGCAAATGTGATTCTTGACTTTGGGATGTCTCTGACGCAAACCAAGTTAAAGAGCAATGAGATAGTGTGCGGCTACTGTTGACTTCTTTTCCGGGAATGCATGTGAAATACTACCAGTGTTTCTTTTGTAACAGAATGTAAATACCCCCATTGAAAAGAACCCTCAGTTCTCGTGCTTTTAACATAGTCTGGGGAGAGCTCCCTCTCTGAGCATCATCTGTGACACAGTTCTCTTGCAAGATAAACGCACATAAAAGCATTCAAAACAGTCGTTTGCTTATGTGCTTTGAAAGCAGGTGGCAAAGTAAACACATCGGTCAGATCCACTGTCCTTGGTCTGGACTGACATCCAAACAATGTCTGGACCAACATCTGACAAACTGGCTACAGAATCAAACCATTTCTGATGCAAGTGGCTGCCTCCCTCCCCCCAAGATAATAGAACATTTTCCCAGATGGAAGGAACCCACTTGAAAAACAAAGGGTCTTTGAAATGTCAGCTAAGTCTTGCTTGGCCTGCGCTGTGTGCCCACAGGAATATGATAGAGCCTTTCTTCATTCTCC
Source organism: Sclerurus mexicanus (assembly GCA_013396755.1). Classification (NCBI taxonomy): domain Eukaryota; kingdom Metazoa; phylum Chordata; class Aves; order Passeriformes; family Furnariidae; genus Sclerurus; species Sclerurus mexicanus. The sequence continues at coordinate 1,380,083 of VWZF01004705.1, read as the reverse complement.
AGCTGTAACACTTACATCTGAAGCAACAAGAAGATGGAGAGACATAGCTCTAGTTTCCTGCTCTGCTGCTGATTTCCAGCCTCCCCTGTGAAAGTCACTTAGCCTTGCTCCATCTCCAGCAGAATGAGGATAAAAGCACTTGCTGGGCTAAGGATGAATCCAAGCTCATGAGAGGTTTGCATGCTCCAGTAATAGGGATCAGTAATTGAATTACTTGAACGAGCTTTAGGCCAGTCACAGGAGAACTGATCCAGTGTGGTTTGCAAAAGAAGTCAGGAAGTTGCATCCACATGAACTTGGAGGCTCTGGCTGGCCCTGGCTATGGCTACCTTGGCTCTGTGGACACCACAGCCCCATGGGCATGTAGATGACTCCCTGCATTCTCTGAAAAAGAACTGAGCTGTTTCTGCTATGAATCCATGGAATATTTTGTGACATTTCTCCTCCAAAACCTCCCTTGTCTTCTCTAGCATGAAAGAGGAGAAAGTCCCCCCAGGTCATGAATCTTACATGTGAGCCTGTCTCTCCCAAAGTTATCCCTCTGCAGCTGCTCCCTGATCTGGTCACACCAGGCTGTGCAGGAATCCAGTGTTCCCTTCTCTGTCAGGACCTCCATGTGCTCCCAGTCTCCCTCCTACAATGTTACTTGTTCTGAGCTCTCATGTCAGAACATTTTTTGATCTTTAGATAATTACAGAGGAATTACACTTAGTACTATATCCAAGAGTTAAAGAGAAGGCAAAAGTTTCTCTCTCCCCTTTCTAGCTTTAATCCCTTTGCTCCCTGTGGTACAGGTCTTATGATTCTCAGCTGAAAACACTCCAAGACTTTAAAGAGTCCAGTGTGCAGCCCAAAGAGACAGGAAGACAAGCTACCCTCAGTGTGTCCCCCTCCTGTGAGCAGTGTGTCAAGCCTCCAGTGAGATAATCAATGACCAGGGCAAGTGTGATGTCCTAATGCTACTTAGGGAAATGGAGTATTTACCAGAGCAAGGACGAGATAAGGAGCATTAATCCAACTCACAAGGAAACGCAGCATTAGGTTGCAAGCTCTTCCCTAACCTCGTCAAGCGTATCTCAAAGGGCTGCTCAAACACAGCTCACTCCATGGCAGGATCTGGGACCAGGCTGGAATCAAAAACCAAAAGGAAAAAACTATCAGAAGCAAAGCTCTCAGAATCTTGGTGACACCTAGACTGGCTATGGAGTCTGTCAGGACTGTTCCTGTCCTTCCCTGAACCTGGTGGTGTCATTGTCACCTCATGGTTCTCAAGATCTTGATGAATCTTTCCCAATTTCTGTACCTTAAACAGAGTGTGGTCAGACTTCCTGTGTGTACATGGCACACACACCTCCACTGTGCACCCCTTCCCCTCCACACACCAAGCTAGTTTCTGTCCAGACAATTTAGCAAGACAATCCAGTCTGCTGGTGACTCACAAATATGTTTTCTCCATTGCTTTTTTCTTTTCCACATTTTTGTATTTGATAGAGGAATCATGATTTTTAAAAAAAAAGTCTTTGAAGTGGTGACTTCTCTGGTGTCTAGATCTTGTGATCAGGGTTCTGCCAAACTCAGATTTGCCTCTGACATACCAATCCATCTCTGCTTTCTTCTCACTTTTCCACTGTATAAGAGTTAAAAGACCCTAATCTGTCCTGACGTAAACAGTAACTCATTAAAGCAAGAGGAAGGCACAAGACATGAATTCCACTTTCCGTTCTATAGCATTACATTAGCAGGACTGCTCGACTCTCTCTGATGTCAGTGTTTTCTCCTGCTAGTGGAAGTGCAGGTAATCCATCGGATAACCCCAAGAGCAGGATATAACAAGTCCTATGTGGAAGCATCACTGTGCACGGATGCCGGCCCGGCACGAACGCTGTGTGCAGTCGGGCTCAGGGCACCAGATGGCAGCATTTATTGTCAGTCTGGAGATCCTCAAACCGCCGGGACTGCCAGTTTAGTGCTCGACAGTTTGTGCTGTCAAAGCCCCTGAAGGTCGGGCTGCAGCTTCTTCCTCCTCCTCCTCCTCCACATCTCACAATCACGATTCACTTGGGAAGGGGAACAGAAAAGAGCAAAGCAAATGTGTCTGTGCCACCTCGTCCCTCTCCTTCCACAGGCAAAAGGTGGTTTCCTTGCTCTGAGAAACACTTGCTCTCGTTATTAGACATTCACCTTTTGCCTGTTCCCCCCTGCCTATTTTTCCCCTGGAAGTCTCAAGTCCCTCAATGGGCTCCTGGTTATCAGGAATATCAATGAAGGATATTTAATAGATTTAGCTCTGCCAAGACCTTTTTTTAATTGTGTAGCAGATTTATAACACCAAACATATTAGTAGGAGCAGACTCTTATCTGAGAGGGAAGAACTTAGCTGGAGTTTGAAGAGTGAGCCAGGGAAAAGCCTAGAAGCTATGAAAAATACCAAACCCTTCCCATGTGGAATGGCAGCATGCAGGATGCTGTGGCTGGGAAAGGCCCTTCTGGACACAGCACTGGTTTCCCAGCTCCTTCACCTCCGTTTCCTGTCTAAGGCTTCAATACAAAACCAACATCTGTCACACTGAGAAATATTCACGATCAGATGGTCACACTTGGGACTGGGTTTAGAGTTAATGACTGAGTTGAGGTTGTTACTGTCAATAGTTGCTGCAGTTACAGGATTGTCAGGAAAGGGGGACCAGCTCCTGGTATATTCTTCCCAGCAAACACATGCACCAGAGCAAGGACTGTTCTTCTGGTGTCTGGCATGGCTCTCTGCTGCCTTTGCCAGACCATTTTCCCAAGGTGTGACATATACTCAGATCCCAAGAAAGATTGTGGGATTTAGCTACTACCCTAATTGCCACATCATTCCAAAGCTGTGTTCCTGAAAAATCACTTTAGCTATCTCTTTGTGTTTGAGACATCAGAGACACATCACTTCTTTACCAGAAAGACTCACAGTTTCCACACAGAGAATCTCAGCCTCTATTTCACACCCAGTGTCCAAGTGCTCCAAACTTCCAAAACACAGATCCTGAAATTTCCAAGGGCTCCATGAGGCTTCACCAACACATGGAAGCTAATCCAGACAAAGCAGCAGCCTGCCCTGATCTTAGGGCCCCATCCATGAAGGTGACCTAGCTGTACTCCACAGCAGTTCCTGCTCCAAAGGCCACCAGAGGTTTTCACCGTGTAGCAGAGGACAAGAATTCTGTTTCTTTCTCCCACCTCTGCTGATTAAACAGCCACTGTGGGCAGCGAGCTCAAAGGAAGATTGACCAACATGGTTGCATCAGTAAAGCAACAAAAATAATTGTGTTGCCCAAGTCTCAGATGCTTTATCAAGGTTTCATTTTAAAACCGTGGTGATTGCCCAAGCAGCAAAATCCAACTGTAGCTGTTGCTCAGAAACTGCCTTTTGAAACACAAGGCACTGTTTCCCTGCTTTTGTTTGGTGGAGGAGGTTTTGTTTTGTTTTCAACCTTTTTCCTGCTCCATAACCCTGTTTTCTGTCTGACATCCTTGTTTCAAAAATTAAACTACGCTATTTCACAGGGACAGTTTCAGGACATTCAAACCCAGCTTTTCTGTTTCATATTTAGGTTTCATTAGAACTTCCCATTAGGCCCCTTTGAATAGAAGATGTTTTCCCCTCAAACACGATGTATTTACAATTATTCCCCTGCGGTGTCACTCTTGTGCATTGTGTCCTAGGGGTGATCCACCATCCACCCTCCAAAATGCTGTTTTGAAGCAGTGTGTTTTCATACTCCCACTCCAAAATCAATCATCTTCACAGTTGCAGGTTTCAAACTCTAGAACAGGAATATTATGGACACTTGAAGGCCCACATGCTACAGAGGGGGATTAGTCTGGGCAGATAGATGTGTCCACATGGAATCTGCCTCATGGAGATGGTATTGCATGTGGTTCTTTTTCCAAAAGTCCTGTGGTGCACATCAAGTGATCTGGGGCCAATGACTTCAGCACTCACATGAGGATTACTCATCTAATGAGGGGGTTTGCAGGCTCTGCCCCTGCGTTTCCGTGCACTGTTAATGTCATCGCACTGACTTGTGGAATATTTGTCATTTAGCGACGGGCCCCGGGGTTTGTTTTCCTTGCTGTTTCCCCTGGAAGATTTGACCCCACAAGGCAGCAGTGATGTTAAGCACAGGGACCATGCAGCTCCACGCGCAAACACCGTTAGGTTTGTGATGTCAGCGCTGTAAAAGGGGAAAAAACCTAAACTCTCCAAAGCACTGTTTATCCAAGGAAGCGGCGACAAGGACCGCTCGGTTTTCCGGTCAGTGGGACAGCGCCCTCACCACGGCGACACCACCCCTTTTCCTCGCCCCCCTCTTCCCTAACGCCAGCCCCGGCTTCCCNCCCGTGGGATAATGGGATAACGTTCCCGGCGGGATTGAGTCCCGTGGGATCATGGGATAGCATTCCCGGCGGGATTCACCCCCGTGGGATAATGGGATAACGTTCCCGGTGGGATTCACCCCCGTGGGATAACATTCCCAGCGATCCCCCCGTGGGATAATGGGATAACATTCCCGGTGGGATTCACCCCCGTGGGATAACATTCCCAGCGATCCCACCGTGGGATAATGGGATAACATTCCTAGCGATCCCCCCGTGGGATAATGGGTTAACATTCCCGGCGGGATTCACCCGCGGGGGGTAATGGGTTAACATTCCCAGCGATCCCCCCGTGGGATAATGGGTTAATATTCCCGACGGGATTCACCCCCGTGGAACATCCCCGATCCCCACGCTGTGAGGGCGCTCCATCCCGGGGGGCTCAAACCCCGCCGGGAGCCCCAGCGTGGGTCTGTGCGGGTCCAAGGGAGGCACCAACCCGGACCCATCGCCGGGTTTGGCATCCCGGGAAGCGTTTTGGGATGCCCGGAGCAGCGCCGCCGTCCCAGGGCCGTGCTCGCCCGCCGGGGTGGCCGCTCCGGCGGTGCCAGCGGTGCCAGCGGTGCCCGGGGCCACCACAACCAGGCTCCTGGCGAGCAGTCCGTGCCGGAGCGCGGCCCCAGCGCCGAGCGCTCCCCGAGCATCCCGTCCCCGCCCCGTTGCTGCGCCGGGCTCACCTGGTGCAGGTAAAGAGCCATTGCCAAGGGGCACAAACAAAGCTCCGCGGGCAGAGCCACACTCGCTCACAGCCCAGCCCAGGGCCGCGGGCAGCGAGATAAGAATCAGAGGTACCGACCTCGCACCTGGAAATGTTGTTTCCTTTGCAGCCCTGCTTTGCGTTAGTGTGTCCAAACAAAGGGTGCTTTGGGCGGTGTCGATGTGCTGCTGGCACGGACCTGCTGGTCGCTGCCACCGCAGCACAAACGCTGTGCATTAGTATTTGGGGCTGGCTGTTTTAAAACAGATGTTGCTGCTTGTTAGGTCTGCAAATGAGCAGAGACAGCACCTCTTCCCACAGCCCTTAAAGCTGAGAGCAAAGCTTTCACAGCCCTGACAAGTCACTGTGTCGATACAGGTGGGTCAGCCCTTGGCTTAGGAAACAGCCCCTTTTGGGTCCCAAAGGGCCTGTCTGCAGCCTCCTAGATAGATATAAACCTGTTTGTTCCTCCAGCAGCCACAGGACCAGAGGAACAGATGAGTTTGCAGTCTCACAGGGATACTTGCCTTCTGCAGGCTACAGTAGCCTCAGATGGAAAACTGGATGCTTGGGTTTGTTACTTTATATGGTTTAGACAGAGTGGGAACTGAAGCTGTGCCTTCACAGGCCACTGTGCCAGGAATGACCCATTTTCCCTGTGTCAGGGTCTAATCCCATCCAGCTCCTCACTCCCAGTGGGGTGGAAAGAGACACAAAAGGGTTAAAGTGAGAAAACTTAAAGACAGTTTAATAATTAAAGCAAAAGCCACACATGCAAGCAAAGCAAAGCAGGGACTTCATTCCCATCTTCCTATGACAGGCAGGTGCTCAGGCATCCCCAGGAAAGGAGGGCTCCATCATGGATAACAGGGAAGACAAACACCGTCCCTCCCAACATCCCCCTTTCCTCCTTTCCCCTCCAACTCCATACACTGAGCTTGACCCCACATGATCTGGGATACCCCTGGGGTCAGTTGGGGTCAGCTGTCCTAGCTGTGTCCCCTCCCAGCTCCTTGTGCCTCCCCAGCCTCCTCACTGCTGGGGTGAGGAGCAGAAAAGGCCCTGACTCTGTGCAAGCCCAGCTCAGCAATAATGAAAACATCCCCGTGTTATCAGCACTGTTCAGCACAAACCCAAAACGCAGCCACAGATGAGCTAATATGGAAAAAAATTAAGACTATCCCTGTCAAAACCAGCACACCATCCCTGCAGGAACACCTGCCATCACCTGAGGCCTTACAGTCTGAACTAACAGGTTTTTGCTTTGTCTTTGCAGCTCCCTGGCAATTGGAACCACAAGTGGGTACAGACTTTTCTCCTTAAGTTCTGTGGAACAACTGGACCAGGTCCACGAAAGCAGTAAGTGTCCTGTTTCACTGTGGAGGAATATTGACCAGCACTGCTTTAAACTTGTGGGAATCCTTCACCTTTGTTAGAGTTCCAGCTTCTTTTCCACTGCTGTCAGTGTGACAGCAGCACTTTATCCTGCAAACCAGCAGCAGTCAGGGGTAGTTTCTCACTAACATGTTTCAGATACATGGATGGGAGACCACAGGCACCCAGCACAGCTGCTGGATAACTCACAGGCTTTTAATCCAATGTGGTATTTACAAGCAAGATGTTTCTAACAGGTTTCCCATGTAAGAAGGTCATTCACAGCAGGCCTGCAGCTATTAGCTGTGCACAGAGCAGCATGTAATGCACTTAACAGCCCGAAACAAGTCTGGCCTCATGGAGCATGGAGTCCAGTCTGGTTCAGCCCAGAAGTGTTTCAGCTGAGATGCTCTAAAGATAACACTTCCCAGCTGGGATAGGCTCGTCTCTCTCCAGTGGCTACAGAAGGAGCTCAGCAACCAGACATAACTGCATCATCTGAGCAGACTCCAGGGTGCTTTCCCCTCTCTTTCACAGGGTGACTAAGCTGCTGTACAGCAGCAAACTGTAGATTTATGTTTAAAAGTATTTAGGAATTAGATTATCCTCAGAATCAGGTCAAAGAGAAACAGATCCCTGTTTGGTGTCACACTCAGGGCGATGGGCTGAGGCACAAGCAGTCCCATATCACAGTTATGGGGCAGCCCTTGGACCCCCAACAGAGCCCAGCCCAGCCCAAACTGAGCATCACTCCAGGCCACCTGCACTGGAAATCACAGTCCCTGCTGATTTGGGTGCAGGTCCACTAGGACCATTGCAATGGTGCCTTCTCAACACAACAGGAGTCATCCCAAACAGCCTCTGCAAGACACACCAAACCGCTGTTTGCTTCTCTAAGGAGGCTGAGAGAAACCAGACACCATACAGAATAAACAGGGAGCCACACACAGCTCATTCCTTACCTCAGCAATCTCCACTCTGCTCGCTCCCTCCAGGAAAATCCCTGACCAAACTGGGTGAGCTCCTCCTTTTACATCCCATTCCCAAGGATTAACTGCAGCTGAAGGGCTCTGCCCAGGAGAGAGAGGCACAAGTGCACTGTCAAAGGTTATCTTAATTTCAGCCTTCAGGGGAATGATCATGAACCCCTTCTTGCTCTGACCCAATTGCTTTGTGCCAGGTAGGAGACACGTTTCACAAAAGCAGATGTTGGACACCTTAGCACTGAGCCTTCCAACCCCATTCCCTCCTGAGCTGACTCTTGTTGCTGCACTCAAACCAACCATCAGCCAAGCTAAAGACTCTGCCTTGCTCTCCTTGTGTGCCCAGATGAAATCCCAGATGTTTACATCGTGGAGCGTCTGTTCTCCAGCAGCCTTGTGGTTGTGGTCAGTCATGCCAAGCCACAGCAAATGAATGTCTACCACTTCAAGAAAGGGACAGAGATCTGCAACTACAGCTATTCCAGTAACATCCTGTCCATCCGGCTGAATCGGCAGGTGAGAGGCCAGGGAAAGGGGTTATCCAGAGTTATCCCGCTCTGGCTCTTTGCTGGTGTTGCCTTTCCAGCTGGGACCAGCCTGGGGAGGTTTTTAGGGACACTGGAAGTGGGACTGGAGAGGTGGGTACCTGTGCTCTCCTGCCAGCTCCACTCCAAGCTCAGTGACCTCTGACAGGAGCTGTAGGTGTCATCTGCCACAGCTCTTTTTTCAGTGAAATGAAGCCAAGTCCTTGTTTTCATAGCAGTTGCACAAAGGCTTCTTGTCATCTGCTTCTTGCCTGTTCAACTTGCAGCTCTGCCAAAAAAACACCTTTTCACCTTCCCTCCCTCCCGTGGATTCCACATCCTGACTTCAGGCCTACCTCTGCCACCTTGGTTGCAAATGAGACCTTCAAAGTTGGTAGCCAAACCCAGGAGTAACTTGAACTCTGTGGATGAGGCAAAAGGCTGCTTCTCAAATACTGCTAGCAGCCTTGTTTTGTTTTTAAAGGTATAAAAACCATCCAGGCCACTTAGAAGAAGGAGCGTTATTCTCTGAATTGACACAGCCTCATGCAGCCCTGAGCCCTTTTGGAGGTTTTTAAGTCATCTTTTCTTTTTGTCCGTAATTATTTTCCAAGTATATGCCCTAAGAAGCAGAGGACATTTTACAATGAAGAAATAAGCAGTCTGGGTAATTGTATATAATCAGCTCTCCTCAGTTAGCAACAGTGAGACCTGCAGTAAAACTCTCTGGGTTGAGCTTCCAGTAAAACTGCCTTTGACCAAGAGTTCCTGTACTGCAATTAAATCTGTCCTAAATTGATTTTTTTCACTTAAACTTACAATGGAACTGGCAAAAGAAGGACTTCCTTTGAATTGCAGATAGCTGCATGTGTATAAAAATAAACTGGGAGGTTCTGCTTAGCAGCTCTAGGAGATTAGTGTGAATAAAATAAGTTCAGGCTGTTTCTCATGTGCTGCTCTGGAGTTTGCCTGGAGGTGTTGCACAGTCCCAGCCTTGCATCCACATTCCTGGGCTCTATTATGAGCTTGGGTTCAACTCCTGGGCTGAGCTCATCCTCTGGCTGTAACACAGACACACCTGGAGAGATTTGAAGATGCTACAGATGCTTAAAAACAATGATAGAGTAGTTTAGGTTGGGAAGGACCAATAAGATCATGGAGTCCAACCACCCCCCCAGCACTGCCAAGGCCACCACTAACCCATGTCCCCAAGTGGCACAGCTACACATCTCTTAAATTCCTGCAGGGATGGGGACTCCACCACTGCCCTGGGCAGCCTGTTCCAATGCTTAGTAACCCTTTACATGAAGAAATGTTTCCTAAAGTCCAATCTGAACGCTCCCTGGTGCGATTTGGGTAGATTGAAGTCACTGTTTCAGTCCATTCATGGTGGCTGTCGTGTTCAATATGTGCTGTGACACTTGAACCCTTGCCTGGGCTTCTCTAGGAAAGCTGTACTCCATTGGGAGTCCACAGAAGGACAAATCCCATACAAAGCATTAACATAGAAAAATAAACAAATAAACCGGGAACAGGTCTCAAACAAACATTGCATATTTCAGTTTGATCTCTCTGTGAAAAAGTCCTCCTTGTGCAAACAGGCAAGTCCCTCAGCTGTTGATCTGTGGGAATTCTTTGTTCCAAGCTCCATGGTGACTGAAGTGTGCTAAGGTTGATTGGGATTTGTCTCAAAGCGGGGAGTCAGGCTGTGCTGTGGGACTGCTGGGAAGCTCACAGAACCTCCCTGGGTTTTCGTTCACTGCTGAAACCCTACTGAGCTCTTTGGGGTGTTTTTCTGGCTGTGCTCAAACCCATTTCAGCCCTGAAAACACAGCTCGGTTATCCAACCTGATCCGTGTCAAACTAAAGAAAAAGCTGGTGAGCTTTTTGTACAGTTAGCAGTGCCTTAACCCTGAGGAGCAATCACAGCATCTTCTCTGAGGCTCCAGTGAGGACAAAACCCATCCCACTGACCTTAGCATGGAGGGCAGGAGGAGAGAACCAGTTCATGGTGAGCTTGTCCAGGCCTCCTTTGCCTGTTCACCTCCCAAACCCATCACTTTCCTGGATTTTGTCCCTGTGGGTGCCAACATCTCTGGCTGCTGCTTTGCCATCATCTGGAAACCTCCCTTCACCTGCACATCAATAGCAGCCCGTTCTGGGAAAGCACATGGTGGCTTTGCTGAAATCAGCTGTATAAATATTACTCTGCTTGCAAGTTGATGGCTGTTTCTGTAGAAATGGCAAAGTCTTCCTGGAAATGCAAAATGGCTCTGACACAGCCCCAGATGCTGTGGTTAGCAGGAATAGAAGTGGGAAAGAGTTTGATCTGAGAGTAATGGTGGAGCAAGGCAAAGATTTTCTAATGTGGGTATTTCAAGTTAGTGACTAAGCTCCACATTTAGATACTAAATAAGTGGCCTCATTTCTAAAGAGGTGGAGGCTTCCTGTACATGGATTTGGGTGCTGCAACTTGAGGAGCCTGGATGGAGTCCGGTCCTAGGCGTTTATTGGGAGGTTTTTGGTGTTTCTTGGCACTAGCAGAGGTGAAGTTGTGCACTTGCTGGACTTAGGAGGCACAACCCTTCAGCCAGACCCAAAGCCTGGTCCCAAAAAAAGCCTCTGTGCAAAGTGCCTCAGTGGTAACAGAGAGATCTGGACCAAGATCTGAGACTGAGACACAAAGCTCAGTGGCCGTGGAGATCATGACCCAGTGCATCAGGATGTGTCTTCCTGTTCCTGGGGATGTGGAAGATCAGCTCTTAGGGGAGCCCAGAAGAAATCATGTTTTACCTGCTTTCCAAAGCAAGATCAGATGCAAAAAGTCTCAAAAACATAGTCATACAAACCCAGATGTTATCCAGTGAGAAGGGATGGAGAAACAGAGGTCACGTCTCTGTTACGTTTTGGTGTGTGAGAAATTCCTGTTGAGTTTTTCTGACACCAAAGATTTGGGGTGGAGAACTGTGGGAGCAGCAGACAGAGGCACTGGTGCTGGTGAGGTTCTGTGCATGTCCCTTGTGTCCTTGCAGAGGCTGGTTGTTTGCCTGGAAGAGTCAATTTACATCCATAACATTAAGGACATGAAGCTTTTGAAGACTATTCTGGACACACCTCCAAACGCAACAGGTAAGTGTGGAAGAACCGTGTGAAAGAGACACAACACTAGTGTTAGAATTTAAACCAGGTTGAATTGTGTATCCTAATTCAGCACTGGGGAGCCAGAAATGCATAGGGGCAGTCCATGGGCTTGGGAGAGCAGAAACCTGGCTCTGTCCTGGACAAAACCCTGCTCTGTTTGGAGCAAAACCCAGCTCTGTCCTCAGCAAAACCCCGCTCTGTCCTGAGGAAAACCCAGCTCTATCCTGATCAAAACCCAGCTCTGTCCTGAGGAAAACCCAGCTCTATCCTGATCAAAACTCAGCTCTGTCCTGAGCAAAACCCAGCTCTGTTTGGAGCAAAACCCAGCTCTGTCCTGAGCAGAAGCATCAAAGGAGAGCAGAGATGGGCAGCAGGGTTTGACTTCCCCTCAGGCTCAGCTCCCAAAGCGCTGAGTGCTGTGAAGATCACCCAGGGCAGAACCCACAGCCAGGCACAGCACTAATTCCCTGCCGGGGAGTTCCCGGGAGCCTGGGCTGCCACCTGACATTATCCCATGCACAGATCCTCTCTGTGCGGGGTGAATCCGGCTTTCCTGCTGCTGGGAGAGGAGCTATTTTTAGCTGTGGAGAGGGAAGCCTGGCCGTGTGCCCGCGGCAGCGCTGCCACGCGTGGCCGTGGCATCCCAGCCAGTCACAGCTGCGGCGGCGTCTCACGGGTGGGTGGCTGGGAAGTTTGCTGATGTGCTCGGCTTCTGGGCTTTCAAGGGGTGCTCTCCGGGCAGCTCCCCTGACCTACTTCAGGGCTCAACAGATGGCCTCTCCGTGCGGATTAAACGCACTAAACGCTGCAAATATAATTAAAGTTTAAAACCTTCCCGAGAACGCCCGGCAGCGGCAGGATGGGAAGGGATACCCGGGCCTGGAGCTGCTCTGTGGCAGGGCTGGAGGACCAGGGCGTGGTTTGAGAGCAGCAGCAATCAGATGGGGCAGGACTGGGCTGCTGAGGATCACAAGCTTCATACGGGCTTAGTGTTCTAAAGCCCTTTTACTGCAGCAGCTGTCACTGAAATGAGCTGAGTGACAAGCACAGTGCCACGCGTGCTCCCGTTGTCCCTGGGCCATCTGCTTGGGTGCCAGCCCTGACCCCAAGGATGGTGTGTACAGGAGGTCAAGCCAGTCCAGCCTCACTGCTCTTTGTACAACCCTTTTTGGAATGGGGTTCTGTCCAGGGGGATGTAGGAGCACAAAAAAGCCACCCCACACTAAAGTGTGTGCCCTGGACATGGTAACACCAGCACAGGGAGAACCAGGATTTGCTGTACCCACACCAGCCAGTCCCAGTGGGATCTCTGGCTGTTCCTGGCCAGCACCTGGCTCCCAGTCCAGCCTCCTCCTCACAGGACAGGAAAATGTCCACGGTGGCCAAGGCACTTGTTTTTCATGTGGTTCATCTCGGGAGCAGGATTTGCACTGAGGAGGTCACAGTGCCCGTGGTGACATGTGTGCCACAAGGGTACATCTCTGGAATGACTGCAGCTTTGGGAACCACCTCATGTGCCTCCCCCCAAGCCCCAGATGTTTCTGGAGCTGCTGCCCTGGGGGCAAGGCTGAGCTTCCCAGGCACAGTAGCGTTTTTCCATGCTGCCTGAGGAAGCCACCTGTGATGTGGCACTCTCAGAGGTGCCATCCTGAGCAGCACCAGCCTGCCTCCTCCCTTCTGAGCCCACCGCTGCGAACACCAACCCTCCTCATGGCCGTGGGGCTGCCGAGAGGAGAGGAGCACCTTCAAAGGCTGCCCGTGGCCCTTGTGATCCTTGTTCTTTGTGTGTCCCTGAGGTCAGCCCAGTACACTCACATCTGTGTTTTCCCCTGGCCTGGTTTCCCGCCTGCCTCTCCCAGCCAGGCGGGAGCAGAGGGAGCGGGTGACTCACACCAGCCGCTCAGAGCTCGCTTTGTTCCGCTCCAGCATTCCCTAAACCCTCCACGGAGAGAAAGGGCTGCACTGATCCCCTCCGCGCTGCCTGGGCCGGGGGAACACCATCTGGAAAAGACAGGATGCTCATCATGAGCAAAGTCTCCGAGCTATCTTTGCCTTCCTCCTGTCCCTCCCTCTTTACTTGCCTGCACTTCGCCACTGCCACGCTCTTCGTGCCTCTCCCCGGTGCGCCGTCCCTGGCACGATGTGCACGCTGCTGGATTGATGGGGAGTGGATCCCTGGGGCCCCCTGGCTGATCCTGCAGCTCCTGGTTCCACCGAGGTCTCTTTGTTTAGTTATAAACAATGACCTAAAACGAGGGCTCCAGCCGATCCTTCCCTCCCTGCCTGGGCTGGGGCCAGGGCCGTGTCCTGACACGGGGGGTTGCACGGCAGGACGCGTCCGTACGTCTACGTGCAGCGTGTGGGTGTCCTGCCTGGAGCTGTGGCAGTGCCTTTAACCCCACGGCTTCCTCCACACGTGGGACTAGGTGGGACCCCCGGCGAGGGTCAGGAAGCTCAGGTCGTGCCCAAGCCTTGAGTTGGATTTGGGAGGACAAGTGAGCGCACGGATGTGGCGCAGGAAGCAAGTGAGACACGTTTCGTATGTGACAGGATTCACCGGGATGGACCCTCGGCCAGCAGCAGAAACAAGAGGCAGGAAAAGATGCTCTTTTCCGAGGTCACCTGGGGGACAAGCGGGTGGATGCAGCCACACACGTATCCATCCATCCCTGTCTCATCCTGTAACCCCTGCTCGCTTTGAAAGGGGTGTTTGGGAATGCTTATGCTCGTGTTGGCACAAAACCAGATGGTTCTTATAAGGAAGAGTTCTCCCCGTGCTTGAAATTTAGCTACGTTCAAGTTCCTTGTCAGCCGGAAACTCCCTGCACAGCTGGGACATTTCCTTTGTCTTTCTCTGCTTCCCTTTTCCATTCAGGACAGAAGGAAATGGCACTGCCTTGCCCTGCCAGCCTAAACATGCCAGGCTGCATGTCAGGGCTGCGTGCACGCTGTGCTGCTCCTCTGAGCCTCCAACCCGGCACTTACACCCTGTGCACATCTGGAGGTGCCCAGATGTGCCTGGACAGGGGTTCTGTCAGCCCTCAGACTGACATGTCCCTTGCTCTTTCCTGCACCTCTTCCTACCTTCTCCAAGGAGATGATGAAGGGGCAGAAGCCCCAGAGCAGGACCTGGGCTCCTTGTGCAGTGTTTGGGAGGAGGGCGGCAGGGTGGCAGCCGTACTGTCCCATACCAGCAGGTGTCCCCACGGCCGAGGCATTTCCATCGCTCCACGGTCCCAAAAATGAGCCAGAGCCTGAGCCCCCTGCCGTGCCCGTGGCTGTGGATCTGCATTCCGTCCTCCCCCGGCACCCAGCCTGAGCCGTGTCCCTCTGTCCCTGCCAGGTCTGTGTGCTCTCTCGATCAACCACGCCAACTCCTACTTGGCTTATCCCGGCAGCGCGACCAGCGGAGAGATCGCGCTTTACGACGGAAATACTTTGGTAAGTGCGAAGCGCGGCCTTTGGATACCGACGGAAAACAAACAGAGCCACGGCAAAGCCAACGGGGCCCTTGGGAAGGATGAATAAATACACTCCACCGAGCGAGGCTGTGAGGGAATCTCCTGGGAGGCACATCCCCCTTGCTCCGAGCTGACGGCCTCTGAGATCAGGGCATCTCCCAGTAGGGATGTTCAGGGAAGCGTGACCCGCTGCCCTGCAGCCCGAGGGCCACTGCCAGGCTGGCACTGGGGTTCCTGGAGGAGCGTCAGCAGCGTATCCCGTGGGAGGGATGTGACCAGCGTGGCTCAGGGAGGGCTGGAGCTGCTCCAGGCACAGCACAGAACCTGGAGCACGCCACGGGCTGGAAGGGATGCCGGACCCAAAGTCACTGAGAGGGCAAAGTGTCCAAAGTCCCCTCAGGAAATCTGTCCCCTGGCTGGATGCAGGGTCGTGATTATCTGCTGTTTATGCCACGGCTTTGGATTACATAAGGCTGTGGCTCCCTGTGTGCCGAGGATCTGCAGCAGGGGAGGA
The DNA here is from genome assembly GCA_013396755.1 of Sclerurus mexicanus. Taxonomy (NCBI): domain Eukaryota; kingdom Metazoa; phylum Chordata; class Aves; order Passeriformes; family Furnariidae; genus Sclerurus; species Sclerurus mexicanus. Next base: position 1,364,973 of record VWZF01004705.1, on the reverse strand, counting down.
GGAAAACGGGGGAAAACACAATGCTGCTGCTGCTGTGAGAGGTGCAGGGAGTGCTGGGGCTCCCTGAGGCATCAGGCTGCTGTCACTGCAGCAGGATTTGCTGTGCAGCAGAGCGAGTTGCGGGGAGGCCAGCTCTGATCCCCACAAAGACATGCCAGGCTCCAGAGAGGGCACAGTTGTGATCCTGAAACCTGGCGAGGTGGGGAGCTGAGCCCCTGAGGTGAGCTGTCTGTAATCACAGTGGCCACCGTAGGTGGGGAGTGAGCTCAAGGCAGGGCAGAGATAACTGCTGAGGATGTCGAAGGGATCCCATCAGCACCATACGGTCCCATGAATCCATATCAGCAGGCATGGATAGGGTGTGAGGCAGGGAACACCACGCCCTGCCCTCACACAGTCCAAGGAGCAACGTGTCCCTTTGCCCTCACGTTCCCTTCTGCCCTACAGAAGACAGCCTGCACCATTCCTGCCCACGACGGGCCTCTGGCCGCTCTCGCCTTCAACTCCACCGGCTCCAAGTTGGCAAGTGCTTCTGAAAAAGTGAGTGTGGCTGCAAGCATCCTCCCTCTGCCCAGAGCTGCCACGGGGTCCCTGCCAGTGCCGGTGCATCAGGACCTCTGAGCTTAAACACATCCAGCAGAGAAGGGGCACTGAAGGATATGCTGGCAGTGTATCGGGATCAGATTGAGCCCAGCTGGCAAACAGGAGGAGCCTTTGCACGTCCTGAGTTTCCTGGGTGTGTCAGGGGAAGGGCTCAGCTCCTCGGCCTGCTCCTGCGTGATATTTCCATTTGCATTTTTTGCAGGGCACAGTCATTCGTGTATTTTCCATTCCTGGGGGGCAAAAGCTCTATGAATTCCGGCGGGGGATGAAAAGGTCAGTTCATTCTTCTGGGGGTGACAAGTACACAGAGGGCTCCCGGAGCCAAAACATAAACAGAGGGACAGGGCCACGTCAGATCCTGGTGCCTTTGGCATCTTTTGCAGAAGGAAAACAAGAGAGAACATATCAGCTCAAAATGTTACTGTGCCAGGCAGCCTCGGGCCAGCTCAGTGATTCCCTTCAGTGTGTCACAGAGCAGGGCCGTGGCACACAACAGAGGTGGAGTCACTCCATTTACTTTGTCCTTTTTGTTTCTCACTTGAAATAATGAAGTCCCCAAAATTTTCAGGCACCCTGTCCCCACTGAACCTGTGCAGGAGATGCTGTGTGTATCCCACTATCCAGCATTTTGGATATCCTCCCTGGCCTTTGCAGTACCAGAAGGTTTAATGAGGACAGCACAGATGTTCCCTCCACAGGCAGCTCTGTGAGCAAGGACATTTCCACCTCTCTGGCTGTCTGTCAGTAGCCAAGTTCTGCTGAGCAAAGGGATTAGGGAACTGCTGGTCAGTGAGCCCACAGGCTCAGCGGCAGCTGGGCAGGGTGGATGGGTCTCCTTCCTCCCCTGGGAGCCAAACCCAGCAGTTCCCTTGAGCAATGTGCCATGGCGTGACCTGTCATGTCCTTGCTTGGCTCTAGGTACGTGAATATCAGCTCCCTGGTGTTCAGCATGGATTCCCAATTCCTCTGTGCTTCCAGCAACACGGAGACCGTGCACATCTTTAAACTGGAGCACCTCACGGACAGGTGAGAGGATTAGCCTGGCTTAACCTGCCTGCCTTAGGGCTGACTCGGCTTCCAAGGTCTGCCCTTACACAGCTGGCCTCCATGTCCTCACCACGCACTCTCCACGAGCAATACCAGCTGCAAACTCCTTGGCTTTGTGTCCTGAGGAACTCACTCCTTGAAAAGTCACGCACTGCATCTGGGCTGTCAGGCTCTCCACGCCTGCTCTGGGTTTATGAGCTGCCCATCCCCTGCATCCTTCTTATGTACCCAGCCAGGCTGGTGCACAGTGTGCAGGTGCCCCAAATAAACCCTTGACCTGTGTGAAATCAGGATCATTTGGTCTGTGCCTGATGTTTTGTCATGCTGACCATGGTGACCCCACTGCTGCTGCTTTGTGACCCCTTCAGCCGTCCAGAGGAGCCTCCAACCTGGAGTGGTTACATGGGGAAGATGTTCCAGGCTGCCACCAACTACCTCCCTGCTCAGGTGTCGGGCATGATGAGCCAGGACAGAGCCTTTGCCACTGTCCGCCTGAACATCTCTGGACAGAGGAACATCTGTGCCCTCTCCACGTACGTACTGACACTGCACCCCTGTGCCAGGCCAGCCTGGCAGCAGACACAGCTATCTCTGCCAAACACCACCACCCTGGCCCCTTTTCTCATCCCTGTACCTGCACGGCACACGGTGTGGGTGCTGCTGTCTCTGTGTGTGAGCTTTTTTTGGGCTCACGATGCTTTTCTCGCCAGGATTCAGAAGCTGCCTCGGCTGTTGGTGACTACATCAGATGGACATCTCTATATCTATAACTTGGACCCACAAGATGGAGGGGAGTGTGTCTTAATTAAGAATCACAGGTAACTAACTACAGCTCCAGTCACACCTCGTGCAGAGGCTGATCTTTTAAAAAATGAAGGGAAATCTCACCTGACAGCACAAAATGGAGCTCTAAGGAGCAAGAACACTAGAACTGACTGTGTGATTTGAGCTGCCTGATCTGACAGACATGGGTGGGAACCTACCAGCAGGCAGGGACACGGGGCTTCTTCCAGAAGAAACCAGAGACATCTCAGATCCCACGGCAGCTGTGGGATATCTCAGCCTAGACTGCAGAGGTGGGCAGGCTGTGCCTTAGGAGATGCCTCCAGGAGAGAACGTTGACCATCATGGTGGCAGGAGAGCAGAGCGTCTTCTCCAGGTGTGAGTGGGTGCTGGAAGGCTGATTTTGGGGGTAGGATGATCTGGAGTGACACTGGGAACTTCTCCAGTGCCAAAGCAGAAGGAATTTCTTCACGGAAAGGGTGGTCAGGTGTTGGAAGGGGCTGCCCAGGGAGGTGGAGTCCCCATTCCTGGAGAAATGGCTGGAATTGGCACTCAGTGCTCTGGTTTAATTGACAAGGTGGAGGTCAGTCAAAGGTTGGACTCAATGGTCTTGGTCTTGGAGGTCTTTTCCAACCTCAATAATTCTGTGAAAGCAGAGCCTTCCCTGCCGTTGTTCAGTTCGTATGCAAATTCCATTAAGCACGTAACCCCCCCGCACACATCTGGGCTACTTGGCTCCAGATGTGAAGCCTTTGGGGTGGGGTGTGATGCAACATGTGCTCTGAGCCAGGAGGTGGCTGCCAGCCAGGAAAATGCCAGCAGCTTTTTGAAAAAGCCACAAAACAAAAGCACTTCAAAGCTGCGCTGTCCAGCGCGCGCCGGCCGCCCGCCTGCCCCCAGCTTTGTCATGTGGGCTCCTCTGAGCATCAGAGGACTGAAAAGGGCCCTTGGGTCATGAGTTACATTACATCATACGATATCTCTGCTTAAACTCTGTCCTAAACTAGCCAGGGCTGCTTTTCCCATCTAGTCCTCTCCTGTTGGAAGCCCTTTGGAGCCCCCTCGGTGATTAGAAACACTGTTTGCCTTTGTAACCTAAAGCTTTTGTGGTCAATCTGTTCCCTTCTGTTCCCGTGCCAGCATTGTCCTCCAGCTGAAGTGGTGCTTTCCCTATCTCCTGCTTCCCCCCTGCTTTACTTGTGGAGCACAATGCTCCCCTGTCTGCAGCACTGCTGGGGCTGCAGGCAGGGCATGGATGTGGTGGTGTGGATGGGTGATGTGCTTCAAGATGTGGATGCATGGGCTTGTCTTATCTGGAGCTGGGGAGGAACAGCTGGGATCAGAACTAACTCTCCTTCCCTCTCTTGCTCCTGTACAATTAGTCTGCTTGGCTCAGGAAAGATGGAGGAGAACAAAGAAAATGACCTTCAGCCTCCAGTACCTCAATCTTATGCAGCGACTGTAGCCAGACAAAGTACAGTGCCTTCAACTTCAACCATGCCAGGTAAGCACATTTGCCTTCCTTGGGCAGAAGCCACAAAGCCACCTGGGGCAAAGTGGGAATTGTCCCAAATTCCAAGGGTTCAACCAAAATCACCACTTGTGCAGTGCAAACTGGGGCAGCAGGACTTTGCAGCTCACTTGGTTCATCTCCTGTGACAGAAGCAGGCCAGGGGTTTCCTGCTCTGCCCTCTGGCACCCTGTGCCAGCACTGCTGCTTCTTGTGCCACAGACAGGCCCAGGGCAGAGCAGGAACCACATCAGAGCTCCAGCCTGTCAGAGCAGCTGCTGCCAGGTGGTTTCCAGGAGCTGAAGCTGTGGGTGTAGAAGTCATGTCTCACTGTTTTTGTGGCAAGATCGCTATGGATTCTCCAAACCTGCTATACCTTACCCACAAAGCCAGCTCTGAACTGCTGCAGGAAAGGCCTGGGTGACTATCTTACTATATTCCCAAGTCTAAGGCCCACATACAGCTGTAGATCTTACTCTGAAATTGGTGTTCATGTTCATGGCAGGAGAAGGAAAGCTGCCATTCGTTAGTCCATCCCTAACCCACAGTGTCAGTGGAGATACCTTCCTCCTCCTTAGTCCCCCAGCGCCCTGTGCTGAAGAGGTGATAACACGGTGTCTGCTGTTTGTTCCCAGCCTGCTTCCATCCATTCCCCCACAACAGTTTGTGGTTTCCCTTGGACAGGTTACTCGGAGGACGGCGGAGCTCTGCGAGGGGAGGTTATCCCGGAGCACGAATTTGCAACTGGACCGGTCTGTCTGGATGATGAGAATGAGTTTCCTCCTGTGAGCATTCGGGACCCCTAAAACTGCAGTCCAGCCCTCATGCTAAGAAGGAAGTAGTAACCTCTTACAGAAGAGATTCCATTGCCTCCTCCTTGTCCCAGCTCACTGTGAAGCCTAAAATAACTAAATAAGTTATAGGGACAGTGCCAGGAAAATGACACTCCCACCAAAAGGCAGCTGGGGATGGGGCAAAGATGATCAAACCTACTAATTAGAGATGGATCTGAACAAACTTGCTGAAGTGCAGAATGATGTCCAGATCCAGATCTAACCTTTGTGCCTTGAGCAGATGTCTAGTATTACCAGGACTAGTTTTAACTGGAACGGTACCATCATTTAGAAATAAAAACTTAATATTCCCTGTTGCATTTACAGTCAATTGTATTAGTTTATGGAATGCAACTGGAACATACCTGAACCTCACCAGTCTCTTCATTTCCAAGCTAACTGAGAAGGAAACTCCTTTTCCAAGTACAAAGATTAAAGGAATAACAGAGTTTTAAACCATTTTATGATTTTTATATGGCACTTCCTCAGTTACCATTGGAAGGAGATACTGGATATTTAAATCTAACTTAAGCCTGGCAGTGTCTTTCTGGCTCCTTTTCCTATTCCACGCTCATTTATTGTCTTAAGTATCTAACCCCTAACTAGACAGATGCTGGTCTGTGCTATGATCTGGTTGTAATCAGTGGTGTCTTCATAACAGTAATGCATTAATACGGAAGATTGTAATGGATTTCAGGTTGCAGCCTTGGCAGGCTTTGGAATCCCTTACTCTGTTTTTAAATATCCTGCTGCTGGAGCTTTGCCTGAAAAGGAGGAAGTAAAAACTTTATCCCAGGATTTGTTCCATGTGCTGAGCTGACCTCTGTGAGCTATTAACTGATGCAAAGTGTTGCTTAGATAAAAGGTGACTGGTTCATGACTCCCTTTGAACCAACACCACCTAAATCCAGCTCAAGTCACATAACCCTCACACTATTTCTCTTTCCTTACCTGTAAGATAACCTGCTGCAAACTGGGAGCAGGAGTTTCCTACTTGTCCCGCACCATTACCCAAGAAGGAAATTTAAAATGTCTCCCTCTGGTCAAATTGTGTGGCCACAGAGAAGCTGGAAGGAGCAGCAGGGCCTGAGAGAAATCCTTTGTTTCCTTCTGCTGAACCTGCTCTTGAACTTGTGGTTTGGGGACAAGCAAATGCCAGCAAGCAGGAATCACGCTGCTCCTGAATGAGCCTCCCCGCTGGGGCTGTGCTGTACAAAAGCAGCCCCAAACCCCCGCTGTACCACAGCAGGTGCTTTATTAAATGACCTTTGATCTCTCCAAATCCTGTAATTAACCTGACAGAGCGAGTGACATGTGTAATGTTAGGGAGGAGGTGGTGTGGGAGGGGAGGCGCTTTCCCAAAATACTCCCTGATACGGTGGCTTAGCGAATGGAGCTTCCAGATAAAGTCCCTGCGCTGGGCCTTTGGGTTTGCCCCTCGCAGCGTGAGCGCACACAGAGAGCTGGGCAGGATGTTTTGATGCTCTGAATTTCACTGAACTTGGCTGTTTTCTCAGCACTGAGATATTCGGTCTCAGTGACGCGTCCAAGGGGGGTTTCAGGCATCGGTCACTCCTGTGTGGAGAAGGAGGGACAGAAAACCTGACCTTATCCAACAAAAATGTTTTGACAGCATTCTGCTTTGCGGAAACATGGGAAGGGTTTTGTTTGTTTTCCAGCGTGCAACAAAAAGACATTTAAAAACCTCAAAACTTGTGACAAAATGGAATATTCACCCGCAGCCCACGGTATGGCTTTGAACTCAGACGTGGTTCTGGAGAAACAGTGGTGCTCAAACCCTCCAATTCCTCTCCATTTTGAAACATCTTGTCTTCCCTTGACCTCAAGTGAAACTTCAGAGGCTCAGCTGTTAAAGAGTGAGGAAAAACAGCTTCAGCCTGACGTGGAGTCTGTCAAAAACTGCCTCTTCATTAAATGGAAGGAGGGACAGATCAGAGAAGAGATAAGAAGCCCAAGGAGGACTTGTAAAAAGTGGCCTCACAAGAGGGAATGTGGATGTTGCTGCTCGTTGTGCCAGGACTGCAGAAAGATCCCGTGGCAAGAGGTTAAACCAGTTCAATGACATCTCCTGCATTGATGGGGTGGATTGAGCACTCCCAAGTCACTGCTGACCTGAGGCAGGAAGGACTCGGGTGTTATTGGGTGGGCAGTGGGCTGAAGCTGTGGGTGAGGAGCAGGTGATACGTGGGGAGGAGGCTGCAGAGCCCTTGCCCTGTGGGATCAGAAGGTTTCACGGGGCGGGAAGAGCAAACCCAGCTCTGGCTGCAAATGGTTGTGGCAATTACAGCTGTTTTCTGGTCACTTTTTGGCTACTTCAGAATGGTTTGGGCAGTTTGCTGTGCTGCCAAAGGATGCTGCTGCCTGTAGGAGGGAGAAAATCAGGAGTCTGCAAGGGGGACAAATCAGTGTCCCAGCATGGAGTCCACACACCCCTTTGCTGCTCCAAACCACAGATCTTAAAACAAGGAACCAGGTTGCAGATACAGCTTTGACTCCATGCCACCAGCATTTGCCCAGATTCTTCCTGGCTCTTTGCTGGATGGTGTTTCACTCATTCTGTTGCATGGATGTGGACACTAATTATTTTAAGTGATTTTTTTTAACAGCTAGCTATTAGCAGGGGAAAGGCCATAGATTGTCCAGTGAAGTTATACTTGTCATTATGTTTCATGGGGGTTGAGTGAGTTTGGCAGAGCCTGAATGGCCTCTTGCCTCTGCCCTGGTAGCTCAGACTGGCATTTTGGGCAGCTGGGGCTTGCAGGATTGAGCCCAGCTTATCAGTACGTTACCTGAGATCCCTTGGAATCATGCAATCCTGTCAATGCCTCAAAACCAAGCAAGTGATGGTCCTGAAACTCAAGAAGAGACAGATCCTGGGAGGAAGAGCTGGGAGAGACCTTCCTACAGCTGGGCTTCCAAGTTCACCTCCCTCACCAGTCACATCTGGCAAGGCTGGAGCTGGGAGAGGGGGCATCTGTGCCTGGGCTCATGGTTGGTGCCCACAAGCAGTGCTGCCCAAGCCTCATCCCGGAGTAGAGGCACATCTTACCTGGGGTCTCCATGGCATGAGTAGATGATGGGAACTGGATCAGGGTCCTCGCTGCTGCCTATTCTCTGCTCCTGCTTTATTCTTTCACTCAGAGGCTTTGTTGGTACTTAGGCTGGGCTTCCCCTCTCCTAATCCTGTCTAACATGTTGGTGTTTAACTCTGGGATCCATCCAGAGAGACACAGTGATGCACAGCACACACCTGTCCCCTGCTGCCATGCCAGAGCTGGGCTTTTTGGGAGGACTCAGTGAGGCAAATGGACTTCACCCCCAGTAACTGGACTCCCACAAATGTGGCTGTGCTCAGCCCAATGCCAGCCAGGGGCAAGACACACTTATCACCAACCAGATGGTTCCCGTTCCCAGGACTGTAAATTTGGGGAGGGGGAGAGCAAATAAACAAACCACTCACAAATCTGCCTTTGAGTGGAAAGTAAAACACTGCGGGACATCCCTCCCCCTTCTCCTCCCATGTGCGTAAAACCAACTGGAAACACACCCTGTTGCTGGGAAAAGTAAGGCTGCTCTGTTTTGATTTTGGTAGATAATCTTGTGCCGTGGAGGTCAGCCGGGCAAAGCGAAGAGGTCGTGATGAGGAGCAAACATCCACGTAGGACAGCTGCTGGGAGTGCTCTGGGAAAGCCAGCAATTTCGAGGAACACATCTGAGAGTCCCCAAGATGAGAAAAAAAATAATAAACCTAAGGTGGGCCACACTTCTTCCTAATGTATGTGTAAGTGAGTACCTGGCCCTGTCAGCCTGTTTTAATTTGTGTCTGGGGGGGTGTCAATGTACTGTATGCACATTGCTCTATTTAACAAACTCTATGTTAGAAACACAGTGTAAATGCTAATTTAAGCAGATTTGTATGTAACCAGAATTTTATATACCCATTTGTCCCTTTTCTAATTTATGCTGTTTTATGTGTATAAATGTACTTATAGGAAGAGAGATTAAACTTATGTCTTTGTACAGTATATACATACTGTTTTAACCCAAGCAAAGTATTTTTGCAGTGATATTAGAGAAGATGCCATTTGCTATGTTTAAAGACAGAATAAAGTCACAGTCTGTCCCTGGCAGCTTCTGCTGTTCTTTGTGGGGCCCTAAAGATGTCAGTCTGGATTAAGTTTTGGGAGTGGGAGAGTGGGTTTTGGAGCTGGGGTGAGGACAGCTGCTCCCACATGACCTGACCCACCTGGCCCAGTCCACACCAGTTCACTTAGACTTGGGTGCATAAATCAGAATCCAAAATTGTTTCAGAAAACCCTCACTCAGCTGCTGAGAAATCCCAGCCGTTTCTTAAGTTTCAGTTGCACCTTCATTTCTGCCTTCGCAGCTCCCCAGGCCTTTGCACCTGCCCAGAAATGGCCCCGTAAGAGCTGTTTCACCCCACCTGTGCCCCTGGCATCACCTCTCACCCCACACCTTCCCAGGGAAAGCCTTTCCCAGACACTGGCACTCGGCTGTGTGTCCCAGGACAGGCCCTGAGCTCTGCTGTGCAGGACAAGCTGAGCATCCTGCCCACACAGAGAGCAGCTGTCAGGGACGGCCCAGGACCCCCTTCCTTCCACAGACAGCTGGGTCTTACCACGACCCCACTAACCAACCTCAGCAGGCAGCTGGTGGGGCAGGTGCTCCATTTCCCAGAGCACTCACCTTGTGCCAGCTGGGAACTTCTCTGTGCAGCCACAGACTTCCAGATCCCCAGCACCAGAAGGGGTATTTGCTCAGAGGGCCCATCCTTCCCTGCCTTGTGCTCCCACCAGCCACTCCTGTACCATCCATTTTAGAGAGAAAGCCGAGCAAATTTCCCAGAGGAACTCTCTCCCAAAGCCAGCTCTCACAGAAGGTAGTTTTAATCAAATACCTGGCTCTTTCCCAGCTAAAGAACCCTAAGAAAAGCCTTCCACGTTGCCCAGAGACACCAAGTCCTGCAGTGCCCTGCTCTACAGCAAAAGGGACCCTCTTTGTGCTCCTCCAGAGCCACAACTAACTCACCTCTCTGCTTCCTACATGGAGCAAAGGTGACCCCCGCCTCCATCTCTCCATGGCCAACCTCCAGCCTGGAGCCAGTACATCCCATTTACAGGTACCAGACATGGGAAAGGAGCAGCCTGAGCAAGGATTTGCTTAAAGACAAAGCCGTGTTGTTCTTCTCTCCGTGTGAAGATCCAGCCTGGCTGCGTGAGCCTCGTGGCACCGACAGGCCACGTGCTGTGCGTTGCAGCAGGGAATCACAGCTGGATCCTTGGAATAATCAGCAACTGAGATGTTGTCTGCTGCAATGTCCTCCAGAGCTTGGGCATAAGCCCTGCTGATCATGGGCAGCACTGCCTGGTACTCTCTGGATGCCACATCCAAAGGCTCCTGCTCCTGGATATCGCGATCCAGGTTGAAAATGAGGGGTGGTTGGTGATGCTCAGCCGGCCCAATGCTCCCATCACAAGCCATCGCCCCTCCTAGGGAGGAAATAAGGGAAAAACCCTGGAGTTATGGGCTGCCCAGGGATCAGCCCTGTGTTCCTCACCCACCCTGTCCCAGCTGTTAGCCCAAGAGTGTTTCTGAGCTAACAACTCTGGGCTGCAGAGCCATCCTGCAGACACAGGTGGGCACATCCTTACTCCTTCCTGGGCTGGCTCTTCCTTGAATTAACCTGAGTTGGTTTTCACCTGTATCTGCAGGGAGCCAAGAATTCCAGAAGTGTTTTCCCAGACTTTACAACTTCTAGCAGGGACACACTACCTGTGGTGTAAAATGCCTTGTACTGAGCCAGCCGCAGCGTCTCGATCTCGCCGACCTTCCCAGCTGCCCCACTGTTGGGGTGGAGCAGAACCTGAAGGAAGGACAGAAAAGTGCCTGTCAGCCCATTGCAGGGAAAACCTGCTCCAGGAGACCTGCTCCCTCCCCCAGATGAGCCACATGGACAGACACCCTGCACTGGGCAACCAACAGAGTTTTGATTGCTGAAGGGTAGGATGATGGCAGAAGGGACCCAGGAAACACCAGCATCTCCCTTGTGCCTTCCTGGTCCTGCAGAATCCTCTGAATTTCCCTCCTCAGACTAATTCTATGTCAAGAAAGTGATCACGAAGGTGCAGAGGCTTTCAGCAGAGCAGGACAGAATATCACAGAATCATAGTTTGGGTTGGAAGGGACCTTAAAGACCATCTACTTCTACTCCCCTGCCATGGGCAGGGACATCTGCCACTAGCCCAGGCTGCTCCAAGCCCTGTCCAACCTGGCCTTGGACACTTCCACAGCTTCTCTGGGAAACCTGTGCCAAGGCCTCACCATTCTGACAAACAAGAACTTCTTCCTAACATCTAATCTAAATCTCCCCTCTTTTCATTTAAAGCCATTCCCTGTGTCGTACCACTGAATGCCTGTGTAACATCTGGGATGGTTTCAGGTGCTCTGTGTCACCCACCATCTCTCTGGGTGCTCCCAGCTCCACCAGCAATGGGGACATCCAAGGGAGACAAAGCCCTGCCCGGAGCCAGGAGCCAGCCACAAGCTGGGGGTGAGCTCATGCGAGGCAGAGCCACGCGGGAAGGTGAGGTGCTGGAACATCATCCCGGCCGGCTCCACCACTGACTCACCCCGCTGTGCAAGGGCTCCCTTCCCTGACAACAGCACAGGGAACAGGGTGAGAAGGAAGGGAAGCAGGGAAGGGTGGGTCGAATCTCTCCCTTTTGGTATTTAGGACACTTGATCCACACAGGACAGCTGCTCTGGCACACGGGAGTGAGGAGACAAGTGAGCTGGAGGGCTCAGATCGTATCTGCCGCGGAGCCAATGGCTTCACTGAGGGATGAGTCACTTGAGGTTTCCTCCCTGGGATTCGAGTTTTAAAGTGATTCAAGAAATTTCCACTGTGCTAAAAATTAGAAACATCTGCTGGAGTTGTAGGCAGCTGCGGTGCCAAGTTTAGTAACAGCACTCACAGCTGATGAGCGAGGCAATGCCTTAGCAGGTGCCCGGCACAGAGCACCCAGAGTTGTCCATCCCACACTGCCCTGCACGGAGCATTCCGGGCACCCTGGGCACCCAGAGATGTCCCTCCTGTCCTGCCTGGTCTGGATGTGGCCGCTGTCTTCAGGGCCCAGCTGGTACCTCATCCAAGAAATGCCAGGATTCAGGGTAGGGGATGATTTCCAAATCCTCTGTTTCCTTTACTGCCCTTCATTGCAAGGGAAATTAAAAAAAAATCACCTTTTGGAGTTTGGTTTATTATTTATGTTTTAGGGGAAAAAAATAGAAGGGTGTAGAGTAGAAGAGGTGGTGCGGTGTCATCTGCTGCAAGGAGGAACCTCTGCAGCAAAGTCCCCTTCTGCTGACACTTCCTGGTCAGGATAAAACAGCTCCAAAGCAGGAATCAGCAAATATTCAAAGCCCAAAATGGGAACTGAAACAATTCATCTGCTTCCAGCTTTAAAGCTTTGCCACACCTTTAGCAGCACAGCTGGGACGCTGCCAGCCCCGTGTAAGGGCACCCAAACCTCCTTTCCTACCAACAACCACGTTCCTAAACCTCTTAAAACCCCACACTAAGAAAATCTGTTATAATTTACTGCATAATTAAGGAGCTTGTTTCAACTGAGCCCTTTCAAGAAACACTCTCAGGTCTGGAACTCCTCCATTAATCTGTGACCTTGTTATTTTAATAAATAAAAAGCTAGAAAAGGGGGGTGGGGTGGAAGCCTGTTCTCCCCAGGAAACCCATTGCCTGAACTTGGTGCTCCGGGCTGTTGCAGGTGTGCATCCCTCTCCCATTCAGCCCTGACACCCAGCAAACCATCACTCCCAGCAATTCATTGCTGCCAGGAAACCATCATTCCCAGTAAACCATCACTCCCAGCAAACCACGGGTCCCCTTCTCCCAGCACTGCACGTGCAGAGGAGGGTTAATCCCAAGGAACATAGCAGAGCTCGTTGGCCACATCCCATCCGCTTCCCCGCTTCATCTCCCAGTTCAGCAGAGGGTTCCATAAATACAAAGCAAATACCAAACCCCTGATGGACACAGAAAGCAAATCCAAGATCCCGCTGGGAACTGGCTCACGGTGCTCGCAGGATGGACTTTAAAAGCAAACCCAGGATTTATCCATGGGGCTGCTACTAAAGCCACTTTTTTTCTTTATCTTTGGATTCTCCAAAAATCTCGGTCATCTCTGAGACAAACATGTGGCCATCCTGCTTGTCCTGCAAACTGCATTTTTTGGGCTTAAAGGAGGTGCCAGCAGATGGTTGTATGGACAGAGCTGTGGGATATGCGGTGGAATGCCCTAATGGAACATCATAACAGTGGGCAAGTTCCCCAGCCATGGAGCTGGGAGAAGGAGGGCTTCATTCCATCTTGATGTGGTATCATAAATAAAGGGATATAACTAGGTCTGAGCCCCTGAGATGTTCTCCTCCCCACACTGATGTACCTTTTGTGATCGGGAAGGACACACGCTGTGCTGGGCCTCGTGGGCTGCCACAAGCCTGAGCATCCCCAGGATGGCATCCCTGGGCTTGGGGCACAGCCCTGTGGCACATAGGGAGGTGCCAAGCTGCACACACAAGCACTTCTACCTATAATCCTGGATTTGCGAATGAGGCACAAAGCAGTCTTCATTAACTCGAAGTCCTTTTACCCCGATATCCCAAGCCCAACGTGGTACAGCACCTGGCCATCTCCAGCTGCCCTCCTCCTCCTCCAGGCCAGGGGTGACACTCCCATGGGTCCACACAGCACCAGCTCTGAGCCTTTTTCCACCCTGCACTTACCTGTTTAAGCTCAGGGACCTGCTGTCAGCAGTGGGGTGTCACTGGGTGGGTGGCTCTGCCTTACCTTGTGCCCTTCATCCGACCACCCGAAGAGAACTGGGGACACATCCAAGCCATCAAAGCGCCTGTCCGGGGGAAGTGCTGCCCCGGCCAGGGCCACCAGCGTGGGGAAGATGTCCAGGGTGCTGGGGAAAGAGGTGGCACTCATCAGTGCAAGGAGCAAAGACCCTTGAAGCGTTCCCCCGACCCTCGAAAGTGCCTTTTGGGGTGCTGGTGGGGCAGCTGCTTCCCATCACCCACCCCAGCAACTGGAAAGGTTAAACCTGGCTTCCACAGCGCCTCTGGCCCTGGCAAGCCCTGGCTTTACAAATCTCCCACCCCCAGCCGGCTGCTCGCCAGGGGCTGCGGGTTCAGCCAGGATGCGCCTGTCCCCGCACACCCCGCACCCGCGGGGCAGCCCCTCCGGAGCCCCCCGCGCACGCAGGGAAGGCAGCGGCTCCCCCTGCGGAGAAAGTGCAAGCACAGGGAGTTTCCACGCCAACTTCAGCACATCCCGCGGCCCCAGGAAAATGCGGTCTTGGCTTTCAGGAGCCGCCGGGACGGAACGTGGGAGCGGCGCTGCCCCGCGGGTCCCACCAAACCCCGCCCGCGTTCCCCCCGAGAGCCCCCCGTGCCTGCGGGACACAGCAGACCCCTCGGGGCTCGGCCTCGGTCCTCCCCGCAGTGGAGGGACACAGGGAAGCTGCGGGTGACCCGCGGTCCCTCTGGCTCCGTGGGGATGCCCAGTGGGGCATCCCGACCCGACTCCGGTGGGATGGGGACATCCCGCTCGCAGCCCCCATAACTGACCCTCATAGCCCTCATCCTGTGGAGCACACCCTGCACCACTGGGCACAGCCCTCCCGCTCACAGACATGGTCGTGGGGCGACCTCACACCTCTATAGGGAACCACCCGCACCGGGGTGTCCCATGGCCCCAGGGGACAGCGGGANAGCTGGGGCAAGGAAATCCCTGGAGGAGGAAAAAGCACCAGGTCCCCAACTCGGGGACACCAGGAGACTGTCACCGTCCTGCCACGCAGTCCTGCCCCCACTACGATCCTGTCACCATGTGTCTCCCGCCCGGAGCGTGATGGCAGCTGTGTGAGTGGAGGGAGAAGAGCCCTGGGCTTAACGGCCCCCTGTTCTCCCATTCAAAAAGTTTTAATTTAGCTGCTAAGAGACGGAGAGAACAAATAAGAACAAACACTGCTCCGAGGCAGCCCCGGCCGGCGCGCTCACGGAGACGGGCCCCAGAGCCAGGCGAGCCAGGAGGCGCCCAAAAACATCCTGGCTCTCCGCTGCATCCCTGCAGGCACCTCGCCGGGGTCACACCAGGTCCCCCAAAGTGACAGCTCACCTGGTCAGCGTGCCCCTGGTGCTGACCCCCAGCACGGTGCATGCGGATGCTCCCATGGCTGCACCAAGTGGCTCTGATGCAGCAGGTGGGACATGTGGAAATCATCACTTTGTGGGGTGGGAGGACAACGTGACTGAGGACAGAGGTGGCTGAAGATGCCCCCAGTCATGGGTAGATGTAACCCATGGAAAAAGGCATGAAAAAGTAGGATTTTGGTCAAAGTTGGCATCAAAGCAACAGCCCCACTAGCGGGCACATCCTGGAAGCCAAGCTGGGAAAGCCATGCTTGAGGGAAAGGGAAAGCCATACTGCCAAGCCCTGTCCTGGCCAAGAGGGGTTTAACACATAAAGCCATTCCAGCATCCTGCTGCTGCCCAAACGCCGAGGGAAAAGGGCCTGGCAGTGCCCAGGGACCAGCAGCTCCCTGCCTGCAGCCCACAGGGCAGAACTGTGTGGGGTGATGGGCATCCCAACATCCCAGGCAGGACATGCTGGGAGCACTGCCATGGTGATGGGCACAGCGTGGCAGGGAACGCTTCTCTGCCCGGCAATGATGGGGTGCAGGCAGCTGCAGGCAGCTGAACCAGCTTTCCCTGCACGCTGCCAGCTCGCCCAGCCTGCCCAGCCGCTGGCACAGCCAGCATGGTGCAATCTGCTTCTTCGCCACCCTCCTGACCTACTTCTTCCCTGCCCTACTTTGGGCTGGGGCAGGGAAGGGCAGAAGCACAGCGGGTGGCTCCGACAATTAAACGTAATTAAGAAAAGCCGACATGGCAGTTTTCTGCAGAAACCAGCGTGCAGGTGCAGGTCTGCCATGATGCATCAGCATTTCCCTGCTGGCTCCGGCTTCCCCGGCCCCTGGGCACACTCAGCCTCGCTCACCTCCCTGCTCCCTGCTCCCTGCTCCGGGCAGGACGCAAAGACAAGAGGTCCTGCCCAGTCCTGGCAGGCTCTTTTCCCGGGCTGGGTGGCAAAGGCTCTCAGTGTTTCCATAACCCCAGGGGCAGAGGAGGTTCCCGCGGATGGATAATCCCTTGCCCAGCACCAGCTCTTCCCGGGGATCCCACTAGGCAGAGATCCCCTTGGTTGTGCAGAGGGTTCCCAGGCATACCTGCACACGGCTTTCATTCCCTCCCCAGCTTCTTGGTCTTCCCCATCAGCCGGGGCAATTTCAACTTGCCTATTGCACATGTCCATCTTTGGGGGATGTCCCCAAGGGTGACTCTTAAGTGCAGAGAAAAGCCACCTGTCCCAACACACTACAAGCATCAAGAAATTCCTGCCCTCCATATCCCTCTGCATCCCTCCACATCCCCGTCCACGAGCTCAGGCATGGCTGGACCACAGTGGTGACACCTTCCTGAGCTTGACCTATTGCTCCTGACCCCCAGGCTGGCTCTGTGCTGCCTCCCAAAGCGGGAGTGTCTCTTCCTGATGCCAGAATATCACCCTGAACAGCTGGGCATCGTCCCACACATCTGGGCATGGCCCCTTGGCAATGCCAGGCTGTGCTGTTGGGGGACACTGGGTGTGCTGTGACTCCTGGGGAGCTAGAGAGTCACTTTCCAAGCGGTGCAGCACAGCCCCTGCCTCTGCTGGATTTCCAGCTGTCCAACCTGCCAGACCAGAACTGGGAAATGCAGGAGATAAGGTCTTCGAGGAGATAACCAGAATTCCTGGGCTTGGAGGCAGGGCTGCAAGAGAAGCTGGTGGGACAGGGGGATGGGGACAGGCACTGACCCTGCAGATGCTGCCCCAGCTGCCCAAGCAGGCAGGGATTGGCAGCTCTGCCCCACGTCCCACGGAGGAAAAGGGTTTGGAGGTGAAACCATGGGGTGCTACGTGCACCCCACCCCCTCTGCCAGACACCAGTGACTCAGCTTATGGCTCAAACCTTCTCCTGCCTGCAAAACTCCAGCTCCCAGATCTGCCCTCAGGCCATGTAAGGAGTGAGCGGCTCCACCTTATCTCCAGAACCTTAGAAACACCCAATACCACCCCAGGGCCCACCAGTCAGGACCTGCTTCCAGCAGCTGGGACATTGTTTCCCAATGCCCAGCAACTCCCTGGCCCCACCACCCTGATCTCCACCACCGTGTGCTTCAGGGATGGAAGGCAGCAGGGCATCCCACCACACTGCCCCGTTTGCTGTAAAAGGAGGGATGCAAGGAGAGGTGCAAATCCCACATGGAGTGGAGCAGCTGCTGCATGCAGAGATGCAGTATTGCTGCAGTAAGGACCCCCCCATGCCACCCTCCCTGGGTTGCTGAGGCACAGGGGCAGCAGCCCTTGCCCTCCTCTCCCTCCAGATCCCAGCCCGGCCACATCCTGCATGGATTGCCAGCGCCATCTCCCCGGCCAGCCTTTCCCACAACCGCACCCTCCTCCACATAAAGCCATTCACAAACCACAAAGCCTGAGCCCGCTCCTTGGTGGGGAGAGAGAACATCGTCATCTTTTAATTATCGGGAGGCCCTCGGCCACCGCGGCCAGGAGGCACACGGAGCCCGGTGGCTGCTCACGCCAACCCACCAGCCTCACAAAAAGCCCTTTCAACTCCTCTTTGCTGAAGCATTAAGTCTTGGGAGAGGACAAAAGTACAGTCTGGCACAAGGCACGAAATAACTAGTGCAGGCAGCTGCTGCTGCCAAAATCCAGGTGGTGACCTGGGGGTGCTGGGTCCTTCCAAAGGGGGGTGGAGGGGCTGCCCCACACCCCGACGGGCTCTTACCTGAGCAGAGCACGGCTCGTCCGCTGGGCAGGGACGTGGCCAGGCCAGTACACCAGTGCTGGCACCCGGTGCCCTCCTTCCCAGGTCGTTTGCTTTGCTGAGCTCCCGCCTGCAAGAGAACAGGGCAGCACTCAGCACCCTGCCGACATGGGAAAACCTCCTAACCCCGGGAATTTCCCTGGAAAAGGAACCCTTCAGAGGCAGAGATGGCATAAATTTCTCCAAAAGGGATGATTTTGTGGGAAAGGCCCTGGATTAAAGAAGGGAGGAGAGTTATAGGAGGTTTTAAACGAAATAGGGAAAGGGAAAAAAAAAAAGGGCTCAGTTTGGCACTGCTTTGTGTTTCTCCAGCGAGTGATGAGGAATGCAGCTGCTGCCGGAGCCGTCGCGTTTCCATCCACTTTTGATGTCAGGTGAGAAAATGGAGCAGACAGGAAATGTAGGAATTTGTTCCAGGGACTGCTGCCCTCAGCGAGGTACAGCATTGACAGCACCACTCCCCCCACCTCTGCCTGCTGCAAACCTGTCTCATTAAAAATACCATCCTGCTAATAACCCTCCTGCCAGCTAATGAACCTGATCCGCTGTTTCCCTGACAGCACCCAAAGCGTCCCTGCTCTGCCCTTGGGTTTGAGATATTCTGCACGGCACAGGGAAGCTGTCCAGTCCTTTCCTCCACCTGGAGTGTCGAGCACCGGGATGGGGGTGCTGAGCCCCAAAACAGGGGTGCTGAGCCCCGAAATGGGAGTACTGAGCATCAACACGGGTGGAAGGGTGTTGGAGAGCCTCTGCCTTGGCTGTAGCCCAAAGGGCCCCGGGCAGCTGAGCGGGGGGAAGGGGCTGGGAATGGGGCAAACAGAAAATCCCAACCCGATTCACCGAGCAAACTTCCCAGGAGCAGCCTTTGTCCGCCGCCTTTCAGCGTGCACATGGCAACGGCGCTCGCCCAAAGCCATTTCCTCCGGGCAGAGCCAAGAGAGGCACGGCCACCCCATGCTCCTCCGAGCCCCTGTGCCGGTCCCCAGCCCAGCCCAGCCTCTCCAGGAGTCACTCCTGATCCTACAGGCTGATCCACGCTCCCAAGCAATGCTGATGTACCCACAAGGACACAGAGGGCAGGGATGCCTCGCTGTTGGTGCCTCAAGGGCTAGCTCAGGGAAAAGGTTTCTGTCCCTGCTGCCTGTCCTGCCAGCACATCCTCAATCTCTCCCATTCCTCGCCTAAACTTTTGGTGTTTCCCCCTAAAGAACATCTCCTTGGGCCCTCAACAGTGGGGCAGTTGGCATCAGGATCTCTTGTGGCTATTGGAAATATAACAGTGCTTCTAACACACATCCATGTATGGCTAAAGTGAGGTGCCTGCCCTGCCCCCAGACAGCCCAGGAAACCACAGCAATTACAGCAATTAATATCAATTCCCATCTATACACATATATCAAATAACTCATCCTCCTGGATGAATTCCATGGCTCTTCCATGCACGGCCAGGGGTCTGTGGGATGACAACAGAGAGGGGAATTCTCTCCAGCCACCCCAGTGCCTCTGGCTGGTCAGGACACCAGAGCAGCCCACGAATGAGCTCACATTAACACTTTGGGCAGTAAATGGTGCTGAAACACCCAAACCCAACCAGGGAATTTTCTCCAGAGTGGGGATGATGCAGCCCTGCTGCTGTGGGGACTTTCCAGGCTTTCCAGGAAAGCTGAACTGTGCATTCCCGTGGTCCCACAACACACAGCAGGTCCTCAGCACAGGGACTCCAGGTCTGGAGCCTTCCAAACCTGTCTCAAAACACACCCAGCATCACATCCCCAAAATGCATATCTCTATCCCAGTATTCCACCTCGCTGGACTCTTGGCCCCGAAGTGGGAATCAAGTTTTCGGGGTGGGCTGAAGGCTGTGGGAAGCTCCCCAGCCAGAGAAAGAGACAACACACACAGATAGGCTGCTTTCTCTCAGTGAGGACCAATTCCGGTAACCACCTGAAATCCATGGAAAACACTCCTGGAATGTGGGTTGGACCCTAAAAGGAAACACGTAGACCTTGGAGTAGCCTGTCCTCTTCTGCCCTCCCACTCCTCAGAGGCTGGTGGACAATTCCCTGGGGATGGGACTGCCGAGCATCCCACCCCCCCAACACTCCCCCAGCACCCACGGGTGGGTGGGTGTTTGTGGTGCCAGCCCAGCCAGCAGCAGCCCCGTAATGCCAGGCTGGCTTTCAAAACATCCGTGCAACAACCAGCCCAGGGATTTCCGAAGTCATCCTTCCAGCCAGTGTTTACAGCCAGCTCGGAGCGCCCTGCCAGCCCGACCACGGCCACGATCCGGGTGTTTGCGCAGGGCAGAGAGGGGCTGGGAAAAGGGCTGTGTTTTCCTCGCCCTGTTCCCGAAGGCTTGCACTGCCTGTACCATCTGCTCCGGCTCGTGACCCTTGGTTACTCAAGAGCCACCCGGGCGGTCGGCAGGGTTTGTTTACTAGGAAAAACTAAGGTTACAAACTTCACGCCGGGGCCAGCCGGAGAAGGAAGGGCTCTGGGAATGGGAGCAGCGAGCCAGCCCGCCGGCAGCGTTTGCCCAGGGAAGCGGCCACGGTCGCATGGCCTGGGTGTCAGGAAACGGAGGAGGGATGAGGCGCTCCCGCCCCGCTGACCCCGGGCACGGGGTGAGCCGAGCCTGGCACGTTACACCGCGTAACACAAGCAGAAGTGGGAAACGCCTGACTCATGAAGGTTTCTGGCCCACTCCAGCTGAAATAAACCCACCAAGCAGATGGCTTGGCCGGAAAAGGAGGAAAGACGGAAAAAAGAAAAAAAAAAGCAAAACACCAAAAACCCAAGAAAAGGGAGAAAGAAAAGCAAAGTCCCGGGGCATGGGGAGGGTGCTGGGGGCTCTGCTCCGGGCGGGATGGGGCTGGGGGCTGCAAGACCCTGCTGGAGCTGATGGCAACACCAGTCTCCAAACCAGCACCACTCACCTCAAGCTCTGGGGTAAAAGGGACCCCAGCCCCCTACAATGGTTTTAGGGGAAAACTTGACTGAAAGAAAAAAAATTGTTCTGGGGTGTGTTCAAGGCCGGGGCTGCAGCCAGGGAAAGGCTGGGAGTGGAATGTTCCCCAGGTCCCCCTTGATGGGCCATGAAGGGATTTGTGGAGCAGCCCCCCTGCACCCCTGGGGACTGGGAGCCCCACCATCACCCCGACACTCTGCCAGGTTACCTCGCTGCCTCTGCCAGGCCCCCACAAATGGCCCCAGGCGTCCTGCCAGCTCACACTTCTGTGCCCAGGGGCCGTTGTCACCTGCAAGAGAAAGAAATGTCTCCATCAGTGACACCAGCACCAGAGGGTGGGAGGGGACACCTCTGCAGTGGGGAGGGTGGGCAAGGACAAGTGACCCTTCCCATCCCTGGGATGCCTCCCCATAGGAGCCAGAGCTGCAGGATGATTGATTTTGATGTTAAACAGTTTGTTTCCAAGGGATGCACCCTGGGTGAGGGGCGGGAGTGGATCTGGGGTGCGGGAGGGGGCGAAGGGGAGCGGCTGCCGCCAGCTTTGGGCATTAATGAGAGGCGGATTGGTTCCTGTCGTCAGGAGCAAGACATCCTCATTAGGGAGGCTGCTCAGCGAGAGCGGATTTGGGCTTCTTAATGAATGAGGATTTGTGGCTTAATTAGGCACAGCCCCACCGGTTGAGCCCCGCAGCCGAGGTGAGGTGGCAGGGTGGGCACCCACCTGAGTGGCCACAGCAGCCCCATCCCCCCATCCCCGCAATGTGACTGCTCCCCATCCACAGAGCAGTGGGAACATCGAGGGAACACAGGTCCTGCCCCCGACCCACCTCCATGCCAGGGCTGATGCCCGTGCAGCCACCAGTGTCACCCCCAGCCCCACGGCCAGGCTGTCCTGCTGTACCTGTGAACCACAGGAGCGTGTTGCCCTTCCCATGGCTGTCGGCCACCTGCTTTATCCGTCCCACCAGGGCATCCATCTCGCTCAGGGAGGCTCCGTAGATGCCCCTGCCCGAGGAAGGGGCTGGCGGGGGGTCCCACAGCGGGACGTGCATGTGGGCCAGAGCCAGGTAGAGGAAGAAGGGGTGTCCACTGTCGCTGCACAGGGGTGAGAGGGAGGGAGTTCAGGCAGTGTCAGGAGGTCATTGGGTTGGTGGCACTGTCGAGCCTGAGAACACAGACCAGTGGCCCCTCCACCCCTATCTCTGCCGTGGCTCCTGGGGGAAAAACACCCTACGTGCATCAGTGGGCTGCAAACCCTTGCAGGGGAATCCTTGGCCTCTGCTCCTGGTTAAACTTCTCCCCGTGCCCCCCACCCCATTGTCAACTGTCCTCCCATCTGGGACAGATTCCATCTCTGGTGGCCAAGCACTCCGCGCTGGTGCATCCCAGACACCCATCCACTCCCTTCCTTCTTTCATAGGGCCCATTTTGACCCTTTCTTCGCCTCCCCAGCAAGTGCCTGGCCCCTGCAGTGATGTGGGCAGAGGACGAGCCATAGCAGGACACCCACACCGAGCCCAGGCACGGCCCTGGCACTGCCGAGCAGTCCCGGACAGGGAGCGCGGCACGTTCGCCTGCCGTGTGCTGCCCCACTGCCTGCTCACTCCTAAATCACCAGAGGACATGTCCTGTTTGCTTGTTTACAGCTATATTTATCTCCTCCAAGGAGGCCTGCTCTTCCTCAGGGACCTCGGAGGGGAAGGGTGGGATGGCCAGCGGCGGGGAGGGGCCGGATCCCAGGGACGTGTCCCAGCCGGCGCACGCGCCTGGCTCTGGCCGCCCCATTGCTGCCTCCAGAAAGCTTTCGGGGCCCCTCTGACGTGTGTTTAGGCACTTCCTTCCTTTACCCGTCACCTGGGATGGAAAATGAGTAAAAGCCATCCCACCTGGAGCTGCCCCATCCTCCCCCGTGGCACTGCAGCCCTGCAAAGGGCTGTGTCCCCCTGGCACAACGCGGGGGCTCAGATGTGCCCCTTGCAAATCACCGCTGCAAAAGCCAGGTGAGACCTTTTCCCACGGGATGCCAGAGACCCTGGAGCAGGGAAAGCTGCTTTCCCCTGTTCATAACCCGCATGGGAGCATTGCTCCAGCACCCAGAGGAACTCATGGCTGTGGTGCTCAGCTGAACATCCCGCTTGGTTGTCACAAGGACACCTCAGAATTGCCCCAAAGATCAAGGGGACGTTTAATCGATAACTGAAGACAGGAGTCCCTGACTTTTGCTCCCACGCTCGCGGTGCTCGAGCAGTGCCACGTCTCACTGTCACAAATTGCTCAACCTTGACATGACTGGTTAAAAAAACACCAAGATGGCAAATCTGGTGTTCTTTTGTTGCCCTGTAATGAATGAGTCAGGCAGGAGAAAACTGGAATAAGCCATCAAAAGGAAGGAGAGAAAAGGCAGGCACCTGTTTAATCCTGTTCTCTGTGAACGCAGATAACCCCAAAAACACTTCAGGGAGTTTAAAGGTTTTTCCTATTAACCTGGAGCTCACACACTTGGTTTCACAGCCAAACAGCATCCTGGCAGCCCTGAGGGCTTGGACAGGAGGGGGAATTGCTGCTGCCCCACAGCTCAGAACCCAGGTACCCTCAGCATCCCGACCACGTGGCCAAGTCATGTCACAGACAATGCTTGGTACCCAAAGGGATAAACCACAGGTATTGTGCCACAAAACAGCAGCCGGGTTTATAAGGAGCCATTTCCCACAGGCTGCTGCCTGCCCAGCCTTTTGTTCATTCCCATTACGCAAACCTTACCCCCAGAACCCCCATTCCGTGGCCCTTCCTGGGTCTGTGCTATCCCTGGATGCAGACATGGGATGGGCTGGGACACGACTGCCTGGCAGCACTTCCTCTCCTCACACTGCAGGGAGGCATTTTGCAAAGTCACAGCTCGTAATCCGCCAATAATAGGGATTAAAATTACACAACGCATCCGCAGGGCTCAGGGCCGTCACTTGGAAGAGTCACTCTGCTCCTCAGGGACGAGAACATCCTGGCACCTTGTGTCCTGTGAGGCTGGGGGAGGCAGAGCTTGAAGCCCAGGGATCTTGGGGTGCTTTGTCCTCAAAATGGATCAGAGCCCTCACTCAGGGCAGGTTCAAACCCCTCTGGGTGATGTTCTGGTCCCACTGCCGGAGCTGCCGTGGGCAGCCATTCAGCACCTGCTCCCACACCCCTGCCAGCACTTCACACCCACGGAGGCACCTCCACTGCCCTGCTGCCACTGCAGACATGGAGGACACACGGAAGGAGGACAGATGGATGGAGGACAGATGGGTGGCAGTGTTTCCCTCCCTCCCATCCCTGCTAGCCAGGACCTCGCTGTACATTCCTCCTAGGAAGGAGGCACAGCCCAGCTCAAAGGCTTTGACCTTCCTCATAAATGGTGGTTTTAAAAACACATAATCCCTTAGAGGAGATGCACCAAAAGGCTTCCACACTGTCCCTGCAGCACCTCAGTGACAGGCTCAGTGGCTTCCCCCTCCTCCAGCGGGCAGCCGAGCCATGGAGACCCCAAATCTGCTTCCCAAGAACCACGGAGTAACACCCATCTCCCTCAGCACCACCCCAGTGCAACACAGAGGACTCGTGCAGTGACCCACACGCTGTCCCAGCGAAGGGGACAGGAGGTGGCAGGTGTCACCTCACCTTGCCTGCTGGATGAACCGCTCTGCTGCCTCCACGTAGAGCGTGGCCAGACTGCTGAGGGTGACGGGCTGCTGGATGATGGTGACGTTCTCAAAGAGAGGAAGAGCGACCTCTGTGTAACAGTCCTTCCTCACCACCCTGCTGGGAAGAGCCACCACACACCCGTCACTGGGGTGGGGAAAGGTGTGGGAGCAGGCACGGAGCCTGGCTGTTCTCCTGGCCTTCAGAAAGCCAAGGAGGTGAGGAGAAAGGGGGTGACACCAATGTCCCTCGGACTGACCCACCTCCCTGAGCTGCACCCTGATGTGGGGTGAAACTGGGTGCATGGAGTGTAACAGGAGGTGACCACAGTGAAAGGAAGCTCTTGGGGCTGGGGACACCAATGCAAACACCCACCTCCCTATGCCAACACTCGAATCCCTCATGCCCCCCGTACCTGGCAGCCACACCGTGCCGCGGGCAGGGCGGGCAGGGCGGCAGGTTGTACCCAGGGGTGTCTGTGCAGCCCATGTCGTGGCTGTAGGGGATCCCAAAGTAGTAGTTGAAGCCTGAGAGGCAAGCGAGGGTGTCAGCAGGGTCAGGGTGACCACAGGACCCTCAGCTGGTCCCCGCTGCCACAGCCCTTACCGCGGGAGTTGGGGTGATGGTGGCCATGGTGTCCCAGGTGCCACTTGCCTGCGTGGAAGCCACAGAACATCATTTCAGAGGTTACACAGCTACAGCCACCAGCAGCCATCACCCACGAGGTGCCTGCAGCGCTGGGGGCTTTACTCTCGCTACAAGAAAGGCTCCTTGTTTGTGCTGGCCGCGTTTCCAGAATGCCGTCTATTTTTGCAGAAACCCAGAAAAAATGCATAAGGTATCTCATGCCTGTGCAAAGCGAGTGTTTCCAGCCTTAAAAGGCTCTTTCATGTGTTTGTGTTCTGAGCAGACGGCTTTCCAACCCCTCCCAAACAGCCAGCTTCATCCTCTGACCTCCGGCACGCGCTTGCTCCCACCGAATGCACTGACCCAAGAGGGAGAATTCCAAAACCTGGGGGAATGGAGAAACTGAGGGATTTTGTGCCAGTATAACGTGTGCACCAGCGGGAGCTGCAGGTGCCAAGGGCTTGTGCCAGCTGGGGGGACCCACGGCGACAGGAAGGTGCCCAAAGTCACAGGGCCAGCAGCGTGGAGCGGGATGCAGGATGGCAGAG
The DNA here is from genome assembly GCA_013396755.1 of Sclerurus mexicanus. Lineage (NCBI taxonomy): Eukaryota > Metazoa > Chordata > Aves > Passeriformes > Furnariidae > Sclerurus > Sclerurus mexicanus. Next base: position 1,339,366 of record VWZF01004705.1, on the reverse strand, counting down.
CTGCTGAGCACAGTCGTGTTTGCTAAGGAAAAATCAGCACGTTCCTTGTGAGGTGAAGCAATCAGAGCACAAAGGGAGAAGCCTGGACTTCAGGCAATGCCCTATGTTTGAAAAGGAAGATTTTAATCTCGGGATTGCAAAATCCAAGGGGGGAAGCGTGAAATCTCTCCCAAAGACCTTCCTTTCATTGCCATTGTTTTGCTTAAGTACCTGAAGCTCCTCCTCTGCAAGGGATGGACACAGGTATCTTTGTCACCCATTGTCACCTCCCCGCCCTGGCTGCCCCCTTGGCCCTTTGGGCATTACCTATAGCCCCCGTGCTGTACCCAGCCTCCTGCAGGACCTCGGCCAGGGTGGTCTCGTTGAGGGGGAGGCCGCCGACCGAGGTGATGGCGAAGTTGTGGGTGACCCCGTTGCGCACACCAAGGCGCCCCGTGAGCAGCGAGGCGCGGGATGGGGAGCAAGTGGATGCAGCCGAGTGGAAATCCACAAACCTGGAAAGTTAAAGGACCCTTTGTTCACAAGCCCCTGCGTGCTCTAATGCTGCCCCATCCCTCCCTGCTTCCCTGCATGCGTCCCCTTCTGCCCCAAGGATGAGGGTCGGGAGCGGGGGATGAAGCTTGCAGGTCTCACCAGGGATGGATGGACCTGCACCCCAAGGTACTGGGCTCTGGCAGCCCTGCGCACTCAAACCCACATCTAGTACATCCCTGCCAGTCCCATGGGAGAGAAAGTCCCTTTTGCTGCAGGATAGAGTAACCAGAGATGCCTGAAGAGGGCAGGGAAGGAGGACAGACATTACCTTGTCCCTTCAGCAGCCAACCGATCCAAATGCGGGGTCTCCTTCGTCTCTGCCCAGTTGGCCCCGAGGTCCCCCCAGCCCACATCGTCCGCCAGGATGACGATGAAGTTGGGCTGCCCAAACACCACACGGGGAGCCCAGAGTCCCCCCAGCACCACGGCGAGCACCAGCACCGCCCGTGGGGAGGGGGTCCCCATGGTGCCACACGTCCCCTGCCACCCACACCGCGGCACCGGCGGCTTTGCCCTCCCCAGACTCCCTCCCCTGTGTCCCTATGGATCCAGCTGAGCTCTCCACAGGCCCTTGCAGCGATGCCAATGTCCCCTCCTCAGCTGGTCCCGTGGGGCCAGGGGTCTGAGTTTGCTCCCTTGGCTGCCGACCGAGCTGCAACACCTCCTCCGTCTTTCACACCCAGGCACAGCTGATATTCCCGAAATCGGCGCCAGCAAAGGTGTTATTCTTAGAAGTCAAAAACACCCTTTGAAGTCACTGTCACCCTATTTATATCTTTCCTTCCTTCCTGGTAAATATCTAATTAGACACCAAACCAAAGCGGTATTTTCCCCTCCAGGAGCGGCTCGATCTGTGGCGGCGGCTCCTCTTCCCTCACCGCGGTCGGGGGGGATGTTTGTGTCCAACAAACGGCTCCTTCCCTGCAGACTGAGCCCCTCGGCCCGGCCTTCAGGTGGAGAAGTAACTGCTGGGGCCGTGTCAGTCCATCCTTCACCTCACACGGCTACAGCATCCCCTGTGCAAGAGAAACAAGGCGTAGTCAGGCTGTCGAGTGCTCCTGCGCCCCAGCCCAGGGCAGAACACCTTCCCCACATGCCAAGGCTTTGCCTTTGAAGTTGTATTTTTTGCTGCCTAGCTCTCGACGGCTCAGCTGGAAAAGGCTGGGAATGGGGAGCGCCCCTTCCCCACACCCATCGCTCCTGCCGGGATGGTTTCCCCTGCTCCTGCCGTCGCCAGGAGCAGAATTGCTCCCCTCCACCTTGCCAAGGACTGTCTGCTGAGCACTGCAGGGTGCACAGCACCACGCTGGGGGACATGCAGGGCATTGCCTTCATTTGTGACAACTGACAAGTGTCTGAAGTTCATTTTCTAAATTTAGTTCTGCTCCTGCTGCCCCAGTGCTGCCAGTGCACCAGAGCAGGCAGTGCAGCCCAGCTGCCAGAGGGAGCTGCTCCCAGAGGCAGGGATGCAGGAATCCAGGCAAACCCAGAAGGCAACAAACCCCAGCAATGTCCAGCCTTACAGGATTAAGCACATCTGGCTGCTTAGGGCAGGATTTGGCCTCCAGTGGTGGAGAGGTTCAAGAATAAACCCCTCAAAGACTGATGGCAGAGATGGAACTGTAGAATACAACCTCTTGAGCACAAAGTTACGGCCAAAGGGAGATGAAGTTGCAGAGATCTGCCAAAACCCCACTGACTCCTGTGCCAGGAGCTCAACGCCAGCCATGGGAATGGTGTGGAGACCTGTGCCTGGGCTGGGGACAACCAGGACTGCAGCAGCTGTCCCCAGCTGGTACCAGCAATCTTGGGAAAGGAACATGCCATGAAGGATGCAGCTAATTTATAAAGCCTGGATGCTCTTGGTACATTAACTAATAAGCGCCATCCTGAACTCCATCCCATCCACGATGGGTGGCCCTGCACCCCACAACATGCACCAGGGAGCCCCCAACTGCACCTGCAGCCATCTGGAAAAACTGAGCAAACCCCAAAGGAGCCCAACCACTGCTCACCCACAAACCTCTGCCCTTTTCATTTACTTTGGGGAGGGATGCCAGGATGACACGGCTAACAAAAACAATCCAAACCATTTTCAAAGGACAGTCTCTTCTCCCCAAATTACAGGGAAAGTCATCCAGGGCTGAAATTTATGCATTAGCATCAGACACAACTTCTTGATCCCTGACGCTCAGAGGCCGTTTGAAGGAGAGGTGGAACTGTCCACATCCAGACCACATCCCAACCCCGGCAGAGCGTGAGGCCGCCCCTTGGCACCAACTCAGCCACACTCTCCTCCGAGCCCTTTGGCAGGGGCTCCTCTCCAACCCTTTTCAGCTTGAATTCCCAGATAAGTCTGGGCTGTGCCAGCTCTGCCCCTGTGCTGTGCAGTCCCCCGGTGCCCGGGTGGATGCAGGACCCTCCCTGGCCTCCCATCTCTGTTCCCCTCCAGCTTTGCCACAGCCAGACCTGCCCAGAACTGAAGGACCAGCCTTTAGTGGTCTATGCAGAGAAACAGAAGTGACTCAGAAGAGATTCCCCCAGGCTGACTATGGCAGGAACACGGCTGTGGCAGCACCTCACCTTGTGCCAAGCAGGAAATACTGCACAGGTGGTTAGAGCTGGATGAGCCACCTGGGAGGAATCACTCCAAGGATCCAAGGCCTTGGGATAACCAGCACTAGCACCGTGCAGGGCATCGCTCCGAGTGGACACGGCGCACCTGGGCGTCACAGCACGCACCTTGTACCGGGAAAGGACTAAACAAATAAATAAAGTGCATTTTGCAAGCTAGACAAGGCGGTTCACAGAAACTCGCATAAGTCCAAACCAGATAAACCAGTTTAGAAAAGCCCCAAATGCTCTCCAGCCAGGACACCCTGCGGGCTGGCTCCGGGGCAGAGGAGGGGAGATGTCTCTCTGGGATGTCACTGCTGGTGGTACCACTGTGGAGTGCCCAGCACTGGCAGTATCTGTCATGTATTTATTACACATTAACCAGAAAGTTTACAAATCTTGGGGCCAGCAAGATCATTTTCACATTTTTCACATTCTTTCACATTTTCACGCCTGCCTGCAGAGCAAAGCAGTGCCCAGAGCCCAGAAAAACCTGATGTCCTTTGAAGCACGTCCAGCTGTGCTGTCCCCCGCCAGCACCCGGGGCTCACCACCCACCCGGGGTGTCACAGCTCTGATCTCCTGCCCAAACCCACACCGATGGCCCTGCTCTCCTGCTGAAAGTCTCAGCAGGCGTCTCCATCCTGCCTGCAAGGAGTAAGGAGACAAGGACACAGCAGGGCATGAGAAATTCAAACCAGAGTGGGTACCTGATGTTATCCAGGACCACTCCAGGGGTTCCCAGCATCACCCCTTGTGCCAGTCAGCGTCAGGGAAACTGGGGCAGGTGAGCAGAAGTGATAGCTCAAGCTGTGTGCTGATCTCATGGCTCCAAAGGGACGCAGAATGGGGAGGTGTCCCCATGGTGTGGCTCCCAGCACTGACCCCCTTGGGAATGCCACAGCCTGGAGGGGATGGATAGTGGGACAGGCAGGCTTTCAAGGGGGAGACAACAAAAAAAATATCTGTGTTTTCTTTGCAAATTAAGCTTACACAGATTTTATGTTTGATTCAAGCACAGAGAAGGGCAGCAGGTGCCTCATGAGGGGTTTATCCTGGGACAGAGGCTGCAGGAGCTCTATGTCTGCCCTGTTGGGCCTCCTCAGTGCCAACATGTTTATCATCTAAGCTCCATTCCTGGTACAACTGTCCTGACAATGCTCTGAACAGAGTCAGGACTTTATTCCAGGAAAAGGTTTTCTACTGGAATAGTTTATACTAGTTCCCCTAACAGAATAAGCAGCACTGACAAAAACATACTTCTGCAGATTTACCAGGATTCCTGCCAGCTCCTGGGACAGGAGAATGTTTTTCACCCATCTCACTGCTGGGTCTTTCAGAGAAAACACTTCACATGCCGAGCAGGGCTGGGCAAACCCCGGCAGAATAAATGAACTGGAAGTCCCGGAGCCATCCGGCGGCACCGCGCAGGGGCCCGTGCTCCCCTTCCCTCCCCAGCCCGCCCCGTTTTCCAGCTCCCAGCTGATTTATGCCCACTGACAGGACGCTTGCTCTGCTTCCCTGGGGATTACAGAGCTCTCAAACACCAACCACACACCCGGGCTGCAACAGTCCCCAGAATGATGGAGAAGCAGGTCCTGGTGCAAGGGCTGCCAGGCATGAGATGGACCCACGAAAGATGTGCCAGGGTAGGGAATCCTGGCAAGACACAGCCAAGCCAGGCAGCAGGGAAATCCCTCCAAAGTGGCCAAACAACACGGGGCAAAAAGGATTTCACAGCAGAGCTGGGAAGTCCTGGGCTGGAGAGCCTGGAGCCACCAACCCTGTTCCCCCCACAGCCCCCATCGCTCCCCAAAGCCTTATTGCTCTTGGAAGGTCCAAAGGAAAGGAATGAGAAGGTGAGGCAGACACAGATGCAAAATACTGACAAGAAATACCAAGGAGTAAATAGCTTTGGGTTTTTCATGCCAAAGATATTTGCATTCTTATTCTCCCCTGGAGGCACAAACCTCTTTTGTTGTCCCACAACCACTTGCACTGTCGCTGCCAGGAAGAATTTCAGCACAGAGAGGGTGTCCCATTCCCAAGGAAAAGCCTGGATAACGGGATATCTCTACCAGGCCAGAGAGGTGGTCGCCCTCTACCTGTTACCCTGAAAGGCAGGGTATGGATAAAGAGCAGCCACCCCAGAGGAACCTCAGGTTCCCTTGGAAGAAGTGGTTTTGCTATGGGACAGGGCAATACGAGGCTCCCAAGGACACACAGGGCACAGTACCATGCCTGAGCATCTGGATTTCAGATGGATTTCAGCCTGTTTAGGATGGCACTGAGAGGAGTGAAGCTGCTGGAACATCCCTGTGAGCAGCAGCACTTGCTGGAGGCAGTGGCTCTTGGACCAGCATTGCCATCAGAAACCAGGGGCACCTTTCCCTAAGTTCCCTAATGAAAGTAGCATCTCATTTGCCTCATTCGGGGGAACTTGCAGAATTTTGCCCCACTGCCCTTTGCTGTGTCACCCCACTAGCAATCCCAGTGTGAGACAAGAAGGGAAAAGCAGGAGAAGGGACTCTGGCCAAACCAAACACAGCAGCCCTTGAACTGAAGGAGCATTTTAACCTGGCTGCTTTTTCCAGGGGAGTGAACCAGGATCACCAGGTTCCACATTAACCCAGCAAACTGTGGTGGGGTCCTGGGCCAGCATGGAGGGCAGACCCCAAGAGGGCAGGTGAGGAGGGCTCTGGTCACCACCCCACTCTAAGCGCTCTGCTATTCCCTGCAGGCAAAAGTCCAAGCCCCAAGGAATGGTGCAAGGCTCCAAAACCTCCTGACAGCATCCATCCGCACCCAGTGCATGGAGGCAGCCGTGGCTGTGGCACAGTGAGCCACAGTGCTGTCTGTTTTTTCCTCTTTTTCACTGATTTCAAGGAAATTTAGGGGAAAGCCTTAAGCACTCATTGCTTCAGTTCCACCCCTCTTTGCCAAGCACTTCTGGGCACAGGAATAAACCCTGACCTGTGCTCCCCTGTGCCAGATGTTAGGCTGGATCTCAGGAGAAGGTTCTTCTCCCAGAGGGTGGTGGGCCCTGAACAGGCTCCCCAAGGCTGCCAGAGCTCCAGGAGTGTTTGGACAACAGAGATGTTTCCCCTAAAAATTCAACCAAAGGTGATGTTTTCCCCTAAAAAAATTCAACGAAGGGAGATGCTTTTCTCTAAAAAGTCAAGCAAAGGAGATACTTTTCCCCTAAAAGTACAAGTCGGGGAGATGTTTTCTCCTAAAAACGCAACCAAAGGAGATGTTTTCCCTTAAAAATGCAACTAAAGAACATGCTTTTCCCCTAAAAATACAACTGGAGAAGACGGTTTCCCATAAAAAATGCAATTAAAGGACATGCTTTCACCTAAACGCACAACTAACAGAGATGGTTTCCCCCTAAAAATTCAACCCAGGAAGATGTTTTTCCGTAAAAACACAACTAACCAAGGTGTTTCCCCTTAAAAATTCAACCAAGGGGGAACGCTTTTCCCTAAAAACGCAACAAAAGGGGACGTTTTCACTAAAAACACCATGAAAGGAGACGTTTCCCCTAAAAACACAACGAAAGGAGACGTTTTCCTTAAAAACACCACGAAAGGAGACGTTTCCCCTAAGAAAACAATGAAAGGAGACGCTTCCCCTAAAAACGCAACTAAGGGACATGTGCTCCCCTAAAAATGCGCCACGCACCGGAGCGCGGAGGGGACAGGGACACTCAGCAGGAGCACGGGGTGTGTGTGGGGGCTTCTACATATGCTCCCCCCGCCCGAACCAGCCGCTCCCATCGCACCCGCATCCCCCCCAAACCCCGCGATGCTCCAGGCACCGCA
>VWZF01004705.1:1316013-1330491 GCA_013396755.1 Sclerurus mexicanus | reverse complement strand
CCCCCCGGCGCTGTCTCCCCTGTGCAGGTGTGACACTGACCCCAGGACTGTGACCCTGGTGCTGTCCCCCCCGTGCAGGTGTGGCACTGACCCTGGCACTGTCCCTGCCCTGTGCAGGTGTGACGGTCACCTGGGCACTGTGACCCTGGCACTGTGACCCCCGCACAGCTGTGGCAGCGCTGGAGCTCCATGTGGGACAAAAGCTGCCCCTGGGTGACACGGAGCAGGGCTGAAGAGACCCCCGTGTCATATGCGGTGATCCCCTCCGCCCCAGCAGCCCTAAGGCCTCCAGTCCCCGCTGCCCTGGGGGGTGTAAGTGGCCCCAAGGGCTGCAGAGGAGCTGGTGGCAGCAGGGGGTGTCCCCACCCCTTGTTTTGAGGTGTGGGCAGCCCTGAGCTACCATTTTGGGGGGTCCCCAGGAGTCAGTGCCGTCCCGGAGCCAGCAGCAGTGGGATTCTGGGCACCACGCCGTGTGACAGTGGATTCTGTCACTGAGTGATCCTGGGGCAGATGGGTGTCACTGAGGTGTCACAGGGCAGGCAGGGGGTGCGGTGGGAAGGACGGGTGCCCCGGGGGGTTCCTGCAGCTCCAGCAGCCCGCGCCGGGTTCTGCAGTGGATCTTTCACGAACTGCATCCACCCACCGCCACTCAGCGACAGGCAGATGACAGCTCCGGGGCTGGGCTGCTGGGAACAGCTCGCCCGGGTGCTGAGCGGAGAGTTTCTGGTCCTGGGCTCACAGGGCAACAGCAGGAAAGGAGCCCGTGGGGTGACAGAGGTGTCAGCCCAACTCCTGCATTTAATCCCTCAGCTCACAGGGACTTGGGGAACGCTACAGCTGCCAGGCTGTGCCTCTCTTCCAGCAAAATTCAGCTTAAACTGATGCCCGGCTCCCTCTCTCCTCTTTTCCAGATCCAAAATGACGGTCAAAGCTGTAAAAATGCCGTGCACCTCTGCAAACGTTTATACTAAAGTGCCTGACGGAGGATGGGGCTGGACAGTTGCTTTTGCATTCTTTGTGGTGGAAGCCCTGACATACGGCATCATAAAATCATTTGGAGTCTTCTTCAATGACCTGATGGAAAGCTTTGACGAAACCAACAGCAGAATATCCTGGATTATATCCATATGTGTGTTTGTCCAGACCTTCACAGGTAAGAGGCGCAGGTGCAAGGGGCAGCCGTGCTGCTGACTCAGCAAACAGGGACCTGGCACCTGTGACTTGCTTGTCTCTAATGGCTCCATTATGAATTAAATAACAGCCATAAAGCTCAGAGGCTGCATGCTCCTGAAATGCTAAGAAATGCCTGTCTCACCCTTTGAGCCCTAACTCATGTCTGTGCGTGGTGAAGGGACATGGTCCATGTTGCTGGCCTTGGCCCGGCCGTTCAGGTCTCACCAGCGAGGGGCAGAACGCAGAGTTTTGAAACCAAACTCTGCAGTGAGAAGTATTAGAAGCAACTGGAGCCTCTCTGAGATCTGCTGGTGCCTGGGGATGTAGCTGCAGGTTTGCTCTGGGCTCCCACGCACTTGTTTTTAAGTCTCTTGCGATGATTTTTTAGCACGCCCCAAGCGCCCTGAGCTGTGCAGTGCTCCGAGGGCTCTGGGGTGACAGGGCACATCGGGGGCCTGGGCAGGACTGTGAGAAGACCCTCTGAAGGAGATGGGTGTTGACCTCGGCTCTCTCCCCCCGCAGCTCCTCTGTCGACGGTCCTCAGCAACCGCTTCGGTCACCGCTTGGTGGTGATGGCCGGGGGGCTGCTCATCAGCACTGGCATGGTCATCGCCTCCTTCGCCCGCAACGTCGTGGACATGTATGTCACCATCGGCATCATCTCTGGTGAGTCACCCCGTCCTGGACCTGGCAATCGCTCTGGGGGGGTTTTACTCCCCGCGACACTGTCAGTGCTTAGCGCTGCTGCCCCTCCTGAGCTGGTCTCACCCCCCTGGGAGGAGGGATGAGTGGGGCTCCAGGCTTGGCTTCCTGCCCTGTCTCATCCCGGGGACCACCCCAGGCCTTGGTCCTACTGATCGCTTCTCATGGACTGGGATCGCTGGGGAGACCAAACTGCTCACGGGGGTCAAACCCTCTAACCTCTCCCTCTGTCTCTTGTTTCTTTTCCTGATACTCTTCCCCCTCTCCAGCCTGGCCTTGGTGTCCTGCTCCCATCCGTGGCCAGGAGCTTGCCTTGCTTAGGGGAGCAGTTGCTACAGGCTCAAACTCTTTAGGCAGATGAGGTTCTCAAAGTGGACCCCACTGGCTGCTTTTGGAGCAGGAGGCATTTCCTAGCAGGTTTGGGAGGCTGGGTCTCTTAGGTTTTTACTTTCCTTTTTTTTTTTTACTTTACCCCCCTCCAATTCACAAAAAAAATAACATTCCGGTTTCCCCAATGATTTTCTTCCAGGGTGACTTGCTGAGTTGGCCGAAATGATACTGTAATCACCACCGGGAAAGCCGACTTAACGTGTTCTCGCATCGGTGTTTCCCCCTCCTTTGCTTGTTGTTATGGCAATTTTTGGCATTTATTCACAGGCCTTGGATACTGCCTCTCCTTCCTCCCGACTGTCACCATTTTATCACAGTATTTTGACAAAAGACGCTCGCTGGTCACAGCAGTGGCATCTACAGGGGAATGTTTCGCTGTCTTCTCCTTTGCACCAGGTACAGTGCCCACACGCTGGGAGTTCCTATGTGCATGCCTAAAGCTCAACACTGCTCCCATGCTTTTGCCCAGCAAATTTTCCCAGAGGCTCAGTTGGTGCCCAGGGACCTGCTAAAGCCCACAGTTGGTTTCTCACGTGCCCCTGGGCACTCGTGCCCTCCAGGCAGGGTGACAAGCAATCCTAGAGATGGGTCTGACGCTGCCCGAGCTGTCCCCAGTGGGATCTGCCAGCACAGGACATGCCTGGCTGATACGCAGCCCAGTGGGCTCCCTATATAGATCTGGCAGGCTAAAAATAAGACCAAGAAACTTCAGCTATTTAAAACACACACAGTACACATAACTGCTCCTAGAGGTTAGTGGGCTTGTGCTTAGCATGGGCTGCCAAACTGCTCCAGCCTTTTGGGGACCTGTCCCCAGGCAGCAGGTCCCTGTCACCGCCTGTCCTTGGCAGCTCAGGCGGTCCTGTGTGCACGTGTGTGTTCAGCTCATCCCCGCTGCAAAGCTGCTTTGGTTGCAGATGAGGGCTGGCCATTCAGCGGTGGCATGCACCTTTGAGTAGGGCTGAGGGAACTTCCTCCGGTTGCTGGTTTCAGGGTGGGGTCAGCTGCGAGAGGAAACTCGAGTGTTGAGCTTGCTCTCCTTCTCTAAAAATAACACCCCCTTCATCCCCGGACTCAGAAGGGGCTACCTAGAGAGTGGCTTCTGGCCAGATGGTAAATACAGCTAGCTTTTGTCTGCTGCAGCTGAGGGGAGGAGGGCGGGTGCCAGACCCCTGGGCAGGAGGGCAAAGGTGCTTGGAACCCCCCTGTGGTAAAGCTCATTTACTTCCCCGGCTGTAAATTCGACTCCTTGGTGTAACTGCAGGCTTTCCTAGTGAAACTTTCTTCTTCCTCTGCCCTCTTCCCTCAGCAATCACAGCTCTGAAGGAGCAGATTGGCTGGAGATACAGCCTGCTTTCTGTCGGGGTGCTGCAGCTTGGCATCACCGTCTGCGGATCGCTGCTGCGACCCATCATCATCAAAGAGCAAGAAGAAGTGAAAGCACAGCCTCCAGAAGAGTCCACAGAGACAAAGTACATGCTTGAAAACGAGCAAACATGCACCTCAATAGAGTCCATAGACTCAGGAGTCGAAATAACTACCTCACCCAGCAATGTGCCTGGAAAAACCAAAGCAGAGCCGAAAAGTGAAGAACCAAAGCAACACGGACAAAATCCTGTTGAAAATAACAGCACCCCTCCAGCACCAAAAACCAAACTACTGGACTTCTCTGTGATGAGAGACTATAGCTTTATCTGTTATGCATTCTTTGGCCTGTTTGCAACCCTGGGCTTCTTTGCTCCCTCCCTCTACATCATCCCCCTGAGTCTCAGCCTGGGCATCGGCAAAGACCACTCCGCCTACATCCTGTCCGCCATGGCCATCGCAGAGGTCTTCGGAAGGATTTTTGCTGGCTGGGTTCTCAACAAGAAGCCCATCCGCAAGATCTACATCGAACTCATCTGTGTCATTCTGCTGTCTGTAGCATTGTTTGCCTTCCCTTTTGCCTCCGAGTTCTGGGGCTTGATGACATGTAGCATTTATTTTGGGTTCATGCTCGGCACGGTGGCGGGCACACATATTCCCCTCCTGGCAGAAGATGATGTGGTTGGCATTGAAAAGATGTCTTCTGCAGCTGGAGTCTATGTCTTCATTCAAAGCTTAGCTGGGTTGGCTGGACCACCCATTGCAGGTAACTCTAAAACTTTCATCTTAATTTGGCTTTGAAATGTTTGACAGCTGTTGGCGCTGATCTCTGTCTAGAAAGAGTTCTGGCAGCGCTAATCACAGCACTGCCCTGAAAGCCCTGCAACTAGTATTAGGAGACTCTGGGAGCCAGAAGACTACTGCAATGCAGCTCTGCAGAGTCCCATGGATGAGGCAGTCTCCACTGAGGAACCTCAGAGGGAAGGGAAATACCGCAGTGCTACCCTGATCCTGTTAGAAACCCAAACCTGGCATCACTTCAGGCACTAGCGACCGGCAGAGGCGAATCCCTCTCGCTGTGCCTGTGTCTGTGCCACGCACTGCAGAGAGGGGAAGTCTCTGTCAGAACAAACAGATGCTTGATGCATCTCGGGCTCAGCGTCCCTGCGGTGTCCAGAGGCTTCTGACTCGCCTCAAGATGACACTACGCGCCCCTGAACGCAACGGGTTTACTCTTTTCAAGTGGCATCTGTTTATCGTTGAGTTTTGACTGCAGATGAAATGGTGCAGAGGTAGCAGGATTAAAGCTCTGCAGGAGGGATGGCTGGGCAGGGGAGAGGGGGAGTTGGCTGGGGCTAACGGCTGTAATTGTTTTTCGTAGGTGTCTTAGTGGATACGACAAAGAACTACAGCTCAGCCTTCTACTCCTGTGCTGCTGGCATGGTCCTGGGGGCCGCGTTCCTGGCCCTAGTGAGGCCGTGCAAGACTGGGCTGTGCCACCACCACCACCACCAGCACCAGCAGGCAGAGGAGAGCCCGGCAGGGGCTGCACCAGAACTACCAGATGACTTTATAGACATGGATATTGGAAAAGCAGAAAATTCAGGAAAAGGCTCTGACAGCGTGGTATAGAAAAATGCCCTGTTCCTTTCTCCATCTAATGTACTCGGCGTAAGGCTGGGGAAAACGTCAGCTCTGCTCCACGTTTTAAAACTACATTCTAAAGGGAATGTGAATTTTAAATGTGAACAGTTGCTACCAACAACTTTTTTTTTTTTTAAAAATCTTAGAACTTTTTTAACCAACAATGGAAAGCTCCATAGAAAATACGTAAAAAATAGCCACGTAAAAATAACTTCTGTCTAGCATGAAGATGTGATGCACACTCTTGCTTTCCTGATAACAAGCATAGGTAAAGGTTCAACTGATCCCATAAATACTGACAACAGCAACAGCAGAAGCAGCTCAGCCTCTGACTGTCACCCATCCCCTACCACAAAGTCCACACGGCCAAGAAACCGATGAGACGAACTGGAGACAAGCATTTCATACACCACCAGTAGCCACCTGAATCTTCTGGAGGGATACAGACTCATGTTCTAGCTTTGAGGAGCAGGCTAGGCTAGATAGCTGACACTTAGAAACCATTGCTAATGATCTTAACTTGAATGTCACAAATGCTGGGAAATCAAAGGCTCCGTGTGTCTTTATGGCCAGTTATTACTGCACATATTTCATAAGATCATTTTTCTTCTCCTGATTGGGATGCCTAGAACTGTTTGCTATTGATAGTCAGATCTGATGTACTGTTCCTAATTTAACTAGTATTTATTAATTTATTCTGAGATTATTAAAGGAGGTTAGCTTAAATAAGCGGAGAGGAAAAATGATCTTCTGCATAATGGAAAGCTGTCTTTACATCATTCTCTTCAATGCCTATCTTGTATTGCTTGTGAAATTGTTGGGAAAATTACTCTTACAGCATAAAGTGTAGCTGTTTTTAATAGGTAAGTCTTAAGTAACCCAGTTATTTAAAAAGGAAAAAAAATAGTAAATTACAGATCCAGCATCTCTTTCCATGGAAGAAGGCTCAGCAGGTGTCAGTGGACGTGGCACCACTGCAGAACCAGCCCACCCCACAGGGAGGATTTGGCCCAGTGTGTCTTAATGTACCCGAAACCTTCGCTCCCAAGCGCACGGGGAAGTCTCTGCCTCATCCCCGAGGGAACGTGGGACCCTCACATCACCCAGCCCACCCCACTCCTCACATCTGTGGGGCCATGGGGGGCTGGGCCGAGCTGCACCCCCTTCCCCAGCTCTCCCTGCTCCCCAAAAGTCAGCAAGAGGCTTTTTTTTTTTGCTGCTGACATCAGTGAAACGAGTGGAGCCTGTGCACATGGATGGCGTGAAGGGAACAATAAACGACAGTGGACAAGCTGTTCATTTAGTCTTAACAGGAGAGATTCCTGCTCACGGTGACACGAGCTTGCTGACCCCACCTATATGCATCTTCTCGCCTCTAGGCAACTCAGGGGGACAAATCAAACAAGTCTGTTCTGGTTTGGAAGGAAACCCAAACCACCATTTCTGTGTGTTTCAGTGGAAGTGGCATCATCCATTAACTGCTACGCTGACCTGTCTGTGTTTTACCAGCCATAGAAACGTGGGACAATCCGTAAAAGAAACACAAAAAAAAAGAAAAAAAAAGAACAACCTCTTTTTGGGAAGGTGCTTGGTTTGGTTTTGTTTTTTTTTTTTCCTGTCTTGGATGTCCAAAAAAAAAAGAAAAAAAAGAAAAAAGAAAAAAACAGGCACTCTTGCAAGTGGCTGGAGCAATTCATCCTCACTGCCCGAGACCACGGTCTCGCGTCCTTCCTCTGCCTCAGCACTTTATCACGGCCAGCAGAACCTCTCCGCGTCGCACCCAGGACTGGAAGATCCCTTACAGAGAACTCGAGTCGTGTGAATCGGTGATTAATGAACAAATAACCACGTCGCATTAAGATGTGCTTTTTATTTATTGTTAATTTATGATACTTCAAGCGTTTTGGTAAATGTCCTGTAGCCTATAATTGTAAAGGTTGTTGGAGTCTTTGCGACACAAGACCTCACTACAGCACTTTGCTATTACAACTGCTTGGAAGTGGAATTCAGGCCTCCAGGTTTTGCGTGTGTGTGGAAGCTCCCTGTTCTGCAGAGTCGCGAGGTTCTACTGTAACTTGGTTTTGGTTTTTTTTTTTTTAAGGACAGTTTCCAATACAGATCAAATAATATGTTTGTCACTGACCTCACAGCCCGTTTCTGTACCTGTCTGTGTAGCAGCACGAGCAGGGGAGCGAGTGATGAGTATGTGTGTGTGCGGGCGCAGCAGACCCACAAGCAGGATTTACTGATTTGTTTGTAACCCACCCAGTGGACTCTGGAAATGCTCTAAACACTGAGATTTGCAATAAACTTTTTCTTTTTTTTTTTTTTCTCTTCTCTTTTTTTTTTTTTTTAATAATAAACACGGTGAAGAAACTTTCCTCCTCTCCCTCTTCTCCATCCCTGCGCTGCCCCAAGCCTTCGCCCTGCGGGTTTGTTGCAGGATCCAGCCGCTGGTTTCCCCTCCCAAAGGGCTCTCACAGCGTGGCTGTCACATGCCACTTCTCCAGCCTGGAGTGGCTGTGCCTTCCCTGCACGTTGGGCAATCCAAGTGCTCTAAATGAGCTGCCTGGAAGCTGTGGATTAGTGCTGACCTCAAGGGTGCTCTTGTAAACTCTTACCCGGGGAGCCCTGATTAGAGGGAGCCTTTTCTTCTCCTGAGTGGTGCCTGAATTGGTGGCACTTAGGAACATTACCCTCGTGCCTTCGAGAAGAACGCAATCATGTAATTATTTTATCATCTCGGAATTGCTGAATGCTTTCCCCATGCCACACTAAGCAATTCACGTATCAGAAAATCTACTTGAAAAAAAAAGCAAAAAAAAAAAAAAGCCACTAAATAGCAGAATAGTCGCACTAAAGAGCAATTTTCTCTCCCCCAAACCTAATTTCTTTCAACACGAGCTGAGAGATGCCCTTCCCCGCTTACCCTGTAGCTCCCAGCATCACCAAACCCTACAAGGAGTAACCACCACATCCCAAATATCACTGCTCGCATTAGGTTTGCAAATGAACTCCTTCCTGGAGGAATCATCGCAGCCACTGATGTGGATTAAGCACAATCTGTTTTCATTCGGCTTGCAAAAGTCCTAGAACAGAGGTGATCCGTGCATGCAAGCAGAACAGGCTCGAACACAAATACCAAAGTTCTGGGAAGCTAATCTGTCCAAATTTGACTCTGGCTCAATTGCAGCAGTGAACAAACATCATTTGCAACAGCTTCCTCAAAAACAACCCCCCCAAAAAAAGGCATTGCAAAGGCTGCACACAGTTCACATAAATAAAAGCACATTTAACTGTAGCGCCATCAGATGTCTCCCTGCACAGAAAGGTTTGAGAGTCATTTTTCCCACCTGGTTTAGATTAATTGCCCGTGACCTTCCCTGTTATTCTGGTACAAAGGCACCAAGGCCAGAACAAAATAGCATAAGAACATATTTATTCAGTTGCACTGTATATCTACTCCAGTAGCACGGTAAATAAGAGGAGAACGTGGGGCAGGACGTGCTCCAGCAGTTCTTGCTATTCCTCTCCAAAGGGGCTGTATAAACTCTTGCAGTCAATGAGGGCAGTGCCAGCCAAATGTAAATAGAGGAAATTACACAAGGTCAGCCTGGGGAAAGCCAGAAGCCCTCAGACCATAGGTATCTGTCCTTCCTAATGCAGAAAGGAAGCTGGAAAGTGGGGGTTTGTTAATTGTTCAGGGGTCTTTTTTTAAGAATAAACAACCAAAAGACAAGAAAAACTTTTCTCATTTGAAATTAAAAGGAACGGGAACCTCTTGTTCTTTTTTACTAATTTTAGCTAAGGTTGACACCAGGTTCCTAAGGGGACAAATCAATCTTGAAAAAAATAGCTCAACTGGTTTTGGAAAGAAAGCAAAGTAGGTGCTTACAAAACAGCCTGAATGTTTTAACGTGTCCCTTCAGATGTTACTTGTTACCATCTGAGATCATCGTGTTCCAGCTGCCTGTAGTAAACATGACCCGAATTCTCACAGTGATGCAAGCCCAGCAGCAGCCATCCCTCCTTCCTTCCTCTTCAAAACTCATCTCAGAGATGCTTCACAGCTTGGGTTTCAGGAAAGCATCCCTCTAGCTCCTGGCTCGGTTTGAGGGAGCAAGTGCTGCTGCCCAGAGGGATGTGATGTCCACACCAAATGACAGGACCTTTCAGGAAGAAATTCAGGGAGAATTTCTTCATGGAAAGGGTGTTCAGGCATTGGAAGGGCTGATGAAGGAGGTGTTGGAGCCTCCATCCCTGGGGGTGTCCAAGGAACACGGCACTCAGTGCAGTGGTTTAGCTGACATGGTTGGAGGTATTTTCAAACCTTTATGATTCCATGACTCCTGGTTCCCACAGGGAATCCTGCACCAGACATGATCAGGAAAGGCTCCTGGGCATTCCAAGCTGGTGTTGGTTCCCAAAACGGCTTTGTGCTCCCCACTGATCCAGGCGTCCTCTGGGCATCCCGGCAGCAAACCCCAGAGTTCTCCCCTCCCCAGTTTCCTTCCCGTGGACTTTTACTTGCAGGATTTGCAAATCTGTGGCCGCACCAGCATTAAAGCTCACTCTGCAAATTGCAGCAAGTCATCTAATAAATCAAATGCAATCCCCCATCCCCTCCTTCCTACTGCAGCTCCAGTTACAACAATTTGTGGTAAAATATTACTCACCAGCACTTTGGCCCGTGCGAGGCAGCTCTGCCTCGGTACAGACAGCCCCTAAATCACAGCTTTGTCACAGAAGCCACAAGCATAACCAAAAGACTTATTACACGCAGACACTGCGAGGAGAAGGCCAAGGAGACAATAGTTCCCTTCGCTTCCTTTTGTCAAAGCTTTCATTAGCGTTGTGAACGTCTTTTTCTGCTTTACCCGCTGCTGGGTGCTCGCCACACTCAGCCTGGCACAGGGACAGCCCAAACCAGCCCCGCAGAGCCTGAGAGCAGCAAGGCTGAGCGGGGTGATGGCAAACCAGGGTGCTGAGCATCACCCCGTGCTCCTGCTTCAGTGACGTGCTCTCCCAGCGGGGCTGGTACCCCCTGTCCCGCCTCTCTGCTCTGCTGAGCTCCACCGGTTTGGCCACGTTGCATGGGAAGTTATCAAAATTAGGCATTGCCAGCATTTCGTTTTGCTGTGATGTGGCTGGTAATTCTTTGTAGAGGTTGCAAAATCAGGCAAAGACCCAAAATGACCAGTGAGGAGCAAAGGCCGTTTTTGTGGCTATACCTGGGGCTGGAGGATGGCACGGGGCAGGAGACAGGCACGGGGCGGGGGGCACAGGGCAGCACCAGCACTGCCAGGGAGCTTTCCATTCCCACTGCTGCCCATGCCCAGCAACAGGGGGATGGCCCTGCCTAAATTGAGCGCCCTCCCAAAATCCTGCTGAGCGCCCTCCCAACCACTGCCCTGAGACTGAGGGAACAGGCTTAGCTCCCCTCACCATGTCCTAACCCCCTCCTTCCACCTCCACACCACGACAGGAGGGAAGGTTTTCCTCAGTGGGTACAAACTGCAAATTAACAACCAAATAATGCAGTGAGGGATGAAGATACGTGAAAAGGTCCCATTCTGGAACCACTGCTTGGACAAACCTGCTGGAGCCTTCTATCTGCTCCAGGCACAGCCCTTGACCAAAACTAACCCAAGCCCTTCCTCTCACAGGTCATCAGCCCCCCTTCCCTTGCCAGCAGTGCCCACCCCGTGGCTCTGTGTCCTGGCCAGAGCTGGCCCAGGCAGAGGGAGCTCAGCGGTGACTTGAGGACGCCGTGACACACGAGGCCACTTCTGCTGCTCCAGATGCTGCATCCGCAGGCAGGAGCTGGCACAGCAACTGCTACCCTTCAACATTCCCACATTGCCTTCCCCTGGAGAGCCAGGAGTGAGAGCGGGTTCTGGTTTGCAGAGAGAGGAGGGGAGAGCAGAGCAAGGTGCCCTGCACACCCTGGCACCACAAGCCGGGCTTGCTGAGGGATGGGACGCATCCCTGGGGGTGCAGGACAGGATGCTCCTGTGCTGCTCCTCCGAAAGCAGCCCTGGGGACAAGCCAGCCTTTGCCCAGTGCTGCAGCGTGCACACTGGGAAACTGGAAATGGGAAACGTGGAGCGACAGCTCAGGGCTGAACCCCAGGAAAGCCAGCTCCTTCCCACACACAGCAGTGCCCCGAAATCACTCCCTTCCCCTCCTGCTGCTGCAGCCCCAGGGCCCTGGTGTGAGCCCTGGGTTCACTGTCACTGCACCCCAAACACCCCGTGTGACAGTATCTCCCTCACACACCCCCGGAGCTGCAGCCACAAAGCTTATCAGCCTTGGCCAGGCACAGCCCTGCCCCATCCAGGGCACCCCAGGGCTATCAGGGGCCACAGACCTCTTGCCCCACCGCGGGGCACCCGGGGGATATCGGGGGCCCTGCTGGCCTGGGCTCCTGCTAACAGGTCTCACTGTCCCCCCAATGGGAGAGACTGGGGACGGGGGGCATGTGCCACCCACCCAGTGCCACTGGAGGGTCCAGTCTCAGCCTCCAGTGAGCCCTGCACAGCTCACAGAGAGCCCTTCCCTGCTGGATATCAGCCGCTCATAACCCAGCCAGGGGCTTCACTCTGCCCACGTGGAGACCCCCCCAAAATCCCCCAACCGCACCTTCAGAGAACTGCTGGCCCTGCACAGGTGCCCCTCCTCAGTCACTCGGTAATTCCCCATCCCGAAGAAATGCACCTTAAGCGAACTGTACCTTGGAAGGAGTCTTCAGGCACAGGAATATCTGTTCCTTCTCCTCCTGCCCCACTGGTGAGGGATCAGAGCCCTTCACAGCTTTGGCCAATATCACAATCACAAAGAAACCAGCAGGTGAACCCACTGCCCCGTCAGCGCTCCCAGCAAACCCCGGTGCAAACAATCCCCCAAAACCACCTTCCAGCTTTAGCTCATGAAGGGGTTCAATGGAGACAACCCCAGTCCTCCCCACGTCTGCACTGGCAGGGTCACAGCTCAAGGGTTTTTATTCAGCCTCCTTTGCACAGCTTTGAGTGAGCCAAGAATTTCAACCTCAGTGTTTGTGTTCAAGGACAAGACACTGACCCTGGAGCGTGACCTACCTGCGGAGTTCTTGGTTAAAAGCATCTTCAGCACAGTAGAGAGGCCAAACTGGTCACTGTGGAAAGTGGACATAAACTTTATAACTATGTCAAATTCAATTTTATCAAGCAAGGAAACAATAGCAATAAATATTAAAATAGATAGGTTCTATTTCAAAAGAGGAATTTTTTAAGCATATGTTAAAGACTCTGGTGTGGGCTTTTAACAGCAGATAATTCACACGCTTTAGAGAATTTAATTGCTCACAGTGTGCAAGGCCAGGAAGGGAGAACAAAAGTAGATCTGTGAAGCAGAGAGCAAAAATTAGTCCTGAAAATTGTGCACAGTGGGAACTTTCCCCTGTCAGCCCGATTTGGGGCCCAGGTACAGGGGAGTCAATTCGCCAGCACAGAGCAGGAAGCGTCCTACCTGGGCGAGGTAAAGAACGGAAATCTACCCAAGCCCTGGTTACAGTAATTACAAATAACATCCTGACACAGGAAATTAAACCTCTCACACAAAGTGCCAATTAAAGCTGTGAACTCAACTTTGAGAAAAATAAAAAAAAAGAGAAAAAGAGAGACGATATGTAGATGACCTGGATTAAACTCAAGGCATCTTCTCTTAAGTGTCATGAAACATCTCAGATGCAACCAGGCTTGTCTCCTCTGCACAGAGCCCTCTCCCAGGACATCACACGTTGGGTGCTCTGCCCGTGGAGTGCCAGTGCCCCCAAGCCCAGCTGTCCATTCAGGTGCCCCTTTCACCCTTTTATTTTAACACGGGGACTCTCGTCCTGCGACTTTATGATGAATCTTATAAAACACAAAGGATTGAACTGCAGCGGTCGCCTGCAGCTGCGTGGGACACAGCACAGCCCAGCCTCCATTCAGGAGCATTCAAGAGGGATGAAGACAAACATTCCTGGATACAGGCGGCATCAGCACAGACCAAATAGTGAGCATCCTGTTAGCAACCGGTGTCAGCCAAGAGATACAAACATTAGCTTTCCAGTGAAGAATTTTTAGTGTGCTGGTAGTTCCCTGTCAGACAGTAAATTTTAAAATAGCCCATAGCTAATGGCAGAAAGTAACCCTTTGAATACATGAGCTTTTCTGCATATATTGTACACTCTGCTTGTATTCTTCGGTCCAGCAGCACCTCAAGGCGTTTTAAGAACCACTCGTGGTTCTCCTTGAACACTTGCAGGGGTTTTGGTGAACACATTTGGGTTCCTGCCACCGCTTCACTATCATCTTCGTGCATTCCTTGATAATAAGGTTTACAAGAGGTAACACACAAAATGAAAATGAAAGAAGAAAGTTGAAAGATTTTAATCTTAACGTTGAAAGACCAAAGCAAAATCCTTCTTCTCTGTCCCCCGTGTTCTACTTCTCGTGTCTAAATACAGTATGATTAACGCTGGGGAAGGTTTTCAACCCCCAGCCCTCTGAGAAACACAACCCCGAACACTCTGACTCTAACACCTGCTTCTACTTAGCAAAACAAACAAACAGTCACTAGCCACGAGTGTAACTCTCTACCACTGACATTTCTTCACATGTCTCAGACCACAGTTTCCTTCAGAAACCCTGAACTTGTGTGCTCCTACAGTTTTTACGTCTGTAAGACCGTAGAAAGATGAGAAAAACAAGCAAACGCTCAAAGGCTGAAGCCGTGGTATCTACAGCAACAGCTGAGACACAAAGCAACACAGGGCTTGTGAAATGCACCCTACAAGGAAGTCACAAACTGGGGTGATGCACTGCATGGTGGTGAAATCCAAGCTCAGGCAGGAGGTGATGGTTCCCAGGCAGAGGTGACACCAGCAGGGGCCAGGTACCTGCACCCACCTATCCAGCCAGGCAGGAGGCTCCAAAGGAGCCAAAAACCTGCCCAGAGCATCCTGGTGATACCGCTCTGCTGCTGAAAATCCTTGGCTCCGGGAGGCCTTGGGAATGGTGACGCTGTTGGCTTTGAGATGTGCTTCTCCCAGCTGTGACACCGGTTTCTGCAGGGCAGCGGGTGACCTGGCACTGCCAGTACAGCTGGCATAGAGCTCTGCTTGCTCTCTTGTGCCACCAGAGCCAGCCCTGCAGGGTCTGCCCCCATGTCCCCCCGTATCCC
>VWZF01004705.1:1282522-1315639 GCA_013396755.1 Sclerurus mexicanus | reverse complement strand
CATGTGGGACAGGGACAGGCAGGGTAGGGACACACGAGATGGGGACATATGGGACAGAAAGACACTGGACAGAGACACACGGAATGGGGATATATGGGAGGGGACACACAGGACAGGGACGTGCTGGACAGGGACTCACATGATGGGGCCAGGTGAGACAGGGACATGCAGGACAGGGACACACAGGATGGGGACAAGCTTTTACAGACACGAACTGTAAAATATGTGGGGTTACATCCCACACGAATGCCAAGAGCTGGTGCTGCTTATCTGCAATGGCTTGTGACTGTTACAAAAGTGAACATGGAGAAGAGAGGGATGAAATCCTGTCACAAAGGGGCCCTAGGGGGCCTTGTAAACCACCCTCAGCAAGAAGATGGTCTAGAACTTTCCTCCAAGGCTCTCAAGTGCTCTGCACTATCTTATTCACATCGTCCTGCCTTTCCTTATCAGGGAACTGGAGCACAAAGGTGTGGAGCGGAGCGGGTTTTACTTCACCCAAGTGCTGGGCTGGTCACTTCTCCGGAGTGACTCACTCCACCTACCTGGGACACCACCCCAGGCTGAGGATTGCTCTCTGGAGGTGCTTTTTTCTCCCTCCTGGTGACCCTTGAGGTTGCCAGCTCCCAGGGACATTCCCTACCTGTGGGCAGTGACTCTCATCCAAGGGACAAGAGGCTCCACCTGCTCAGGGAATCACCCACCTCCACCTCCCAGGAGAGCCACAGCAGGAAGAGAAGGTGCCAGGCTGTGTTTTCCTCCTGTTCTCCTTTCTTTGGCATCGTCACAGGCATTTGTCTTGCTGCAAGCAAATGATACGGAGTACGGAGGCGCGGAGTGGAAAGCCTGGCTCCAGCAGCACGGCTGGCTGGCTGCCACATCCTTTCATATTCCACTCCTGCTTCAGTGAAGAGGGGAAAAAACACTTTACCTTGCTAGCCTTTTAGAGAGGAGCTACTTCTGGCAATTCATTTGAGTGTTAAATGTCTGATGCTCTCCATGCGTCAAAGGTACTGGTTCAGGCAACGGGGGTTGCCTTTCCAAAGGGAGAAATCATAGAACCATACAATGGCCTGGGTTGGAAGGGACCTAAAAGATCACCTCATTCCAACCGTCTGCCACGGGCAGGGACACCTTCCACTAGTCCTGGTTGCACCAAGCCCCATCCAACCTGGCCTTGGACACTTCCAGGGATCCAGGGGCAGCCACAGCTTCTCTGCCCAGCTGTGCCAGGGCCTGCCCACCCTCCCAGGGAAGAGTGTCTTCCAAACACCAAACCTAACCCTGACGTCTGACACTTTGAAGCCATTCCCCTCTGTCCTGTCACTCCAGGCCCTTGTAAATACTCTCTCTATCTTTCTTGTACGTTCTCTCCAGAAACTGGAAGGCCACAATTAGGTCCTTGCAGTGGTGTCACTGAGCTGAACAAAGAAACCTGCTGATGATGTTTGCACGTGTAAAAATGTTCCTTTCCCCCAGTGGCATCCCCCGATAACAGCAGAGATGACTCTGCCCTGCTTTATTGCGGTGCAACGAAAGCCAACATTTCACTGGAAATGAGAGGAGCATTTAGGATATTGCCACATGCTGGCAAAAATAGTGCTCAGTATTGGTTCACCTTGAGTATCAGAGGTGAGAGAGGCAGCAGCAGAAAGGTTTCCCGCTGCGGGCAGAGATGCAATGCCATCAGCAAGGAGGGACTGTGGGAGCAGAGAGGGAAGGAGAGCTGGAGTGGCTTTGGCTGCAGAGTCATGTCAAGGCTGGTGTCCCCTTCCCAGGCAGCTTGTGGAGCACAGGAAGGATAAAATGAGAAACATCTCCTTTTCCCTTCAAGTTTTTTAAATGGGGATGGGAGAGAGGGGGGAGGAGAGTCTGCGTGGGTTCATCCGCAGGAGTAAAAGAGGAAGTTTTCCCTTTAATTCTAGGCAATTTTTAGCAAACGCCAGACATGATGTAAGAAGGCTGATGCTGCTGAAGCCTTGCTCAACTTGCCCCCCTGCAAATCCTGATGTTAATAACTCTTTGAAAACGCTGATTTAACTGAAGTTCTTTTGTTTGCTTCCCTTTTCTTCAGGGAAAATGGAGGCTACAGCAGGAGGGAGTCATCAATGCACAACTACTCCCACCGTTAGACTTTGGATCAATGAAGAGAATCCAGCTCATATAGAAAAAATGCAAAACACTGTGCCTAGGCAACCCCAGGAAGATCTGTATCGTTTATAGATACTGCCTTTTCTTTCATTAAAAGCTGAAAACAGCAAACGAGTCCCATGCACAGACGGAGGGTGCACAGAGGGCTCAGAGCGGAACCTCATGTGGGAGCTGATCCCACCTCCTGGCTGTGGCCCTGCCAGGACAGCCCGACGCAGGGAGTGCTGGGGGTGAGTTACTCACTGGGGGATGAGCTATTCACAGCTGCTGCCATCCCACGAACATCATTTACATGGGATATGGTC
Organism: Sclerurus mexicanus; assembly: GCA_013396755.1. Classification (NCBI taxonomy): domain Eukaryota; kingdom Metazoa; phylum Chordata; class Aves; order Passeriformes; family Furnariidae; genus Sclerurus; species Sclerurus mexicanus. Next base: position 1,313,183 of record VWZF01004705.1, on the reverse strand, counting down.
AGCTCGGAAACAGTCACTCATTCCCTAACCAGCACAAAGGCTGTCTGGGGGAGTAGGAATGTTAAAATAGATATCCTTCTTCTCTTTTTCCACCGCTGCTTCCCCTTTGGATCTGATAAAGGAGTCTCTGTGTCCTACATCAGAGAAGCTGACTGTCTTCCAGGCTGCAGACAGCACCAGAGAGAACAGCACAGCACCTGCAGCCTGGCTGAGAGCCACCCAAGGCTGGTGCTGGGCTGGAGAGAGAATCACAGAACCACAGAATATGCTGAGTTGGAAGGGACCCACAAGAACCATCCCCAAGAGTCACCCCCTGTGCCCCAGAGCATCATCCGAACCCTCCTGGAGCTCTGGCAGCCTCGGGGCCGTGCCCACTGCCCTGGGGAGCCTGGGCAGTGCCCACCACCCTCTGGGGGAAGATCCTTCTCCTGAGATCCCACCTGACCCTGCCCTGGCACAACTCCAGCCATTCCCTCCGGTATCAGGCAGGATTTGGGCTCTAAGCTATGCTGCCTGTTCATGGGGAGAATCCTGAGAAGGGAGACAGCATCTTTTATATAGGCGAGATCCCCTATACTGAATACTGGGAGTGGGAAAAACTCACTTTGGATACCTCTGGATGCATGGAGTCTTGTGCTTCCTCCTGCTCTGCAAGCCCTAAATTAATAAAAACCAGTCTGCACCGATCAGCATCATCTATCTGCATTCACCACATTTCCAACCATCCAGGCAGAGAAATGGGATTTATTCACTTACTGGATCTGCTGACAAACATGTTCCTGCCTTACCCTGCAGCGCCTCGGAGCCCTCCCTGCCCGAGGAGCAGCAAACACGACCTGCTGCTCACAGCCAGCGCCTGGGAGGACTCAGGCTTTAAATATTAACCTCCACCTGGAGCTGGAAGCACTGCAGCAGAGCTCTGCTGGCAGCAGCCTGCCCCAAATCCAGGTTTGTCAGATCCAGTGCTCAGCAATTAATCAAACCCTCGGCTCCCTGCGCAGAGCTGAGCAGGGGCGGGGACCGCGTGTCCCTGTCACCGCACATCTCAGTTGGGATGTTTGGATTCCTTATCTCCAACCCACCTGCAGCCTCATTACTGAGCGGGGCTAAGGATGGGCTCTGCCCCGGTGCATTTCACAGCCTGGAGCAGGGATCGCTCCGAACTTCCAGGAGCTCCTCTTAGGAGTGACAGTGAGCAAGAACCCCAGAGCCCAGAAAGCTGCTGCTGGTGGAAGCTGCACTCCAGCAGGAACCAATGTCTTGCCCCTCATGTGCATAAGAACACAGAGGAAGAAAGCAGAGAAAGGAAATCCAAGAGAATCTGAAGCTAGGCACAAATACAATACTATTGTAGGACTTGGAATATCTGGATCCTTCTTATTAATTTACAATTCCCATCTCACACACAGTGAAAACATCTCAGCTTGTGTGGAAGACACAACCAATCAGTGGATTAGGTACCAGAAGAACCTCAACGCCTTCACCTTTTTTGCTTTAGAGGGAAAACCCAGCAGGGGCTGGGCCAGTGCAGACTCCTGCCCCCGCCAGCTGGAATGCCCAAGGGCTCTGGAATCCCCAGGCTCTGCTTGCCTGGCTCCTCAGCACTTCTCCCACAGCTCAGTGGTCAGCTCCTCTCAGAACAGCACCAAGGGCAGGGCAGTCAGGGACACTTTGGGCACAGCCCCACTCCATTTTTGCTCATTCCTGTCAGTTATTGTGTAATCACTGAATTACTTTAACAGGAAGGAAGAGGCTTCAACACCCACCCTACATTCAGAACGTGCAACGAGGTGGTGTTTTGTTAAATCAAAGGAGTCGTGAACGTGAAGAAACTCCACTCCCTCCCACCAGTCCTGGAACACTTCAGCTCTTCCCATCACTTCAGCCCCCAGCACATCAGTGTCTCGAGGTTATCAGAGCTGTGAGGTACTGCTGGATGCTCCAACACCACTAACCCATTTCTGTAGCATCACCAGAGAACCATGGAATGGTTTGGACTGGAAGGGACCTTAAAGCTCATCCAGTTCCAACCCCCTGCCATGCACAAGAGACATCTCCCACTAGACCAGGTTGCTCAGAGCTTTAGTCAGCAAGAGCTTAACTAGAAGCTCAAGTTAAAGTGGTGCAAGTACACTTGTTTCATTTGGATTAAAACCCCAACAAACACGATCTGTTGAGTTCTAGATGGCTTTAGTTCCACTCCTCAGGTGGCTCGGGGCATCTCAGGAAACAGGATGCAATAAAAAAAAACCCTGAAGAGATGGATTTCAAAGTCAGAGCGACATCACAAACAGTGCTCAGCTGAAAAAGGCACCAAGAGATGAGGTGGTGATTCCTCAGAAACAGCTTCCCTGGGACAGGCAGGACCTGGAATCCAAAGTGCATCATGGAGCTGGTTTAGGTTCCAGGGATGTGGCAGGTTTTTAACTTGAGCGAGCAGAGGTGGCTCCTTCCCACCACACTGCTCCCCATGACAGAGCCAGGAGAGTGCCCAGGTTCCAACCCACCCACAGCAGCATTGGCACTGCTGAGAATTGCCACAGCTCCTGTATCCCCCTCAGCAAGACAAATGCTAATGCTGAGCACTAACTCTACAAACAAGGCTGACTTGGGCTGAGTATTTCCAGGGATTTCATGTCCACAGCACGCTGGCCAAATCCGAGGGCTGTTGTGGAAAACAAAGCATCTCAGGCCTATAAAAACTGAAAAGGAGAAATCAATGTTTTGCTGCAAAATACTGCTTCGCATTGCAGCCAGTGACTGGTTTCTCCAGGAGGCTTAGTTGGAGAAGGGCTTAAAAAAAGAAGGAAATCAACTCTGCAATACCAAAATCCATAATTCATAGAGTCTTGTCGCAGAACACACCCGAGTGCCATCAATATTCTAAATACTGAGCACCAAACTGGCTGTCAGATGCGAGTCAGCATTTTCCTGGTGCCTCCCTGTCGGGGAGAAAGTCATCAGGCCGAGCAGAACCTGGAGGAGCCCTTTCAGCAGAGAATTTGCTTGACTCTTACATATTTTATTTGAAACACAAGATGTGGCAGGAGCAAACCAGCTGACCTTTGCCAAGCACCAAAGAAAGTCAGCTGGCTGCCTCCACTCATTATTGATTTGAAAAGATGATTTCCTCACACCACCACGAGGCTGTATATGTTTATTCATCGTCAGTAATTTTTGTACACAAGGCAAATATTAATAGCTGAAAGGCAACACTTTTGGAGAGTATGTACAGAGCAATGTACAAGCAAGTGTAAGGTTTTAAACTATGAATCAATTTAACCGTTTTATAAAAAGGAAGTGATGCTTTTTCTTCTAAGACCTCCCTTAGAAATAATTTATTGCCAATCTTGAACTAAAGCAAGGAGAAAAAAAAAATTTACAATAAAAAGTAGTCCCTGGAAAGTTTATAAAAAGTTAAACAACATATAAAATCGTAAGCCACAAACATTTATACAAAGCTAATACAAATCTTGGTTTTGTTAAAGATCTAATGAGGTTGTTACAAAATATATTTTTACATAAAGGCTTCACGTAAGGTAAGCTCTCACTGCTACTGGAAGCGCAGGAAAGCAGTTTTAAATAGTCTGCAATTCAACTTATTTTCAAGTACAACGCAAAGAAATTGCAAAATGGCACTGTATTGCAATGCTGTGAAATTAAAAAACTATGTTAATGGTACCATCAAAGAGACAAAACCTGTAAAGTGAAGTGGTGAACAACTGGCAGGAGACTTTGGATGGGTTTGGGACAGGAGCAGTGGTGGAAAATGAACCTTCTGCAACTGTCCTGGAAGAAGACTCACCAAGGGGTGTTCTGCTGGACACACACCCAGCTGGCTGGGACTCCCCGGGAATGCTGGCTCCAGCCAAGGGTCAGGCAGCTTGAAACACCCACCCAATCTGATCAATCTGCTGACGGGCAAAATTTAAAGCTACTTACAATTGAGTCCAATAAACAGCCTTCGAGATCAGCTTGACTTCTTTTCAAGAGCAGTTATTCCAGAAGGAAGCTGAAGTTTCACACAAACTGATGGCTTACACTCCCACATACAATATATTAAAAAAAAAAAGAGTAGAATTTTTCAAGCCCTGATGAACAGCCACAGTTTTTAGGTATCATCTCAGTTTTAACACCCTGCAGCAGGGAACAGTTGCTAAAACACCAATTTCACCTTCAAGTACAGGGAGGTTGTACAAGACAGTGGTTTATCTCCATAGGGTCAGTGATCTTTTGAACAGAGCTCGCTTCAGCAGAGAACTAAGAAATCTAGGGAAACGTGATTTCCTGGAAAACTTGGATTTTCTACCTGCTTTCCCATCTGCACTAGAAACACATCCCAACCTCGTACCACAGACTGGTTTCCACGAGGAAGCTTCACTCTCACCAGGCAACTGTCACTTGTTTGGTTCCTTGTCCCCAGATTCTACCCTGCTATGAAGAAGTGATTTTTAGAAGCAAATCTAAAAGGAAATACAACCGTCCACACTGTGCTCTGTTCAGGGAGCAAATGCAGAGTGAGTCTGAGGATGGCCAAGGGTGCTGATTTGGGGTTTCTGGCTGTGTGTTAACACAGGAACCATGTAAACAGGTACATCCAGGGGTGTTGCCTCACCCCTCTCAAGGAGTGGGAAACCCGAGTGATTTGACTCAGTTATTTCATTAAATCAATTAATTTCTGCCTGAGATTCATATAGTGCTTATCTACCAGGGCCTACATGTGACCCAGCACTGGGGTCCCCATTGCTCTCTTACAGGGCCCTGGGTTCATATATGAGAGTGATCCAAAAGGAGTAAAACCAGAGATTTTTGTGGTGGTTCAGGGGAGAAGCTGCTGAGTATTATCCCCACCTTAGCTAAGGTCAGAAAGGCCCAGTGCCTTGGTGATCCTGGCTGCATCCTTACACTGACATCAGTTTGGAGGATCTTCAGTAAATTAACAGGTCACTTGACACAAAACTAATATTTTACATAAATCTGTTTAGACAAATCCCTGGTAATCTTCCTGTCATTCACTACCAGTCTTTTCTGCTATCATCTGGTCTGACATCCTCCAAAGCACATATTGCAGACCTCTCCAAGTTAATTGTTTTAATCAGAGGCAAGTCCCTTTTTTGAAAAGAAACTTGTTCAGACAACTGTCAGCAAAGGAACAAACCAACCCAACTCCTCCTCTTATTGACAACCAAGGGCATGGATTTGTTCCGTTTCTGCTTTCCAACACTGGACTTGGAGGCCACCAGGTTTGTGTCTGCTCATGCAGCTCTCATAACCCAACCAAACCAACAATTATCCTTCTCCAAACAGCAAAATTAAGAACTTCTGCTCCCATATCAGACATGTCCTTGAAAGAGATCACAAGTCTTTCCTGATGTCTCTAGTTCATCCTTCTTTGAATTGCTCACAAATAAACTCACCAAATCAGAAATAATCCATGCCCAGTAAAGAGGCAAAATCTACATTAAATATCCCCATCTAAGACTCTATGAATCCTCCTGACATCACTGCTGCATCCAGACTTCAGGATTATGTTTAGATTCTGCACTGTGACTTCTCCAAAGCTCTTTTCAAAGTTCTTTCCTCCCAAAAGAGTGCCTGATCACCAGAATCGCAGACTAACTTATGACTATTCATTGAATGATATAAAAAAATAGAGGTCTTTCAAAGCACCTACCTAAATATACACCACTCCCCTCCTGCTGCCAGGAGAAGGAGGTACAGAGATGTTAATACAACTTACAATCACAGTAAGTAAAGGCTAAGTTCAGGAGACAGGCAGCTTTCCTATGTCCTAGCAGGGACACCACGTCCCACCGCTCGCCACGTGCACGGGATGTGAATGAAAATTCATGGAAGGGCTGGCCACCATCATGATCCACAGGAATTGGTTCCACTGGGCAAAGTGGCGGATGAACTGCCCAGGTGACACTACAGTCTGGGGGAAACTAATCCTTAAAATCCTTAAAACACAAGCTCAAAAACTCACTCTCATTTTGCAGCGTGTCAACGGATACGTGAGCATTGCTTTATTTTTACTATTTTTTATTATTATTATTATTATTTCTTTTAATCACATGGCAACACTAACAACGCCTCCCCCCCTCCCAAAATAAAAAATAAACAAAACTGCAATGGAACTTTGGGTAAAATAGTCACAAGCAGCACCCTGGAAGATGCTGTGCAACATATTTGGCTCAAGTACACTTAGGATTGCTTAGACCCAACTGGAAACCTCATCAGCAGAAACACTTTCTGCTGGGACACACTTTTCTTTTTTCAGAAGAAAACATTCATCTCCACGGTGTCAGCTACACAAGGCCTCTGCTGGGAACTGTTAAGGCCACTGAAAATACCAGAGGAGGACAGAACACAGGAGGCACTTAGGTTTGCAAGTCCTTCTCTCCATCACCAAACGCTACCGACTCAGAGGAGGCACCCTGGAAGGAGCTGGGAATTAAAATAAACCAGTGCCAAGTTAAAGCGCTTCGAGAACAGGTTACCTACATGTAACATCTGGTTAGTGAAGATCTGAAACACAAGCCGAGCTCACTCCCCCTTCCCACATCAGACTGTCCAGAGGACCAGCTCAGAGTGCTCTGTGCTTTGCCATGGCTCCAAGACGTACAGATGCCACCGGAGTGAATCCATGTACTGTGCCAACCACTAATCCCTCGGCACTGGACTTGGCCCTTCCTGCCAGACACGTCTAAAGCTCCCAACTTTAAGTATTTTTAAAGCATCTCCAATTCAAACCCAAGGCTAAGATTTACGCTTGAACAGGAAGTACGTTACACCCAGGAATCGGCGCTTCAAACAGATGATTCCAGCAAGGGATTGATGGGATTTCTAACCGAAAATAGACCTGAGAAATCATAAGTCAGCTACGGTATCACAGTCTTCATAATGAAGTTAGATGTGAAAAGTTTCTCCCCCCCCACCCTTGAATTACTGCCACAGTCTAATAATTGCAACAATTTCACGGAAGTTTGGACTTGGAATTCTGAATTTTCTAGGATAACATACATGTTGGTAAAAGGTCAAATTTACCACTTTACAGGTAACTTAGACATAGGTCTGCTATAAAATTACAACTTGAGTCAACTTGAAGCTACACTGGAAGAGATTAAGCCTGAATTTCTGCAGAAATTGGCAATAACGTGTTCAGCAGCAGCTTTTAGCCACATATCAAGAAGTCTGACAGGATCTGGATTTCTCTACTCCTGCTGTAAACTTCTAGTTAAAAAAAAACCCAACACACAAGAGTTACTGCAACAAAAATGTCTTTCTGCACATCACTGTAACATAAGCTGCTTGAGGTTGTCGTGCAGGATGGTATCCTTAACATCACGGAAAACTAGCCGGATGTTCTCTGTGTTAATAGCAGTGGTGAAGTGGTGATAGAGGGGCTTCTGCTGCTGGTCCCGGCGTTTCGTACGAAAACAATCCACCAGGAATTTCTGGACATCTGTTAAGCAGTGGGGATCCCCCTCAAACTCTGGGAAATAGTCTTTGATGCTCACTTTCTGTACTTTTTCCTCAAGCAAGTCCGTCTTGTTCAAGAAAAGAATGATGGAGACGTTGCTGAAAACCCGGTTGTTGACTATTGTTTCAAAAATGTTCAGGGACTCGGTGAGGCGGTTTGTTTGCCGATCCTCCATGAGCACTTGGTCGAATTCGCTCGAGGAAACGAGGAAGAGGATGGACGTGACGCTGTCGAAGCACTCGAACCACCGCTTGCGCTCCGACCGCTGCCCGCCCACATCGACCATCTTGAAAGGAACATTTTTGATTTCGAAGTCGTACTCGTGAATCCCTTTGGTAGGTCTTCGTGCCAGCAGAATGTCTTGCTGGGAGGGAAGATAATCCTAGAAAAAAATGAGTTTGCAGATTAGGATACAATCAGAAGTGACCACAGTGGAGAGAACAGCTTGGAGAGGAACAGCACAAGGTTTTCAATAAACAGTCACGTGCATTTACGTGCTAACACTGGAGCTTTTGGGAAAGCTCTGGAATCCAAAGCAGGAATAATAATATTAAATCAAAACATGCACCCCAGAGAACCAAAGCTCTCCATCTGCCATGTGACAAGGATCCATGAACAACCTGGGAGATGTACCAGCAATTCCTCATGGCAGTTTCCCTTGTTGGGAATTACTTTGTGCTTCATTCATCCTCTGCCCACAAAGCTGGTGAACAAGCTGGCTGCCAACACTGCAATGCAGCAAATGGCTTCTCAGACAGGTTTCCCAAATCAATAACCAAGGTATATCCTGCTCCAGCTGTGGGCTCTCTGTTCCTCCCAAGCCCTCCTGCATACTGCATGATTGCTCCCAGAAAAAAAAGAGCTGCTCACCAAGTCATTTTAAGGCAATCAGTTATGCCTCAAGAGCAAAACCTAAGCACCTTGCTGTGTCTGTGCCACGGATTTTTGCATCCGGCTGTCTCGGTCCAAAAAGCCACTCTCTCAGCTGTGTGCCACACCAGTGAGCTCACACTGCCTGGCTTTGTCCAACACGTACTGTGCCACGAGCAGAATGGGAGAGGGAACAGGCAGCTGGGCACAGCAGCCTCTTCCCAGAGCACAGCCTGGGAGGGCACACAGACAGCTGCACCCTGGACTTCTCCAGCCCACCTTTCCTCAGAATTCGAGAGGCAGGATAAGTTTTTACTACTTTTTTTGACTGTTATATGAACATCATCAATGGATGTAGATGCTACAGGAAGAGGAATTCTTCTTAGTCAGCTTTCGACAGCATGAAATTCAAGACTCAGACTGGGGATTTCTTCATTCCTCGAATTACACTTTTGCATCTGCTCCAAGTCTTTCTGCTATCTGCAAAGTGCATCTCTCCCAGACAGTTGGCTGTGCTGGGGTTTAAAAAGCCTTGTTGTTCACTTATTATGGAAACTCTTCCTCACATTTTTCCAGCATTTCTCACAACTTCAGAGAGTGTGATTTAGATTTTGGAATTTCAGTCTCCTCTTAGTGAATGATCTATGATATTCCTTTGACAGTGCCAGCTCCCAGACTTGGAAGCTTTTATAAAGATGTGTAAGACCACGGTCCAGAAAGTCTGATTCAACTGGTCAGCTGGGCGGGGGAATAAACACAACTCCCAGGCTGTTTCAATACTTGTATCCCAAGTTTAAAGCAGCTGGGCACGTTCAAGCCACAATAATAAAATTTAAAAATCATGGAATGAGACTGGCATTCCAAAAACTCACGGATCACTTTGCTTTACCATGTAAGCTCCAAAGTGAAACTACAGAGAGCTGGCTTTGTCTGAACTCTGGGTTCCTTTATCCGGGCTGCCCATGACTAAGGCGCTGATTTTTATCGTGGCACAAACTACAAAGCAGCTCTGAAGCACAGGCTCCCCACCCAGAGCCTTTGCTGCAGCACTGCTCCACACCAAACCCCACACCACCCAAACCTGCAGGAGAGTTCAGCTGCTAAAGCAGGATCAAGTTCTCTCCAAACTGGGCAACAGACGTGCTGCCACTCCTGTGTCTGATTAAAGGAAGCAACTTGAAAGGGTCATAAGACTTTTTACTCAATTTATCTTGGGTCTTTCCTACCAAAATTGTAGAGAGGAAAACAATCAGAGGATTTGACTGTATCAAATGTCACTGGGCACACGTGAAGGGATTTTGAGCAAAGCTGACTGTCAACACGTAGGCAAGAGTGTCACAGGTTCAATCCTTATTCCAACTTTCAAATGGGAACGTATATTCCTTTGCTGTACAGGAAGTTAGTCTCAAGTTCTCAGAAAAAGACCAGAAAGTCTTCAGAAAGCTCATGACTGAAATTATTCAATTATGTAAATAAATAAAAGCAATTAATATAATCTATAAAGTCATATGTACCTTCACTACTGAAACAAGACCACAAAGCAAACTCTCCTGGGAGTTGGTCTGTAATGTTTATTCAGTAAAGCTTTCAAGAACAAGGAGCTTATCCCTGGAATTCCTGACAAATTCCCTCTCAAGTATTATTACTCACTGAAAATTCCTACCACACTTGGAACCACAAAAATAATCCTTTCAAGTTCTACATGCACAGAAGATACACCACGGAATGAAGTGATCTTAAAGGTCCCTCTGATGCAACAGGCAGCAGAGTGCTCTGCGAGTCAGGTGTGGGTATCCAGCCCTCATCTGGCTACAGGAAACCAAACACCACTCCTAAGAAACCTTGCAGGATTTTAGTTCTCCTTTCGAGGGATGGTTTTCTCCCCCATGCCCGGATCCTTGGCATGCTGGCAGCTTGCCACTTACTCGCCTTTTTCTCAGTGTTGATGCCATTCTCCAGATCTGGCAACCGCAGCATTAGGTAGGCATTTTCCTATTTTCCTTGGATAGCAATGAGCAATATTTTCCAAGGGCTTTCAGTGTTTTGCCATTGTCAATCAGTGTTTTTCCTGCAAGCATCCCCATACAGACATTGATTTGGAAGATGTGCCTCCTTCCTGAATTACTTCCTTCAGTTCTCTACAGTCTGTTTCTTCGAAGGGAGTCCTTTTGGTATCACACCACAGTTTGCCTAGTTGGAATTACAATTTAAGGCATGACTAAGATCCAATCACAACACAGAAAGCAAGGCTTCTCTGTGAGATATTTTGAATACATATAGTCTGCACTGGCAGTTAAAATAACAACAAACAGTTGCAAGGAATCTAGGCGATCCCACACACATCTATGCCCGTCAGATACTCTTATTTTGCTGATTGATTAAATCTGAACATTAAGTTCTTTTCCCTCAGTGCTGTTATCAGCTCTCTTTTGGCAACAGGCACATGAATTGCAGATCTATGTGTTTATAAGCAATTTAGTTGCAGGTCAGCCCAGTTGCATCAGATAAGAACAGTAAAATACTTACATTAATGAATAGTTCCCCAAGCTGTATTAAGACAGATCTTGCATATAGCTAAGAAGACACCAAAAGAACCTATCAAATCTTTCACCCAGTAACAGAACTTAGTGCTTTTTTTCTCAAAGATTTAACATCTTCTACAAAGGCAGGTCCTACGGAGTCCCTCCAATTCTCAACACCGTTTGGTCTAATTTGAAGCCTGAAAAGCTGTAATTCAGAGTTCAGCATTCCCACAACAACATCAGACCTGCAGTGTGTCTGTGTAACAATATCAAAAAAACTCAACTAGGGACTAAGTTTTACATTTTAATCAAAGAATGGACCAAAGTTTCCGAATAAAGAACTTTGAAAGGAAGCTGCAATACTCTTTACCCAACTGTGCTGGGGAAGAAAACCAAACCATTTGAAACTTAAGTAGCAGTGGATTCGAAGACCATTAGAAATCCACCACTGGCAGAGAGTGCAGCAGTTCATTAAAGTAAGTGCAGGTCTTATAACTCGAGACCAAACCCTCACTCAGAGAGCAAGTGCTGGAGTTCTGAAGCCAGAGATCTGGGAAGCGTCTGCACCACCATCGCCAGCGCTCTGGTTAGAACAATGACAGTTCAAAGCAGACAAACAGCCTGGATTAAAAGTAAATTTTTATCTGTTTAAAGGAAAAAGAAAAATTAAATTAAGCATGATGTAACAGGGTTCAATTGAAGTGGTTTGGATTCCTTAATTTCTTAGCCATCGGCTGGAAATGACCATGGAGAAACTGCCTCCCCACTGAGTTCCAGCACCATCCCATTTTAAAGGCAGTTTTTCCACATGCCATTCCTGCAATACACAGCCCATGAGTATTAGGATACAACTTCATTGTTCAAGAAGTAGCTAACAGTTCTGCAAAAAAGTATTCTACGGAAATGTCAGCTTTTCCCTCAGAGAGCAGATTTCATTCTTTACTAAACAGATACTACTAGCCTGTGCCTTCGGAACTGCGTGTTCCTAAATGGATATGGAAACCCAAACCCAGTCATTTTTGGATATAATTTAGTATTGAACTGCTACTTTAACAGTCTTCTGACTGGACAATCATTTGTAACTTGTTTTTAGTTCAATTTTGACAGAACTTTTATTTCCAGAAAGTCTCCTGGCCCTTGCATTGCCTCATGTTTTTGACATGTCAGTGATGAACTGCTGAGATAATGCAACAGTCAAAGTTAACCAAAGTTATTGGAGTAGACACTGATTACATTTCATCTCTTTAAAACCCAGAGATCACAAAGACAATTTAAAACTCAAGACTGGAAAGAAAAATAAAAAAAGAACTTACTTGTTCTCCAAGTTTATCCAAGTTGTCCAAGAAATACTTTACAGATTCCCCCTAAAAACAAATCAAACAGTTATTTAAATAAGCGACTTACTTGATCCCAATAGTTTACATTCTGAAGTCCAGATAATTTACCAAAATCTACATTTAAGTGTTGTAAGCTTTAATCACTGCCATTTTTAAAAGCAGCTATCCTAAGAACACAACGCATGATTTATTCTTAGGCCAGTTAATATTTAAGCTTAAAAGCGTAAGAGGGCACATCTATAATAGTTACATTCTTTCCAAGTTTAGACTTGATAAAAAAATCCAAGTGCTATCCACAGGGAGCATCAATGAAGCAGCCACACCTTAGTCATGAAAAGAAACATTCAATCCCTCTGAGGCTTTGCAGAGTGTGCACACACAGACATTCAGGTATGGGGATTAATCACTGGAGAAAGTTAATTTACAACTGCAGTACCACACCATCCATTCCCACAGGTGCTTCCCCGGAGCACAGGGAATGATGAGCAGAACAGAGGATGAGAAACCACAACAGACAAAGCGTTTTAGTCACGTTCCCCATCAAGACACCAAGCTGGACCCGAATTCCTTCCTCTGGGAGTAATGAGCGGAGCTCCAGGGTGCTGTTGGGCATGGGACCACACCTATTATACACATATTCCAGGTTATCTTCTGGATTCACGCCAGCACTGTCCTGGCAAATACTAACTGCACTTTGTAATCCCTCCAGTAATGGAGAACTAAAGATTTTTTCATGGTAAACCTGAAATACACTCAACCCTGCAGGACTCCCTTAGGGTGCTGGGATTAAGAGGAATCCTTGCATGGACACTGCAGCACCTGAGTTCACTTCCAACATGTAATGTACTGATGGAATTCCTTGCAGAGCAAAGTAGCACCTCTTTAGGATTTTCAGCATCCTCACAGAAGCACAAGCTGCTTCCTTTTGAAAGCTCTTGATTGCCATCTGTAACTTATTTACTTTATTGTAAGTGCAGAAAAGAAACCACCTGTGTTTTCACTCTGCAGGTGGCAGATCAAGAATTCTGACTGAGTTTTCTGGATGAGAAACTCAAGCAGCATCTGAAACCAGGGTGATACATCGAATCCACACAAGTGAATTAGGACAGGAGTTACACCCTGATAAGAAGTTCCCCTCACTTCAATCTGAACTCTGCAAACTTATCTAGGATGAATATCAAACCTCCCTATTAAATTGTGTCATCTAAGTATCTACCTTGCTTAAGTAGGGGAGGGTAAATAACAGGCCAAAAAGGGTTCTGGCAGACGCATAAACAAGGTACTTTTGCAAGTTTTCCAGGTACTAAAATAAGTTACATAACACAAGTGATACCACACCTTTAAGTGTGCAATTTGAACATCAACTTTTAATGAGGCAAGACTAGGACTCTGGTTGAAACACGCCTGGTGCTCGACACACCTGCAGGGCAAGAGTCCAACACACCTCTACTACCTTATTTTACCTTCTGTTTGGCTCAGCTGTCCCAGTTTTCACTGGGGTGACAAACTGCAGCAATAACACTAACCAGTTTAGTGGCACTCAGCAACTACTGCTTGCCATGACAGCAGTATTGTACAACTCCATCTTTTTCAGCATCTATTCTAGCCTCAGCCTGTAAGGAAAGTGTGCAGGGAACAGCATCCCTGTTTCACAGAAAATAAACAACCTTCATGCACAAATACATCAAGCTTCCCAAGAAGGAGTAACAGGATCAGAATTCAGGCCTTCCAAGTGTTAAAACCACTGTCTGTAGATGATTAAGGCAAAATAAAATTTAAGGCCAGATGTAATTTCTTTTTTAGGTACCAGCAGGAGCTGGCAAGCTGCCCTTCCCCACAGGGCTACATACAAATCAGCCAGATTTCAGACTCATTAAGTGGAGGTATTTATTCCAGAATACCTGGGCCTCAGAGACTGTAAGTATTTGTGTGTGTGTAAGCAAACATGTATTTTAATCTTAGACAGCTCTTTTTTAGACTACTTACAGCAATGTCTACTCCCTGAAGAAGCATTAACTCCACAGCATTGGAATATGTAAGTCACTACCCTTCCTTTAAGTCCCAGGGCCCACTGCAACTGAAATGGATTGAGCAGTTGGAACAGACAAATAAACCACAGCCTGGAAAGGTCAGAAAACACCCCCCAGAAGCAGCCTCCCAAAAGAGGGGATTTCTTGAAATGACAACTGCAAAATACACGGGGCTGCAGCGACAGCAATGCTCCAGAGCCACGTGTGCAACAGCAAAGTCACTGCCAGGAGGACCGGCGAGAAACCAGCTCTGCTTCCCCAGCTGTCACCGATCAGAGCCAACAAGCATCAAGGTGGCCATGCTGAAACTCAAGAGACTGACCTATAAAATCAATCAGTTCCAACCATAACACAGCTAATAAAGCAGTGACATACCAGCTTCCTGCCTCCACACCATCGGCTCCATCACGGGCTTCCCACCTCATGAAAATCTATGCAGACAAAAAATCCAACACACCAAGTGCCATCAACAGGACTGAACTCTGTATCTAAGGACAAAAGGTGTCCAGTCGGTGGCTGTTACCAATTTGCAGGGCACCAGGAATCCTGAACAGTTTCAAACCCGTCATCTGTTCTTCCACCACGCTCCAGCCACCTCTCTGTATCACACAGCTCCAAGTCAGGGCTCTGACTAGAGGTAACTCTGTCTGACCTGGCCGTGCTCATATCAGCAGGCTGAGCTCTGCTAACCACAGACGCTCTTGAACAGCAAACTACCTAAGGTGAACAGATCCTTATCAGAATCAACTCCTGTAGAACCAAACAGTTTGGGCCCATTTAAAAAAGCTTCACAAAGGCAGCACCACAAAGCAGCCAAGTAAGACTTCCAATCTCTTTCCAAAGGGAAAGAGATTTTACGTATTTTATGCAAAAATGAAAGCACTGAAAAACCTAGAATACAATAACCAAAGAAAGTCTTAATGCCATCCATTTTTTAAAATTACAAAGAAAACTATCTATTCACAACAGCTCCACAAAGTACTTTTTCTTGGTAGATTACAGAAGTAAATTCATTACAGTGGGTGTATTTAAATGTCTGTATTCAACAGACAGTTGTCACACTTAAAATTTCCCTTTAGACAAACTGTAAACTCTCTGGTTTACCCAACATGACTAGAAAAAAACGCTGGGTTTCCCCACTCTGCCCCACCAACTCCAGTGTGGCTCACCACGTCCAGCCCTGTCACGTGGCTGTCCCTCACTCAATCTGTGGCTGTCACACCACAGAGGAGCCACACCAGGAACAGAATCTATACAGAATGGAGAAACTGCAGGATCTGCCCCCATTAAAAAGCTGCAGCTCTCCATCACATTCCTGTTGTCTTCACACTCACGTTCTGTAAGCACATAGGACGGAAATTTAAAGATTAGCTAAAAATATATAGTGATATCCCCAGCACAGGAAGGACCTTGACCTGCTGGAGCAAGTCCAGAGGAGGTCACCAAGATCACTAGAGGGATGGAGCACCTCTCCTTGGAGGAAAGGCTGAGAGAATTGGGATTGTTCAGCCTGGAAAAGAGAATGCTTTGGGATGACCTAATTGTGGCCATCCAATATCTGAAGGAGCCAACCTGAAAGATGGAGAGGGGCTATTTACAACGGCCTGGAGTGACAGGATAAAGGGGAATGGCTTTGAAATGACAGAGTAGGTTTAGATTGGATATTAGGAAAAAATTCTTCCCTGTGAGGGTGGGGAGGCCCTGGCAGTGGCTGTCCAGAGAAGTTGTGGCTGCTCCATCCCTGAAAGTGTTTAAGGCTGGATTGGATGGGGCTTGGAACAGCTTGGTCTAGTGAAAGATGTCCCTTCAAACCATTCTATGACTGTATGTGATAGTCTTAACCTAGTCACAGGTGAACCTTTTTTTTTTTTTTAATGCAGATGAACTCTTTAAAGTATTTTTCACAGTTGTGCAGTTCTGAACTGCAAACCTCTGGAGCTTGGCTGGAGGTCAGCAATGACCTGTGCCACTGCAGGAACCAACCATGCCATGGCACCCAACTCATCCCCCGTCCCCTTCCCTCTACTGCACTTAAAGCACAGCTCAAAGATGCCAGTACAAGTGACAAAATCAAACACAGGCTTGAGCATGCCTCATGTGAATATTAGTGTCCTGCAATAAAGCAAAATCCTTGAACATGCCCCAGTACAACAGAATGAACAACCTACACACCAGCTTCAAAGACCTTCCGGTGTTATTTGAGTCTGCTTTGGCTGTTTTAAACATTATTGTTCATACTGGGCTATCAGATTTTAAGCAGTCCCTCTGACTGCTCGTAGGAGATGCCCTTTTTTGTTCAGATGGAATATACACATCTCAGCTGCAGCCCTTTAGCCTCCTCCTGATTCAGAAATGCATGTAAACCACAGGAAGTTGACTGTTAAATAGCTTTATTCATAACTGTCAAGTATTCCATTTTCAGAAAGGTTTGAGTCAAACCAGCCTGTGAGTCTCCCGGAGCCTTGTGATCCTCACTGAGAGAGCCAAGTCAGTTCATCATGAATGTGACTTACAAGAAAACACACCTAAATCATGCTCCTGTCAAGGTGCTTGATGTTACCACAACAGTTTCCCTTATAACGCTGCATTTATTTTAACCACTTGCCCATGCCTGTATAATGAAATATCTCCAGTTTTATAACTCACCCTCTCTAAGACATGGTTATAGCACAGTTGGTCATTTACCTGCCAGTGTGGTCACCTGCAGTAAACTAGAGCAGGCATCTTTTATAAACAAAACACAGCACAAAGATCACTGTCTAGCCAGTGCATCAAGCAAAGTAACCACAAAAATATTTTTGGAGGAGGGAAAAAAGAGACTACATGAAATACACACCCGATGAACACATCTCTTAAACCCAGGAAGTGGCACCAATTTATTTGGTTTCCATGAAAACAATGTCAGCAATCTAAATATGATTTGTTGAAACCTTAGCATAGCCAAATGGCTTTTTAGCCGTTCAAAGGGAACAGGGACACTACATTTTTTTCCAACAGCAATCGCTTAAAAGAGAAGAAGAGAGAGACAAAAAGCATCAAAAAAAGATTTAGTCATCACAAGGTTTAAAGAAAGGAACACAATTTATCAAGCCATCTACGTTTGGCTTCAAGTTCAGTGGAACATACTGAACTGACAAGGCTTATTAAATATCTGAGATAATAAATCAGATATTTTAAGAAAATAGGAGATATAACTTAGTAACTCTAGATTAGAGTTGTAAGAGGCACCAAACATTTTCCCTTCCTGACCTTACTGGTGTTTCTTAGAAAAGAGAAACAAGTATTTCCTATTAAATTAAGAAAAAGCATATAAACACAAACAAACAGAAACAACAGACACGAAAAAGCCTAGTTTAGAATAAGAACAGGTACCTACAATGTTTTCAGGCTGGTATGTGCATGCCTAAATTGACACACAAACCAAACCATTCATAACATGGGAAAAGCAGCTTGAAGGAAGATGATGGAAATAACCAGAGCCTGAAAACTGTGCATCTTATAGCACCCTGGTAATGCTGATAGCATACGCTCCATTATATACAGGTTTTTTCTGTTAGAGGCTTAATGCAGAAAAATCCATATCTGAGGATTTTGGCAAAGAAACTCTAACCACCTTTATCTTCTTGCCAGCCCATCCCAAGCTGATTCAAAAGATTGACTGCAGATCAATACTGCTGCTGCCACTGAAGTTTCACCAGATGTCTTTTGAAATGTCAGTAATAAGCAGAGATAATGAATGGAGAAACGTTTTAGTCAAATCAATGCAGATTTACAGTGGGAGAGAGATTAGAGAGCACAACGTCCTCCACCCAAAAAGGGGGTGTCCACAACATCACACAAAAGGGGGAGATGATCCAGATGATGTACTTATGCCATGAATGCATGTCCTAATTATATTAATGAGCTCAAATGCACAATTGTCTTGATCGTTAGAACAGCAGAAGTTTAACCAAGTCTCATGTAAAGACATTGAATTGGTCTGGTTTCTTTTACTGGTCTCAGACTTGGAGGCAAATAAAATAATCTTGGTTCCTTCACAGCTTTCAGGTTTCTATGAATTAATTTCTTACCAGTCACTCCTCCCAGTGATTTTTAATGAGGATTCCTCTTTCAAACATGCCCCACTCAACAGACTAGGACAAAACTCTACAATCATACTTACACCTTATTTACTCAGGGAACTGAATTTTAAAAATATACGTTCCCTATTTTACAGCAGCAATTCAGCAACTTGCCTGGAATCTCTTATGATGAGGGGAAACAATTTGTTTCTGAATTGCCACTCTGCTCTAACACTTGATATAACTTCAAAGAGCATATTAGCAGTGTTTTGGGAGTTTAAGCATATACATTAACTAATTTTTAATAAGGGTGCCAAAGATATTTAGGGAAAAGTGTTGAGGTAGGCAACAGTATCTTTACTTACCAAACTGCAAATCTGGGTCAAAACATTTGAGTGTGCTAACACAAAACACATTTCCTGGCAAGATGTTTCCTTTCTCTAAGTGTTAATTATGGCCAAAGTTATGTTAAAACCAGGACAAACTGGCACTCCCACCAAAGCAGAGCAGTCCCCATTTATTCCCACATGAGCATTACTGTGGCCGTGTGCAGAGCAGCCAACTGCTCCATGTGAAACTAATCCCAAACTCCCCAAAAAGGAAGGGCGAACTGCTGGAAAATGGCACTGCTGCCTGTGGAAGCATGAATGGACCAGCCCTAAAAGGGCTGAAGCACAGACAGTGCGTGCCAAGACCACACATCTGAGATCTCCCAGCTTCTTTCTCTCCAGCTCAACCACCTGAATAGTCACTTAAACCTGATCTGCCCCTTTCAGAGATAAAACTCAGTACACTGGAATTAATTCCTGTTTCTTCGCAAGACTGGAGAGTTCAGACAATGGCTGATACAGGAGTACAAAATAATGCTGCTCTCCACCAACACACATCACAAATGCGTCACGGCTCGTCCCACCTCTGAGAGCACAAACCTATTTCCTCTATTCAGCACTCGCTTCGTGCGGCTCCAGTCGCGTTTGAATTTTTTCAAAGCCATCAGAACTGCGTCACACCGGGTAGAAGTGAAACCTGCCTTGCGTTGGGTCACACAAACTGAATATCTGTCCTAAAAAAAGGAAAGGTTTACAAGTCCTGACTCACAGATGCAATCTTTTGCAAAGCCTTGTGGCAGCAGAGCAGAATTTGTGTTCAGAACAGCTGGGCCACAGTGGGTGGAAGGTGCTCAACTCCAAAAGCACCAAGGGAGGAGTCACACCAAGTTTATTTCATGACTGACATTTTTATCTTGCATAACGGTATTAACAAAGAAAGGTGAAGGGGTTTAAGAAGGGTTTTAACCCAATAATATCCCTTTAATCTATTATCCCCTATTTACCGTGTAATCCAATTAATCCATAATTCTCAAAATGTGGATAACAAATGGATGAAGACAGAGCACGCCAACCTGGGCTCCTGCACTCCCAGAGCCGGCAGCACCTGTCAGAACCCAGGAGCATCTGCCATGTCCCGGGAGGTGGCAGTGACAGAGGGGACGTCACAAAGCCACGCCAAGTCAGCCTGGAACTAAATACTCCACACAAGGCTCCGGCATCAGCTGGTGCTCCTTCCTGCACCCAGTTCAGCACTGCTCTCTCTTTAGAGCGCCTGACTCCCCTACTCAGCTCACACTTGGATTTTCTCCCATCAGAACAGCACTTCCACAATTTCATATGTAACGTGCCATCCTAATTAAACTAATTAAAACACAATCAAGCACTAAATAGAACTTAATCTGCATACACAGAGCAAACTGTTCCAGTTTGCAATGATTTTCCTAAGAGGGAAGAAATCCAGTTTCATTTTTCTTAGCTAGGTATCAATCCCCTTCTCCTGAAGGAATTTAACTGACAGATTCTTAACAAGACTTGTTTAAAAATATGCAAATTCACCACAGCTTTCAGGTAAGAAACAGCATTCCATTAAAGCCTACAAAACTACAATTTCTTCCGTGTCAGGCACTCTGTTATCATATTTCTAATTCTAAAAGACTGCTTGGAAACCAGGATGTGCCATATTCCAGAAACAGATGAAGAATTTAAGAAACTCTTCACTGTGAGGATGCTGAGGCACTGGAACAGTGGAAGTCTTCAAGGCCAGGTTGGATGGGACCTGGAGCAACCTGAACCAGTGGAAGCTGTCCCTGTCCAAGGCAGGGGGTTGGAGCCAGATGATCTTTAAAGTTCCTTCCAACCCAATCCGTTCTGGGATTCTGTGGTATTCCTTAGGATCACCAGTGCTTCCAAATGGGAAGCAAATTCAAGGCTGCTGCAGCCCCTTCTGGAGACCAGAGCCAGGATAAGGAACACAGTAACTGGCACAGGTGACACACCACAGCACCAGAGCCTCTAACCAAGACACCGGTGTTTGCCAGAACTTCAACAGAAATTGATCCATGAAAGCAAATTAAGATGTGATGTCCACAGGGATCGGGTGCACTTTGTTTCTTCAAATATCTTTTTACTCCCTAAGTATTTACAACCCAAACTCCTCTACCAGAAAGTTTACTTTAGGAAAGACACTGATACTGCAAAAGATTTTCAAGTTTCATTGAGGAAATGCATCTCCCGAGCATACACAGACCTAGAAATCCTATGAAAACATGCACTGACCAAGGCAAAACAGCCCAGTTACTATTTACACTCCTGGACACATCTATATAAACCTCAGATGTTTTGCACACAAAACACACTGGAACCAGACTGTAAACATTTGCTCTTCTTTCAGAGCACTGACCCACTGGCTCCATGACTTCATGTGTTTGCAACTCAAACTGCATTTAATCTAACGCTGGAGCAGTGGTGAGTCTGCAAATCTGCCATCCATCACTGAGAGCTTCCAAGCTGTACAAGGCCAGCAAAGGCTCCCAAAAACATGACAAATATTTGGCATGTGGAAGAGTATCAGCACTAAAACTGGCCATGCTGAACTCTAAGATGCTTGAAGAGTCCATTATTGCATAATCTCTACACTAAATCACAATATTTCAAAAGCAGAACCCTGAACTGGATCCCAATGCATTTCTCTAGGATTCAGTTTTAAAGTACATTTGGTTCCTATTTCAGCCTCATGAGAAATCCAGATGACCAAATGCTTTTTAGTTCCTTCCTCTGCCTCAATTAGCAGAATCCATTTCAATTAAGTTCTGGCATTTCTGTTGGCAAATGGTGATGTGCTAATAAACCAGCTCTTGTTACAAGACATCTGACAAAGTTCAGTGATCATTTACTGTGAAAGATCTACCTGTACCATTAGCTGAATGTTGGCGTTTTTAAAAATTACTAAAAGCTGTGTCTGAAGAGCTCAAAGTAACAGTGAAGTACACAAGAATTCCTAAACAAGAGCAACATCTAAGAGGCTGCAAACATGTCCTGTCACTCACAGAATTTCATACTATAAATGAACTAAGAAAAAAACAGAAATTCATTATTAAAGCAACTATATAGCTGTTTGCTAGTGAAAGTTAAAGGTCCTGATACACCCACACATTAAATTTTAGTAATCACCCTGCCCTGAGGTTTTTTTACCCACAATTTTGTGTAGGTATTTTGAAATACAGTGTGTCAGGGCACCGTGTTTCCACGCCTGGAAATTCTGCATCCTCTTTATTTGGTCACCAGTGGGTGATCAAATACCATCATGTGCCCAGAGAGAGAAGTGTTCCCGGGCAGGCTGCCGAGACACCACCGGTTTGTTTAAAATTATTTCTCTACATCATCAAACAAATGAAAAGCTCGTGTGTGATTACACATTCCTGTATCCCTGATCCATAAAATTTGGGGTCTTTTCAGTTCCTCAGTTAAGAGGAGGACAATATTCCACTTATTTTAACTGAGGAGGGTCTGAAGTACTGGGAAATTTAAGGCAGGAATGAGCATGAGGGAGAAGTGCATGTAACATGGTGCAGTGAATTGAGTGCTGGGAAAGGCAGCTCACTGCTCACTAGAGCTCAAAAACTTTCTTCTCTGTAATAGCTGAGGGTGGCAATTATTGTGATGATAAAGAACTAAGGGTGTTTTCTCTATCTGAAATTTCTCAACTTCACCAGTTGTATTACCTGATGTTTCTTGTTATCAGAGACATGCAAGTGGAGAAGATACTGGAAATAATTTAGGACCTGTACTCTTAAACGTTTTCTTGATTACCACTTAAATTCAACCCATCAGGTTACTTTGGGGTAAAGTATAAGGGTTAGTCTCCATGATTATTCAGAGATTTTTACTTGGATTAAATACCTTTATAGTTTGATGCTGATGAGTTAACTAATAATGTGTTTCATTCACCTTAAGACATAAACAAAGGCTTCATATTCCAGAGCAATACAAGATACCACTTGGTATCAAGTGGCCTCCATTGTTGTTCTGTAAAAGGGCAGGCTCTGCAGCTCTGAAATTATTTGTGATAAATTTAGATATTACCAAAGAAAAAAGTGCCGGCAGACACAATGCTGGAGATTATCTTGCTTCCCACATGAAGCACTACTAGAGCTATTCCACTGCTTATACAGTCAGGTTAGTGCACTTGGGTTTTCTCACATCTTCTTAAGCAACTTCCTCGGCTGTCACAAGCTGAAGTTTCCTACCCCTTTGCTACTTCTGTGTAAGAGGTGCAGCATGAACCCAGAAGATAAATAACATTTACAATTAACTGAAGCTTAAGGCAACAAAGAGCCAAAACAGTCACTCAATACAACCCAAGTGTAAAAAATGCTCCGTGACAACACACTTAACCAGCCTCTAAACTCAAACTAGGGAACATCAGCACAAATCAACACTGCCCCTGGCATGGCACCTTAATCCTGAAGGATCCCATATTTACATATGCAAAAGAGCACCCCATATTCTTTGCCTCAGGTGCAAAACATAGAGATGGAAGATCACTGCTGCATTCGTACCACATGTTTTGCCAGCACAGAGATTTGCTGACAGCTATGAACGCTGGGACTGTGCAGGGTTTGTACTTAGGAAGTCACTGCTAAATGGGCAGAGAACGGTGCAGCCACTGCCATGTTTGAATTCCAAAGTCTGTAAGAGACAGTTCCACAGGTACCAACATGCAGCACCTTGCAGGTGAGTAGCCAGCACGGAAACAAGCTCGGAATGAATGTTTGTACCAAGGTCTCATGTTACACTGTACACAGCAGAAACTGCAAAAGCTCCTCTAACACATTTGCACCCACTTAAAACAATCTGCTGAGTGGAGGTTCACACACTCCAGACATGAATATTCATACTGAGAAATGCATTTATATTTTATATTTATTTAATGAAGGTTTAGTTATAGAAATCCAATTTTTTGCAAGAATAAGGTCACCTTTTAGTCTTCTGCAACAAAATGTTTAGGAAACTAAGGCACGTGACTATCAACACGACACAGCTTGCTGGAGACAGTATGTATAAAAACACATCCCTCTGTTCCCACACTGCATCGTGCTTTTGTCTGGCATGTCTGCTGGGATAAAAAGTCATGCTCACTGTACACCTGCCATCCTGTGATCTGATCTTTAGCAGAGCTATTGATTAGGGAAAGGGGAAAATATTTCAATACATAAAAACAGTAGCTTTTTGGGTTTCCACACAGAAATTTAAGCAATATTCAGTGTAATTACAACACTGTATTTCAATAAAATAACTCTGAATTATATGACTAAGTACTCAAGTAGTCAATGCATGTGTTTAGAGAAATGCTGGGTGACTGGATCTCTTGTCTGTAAGGAAGATTCTTCTATCAGTCTCAGAAACCTTCTCCCAGCAGCTCACGCCCTCACTCATGTCCTGATAGAAGCATCACCTGCACACTTCAAGCAGAAACAGAGTGGGACAACTGAACATCCAATCCCAGAACAAGATCTGATCCAAGGGGAAAGCCACCTCTACTTCCCAACATGGGGGCGTGGGGACATTGCAGAGAATGAACACTGGGAGAAATATAAACACCATACAGAGGGTACAAGCTGCTGAAAAGGCTTCTAAAAGTCAGTGTCACAAACATGGTGTAGACACATTAATGAATGACAGGTAAGATACGCTTTTTCCAGGTCCTACATTTGGGGCTTCAGAGAGATGCTGCACACTGACCTCATACGTCTTCCATAAGATGGGCATCCACTCTCCAAAAAGACCTCAACATCTGGAAACCTATCCTGGCTTCACACACAACTGACCTCTGCAGGATCCTGCTCTATAGTCAAGCACATTTCAAAGATGTGTTGCTTATGCACCTGAAAAAGTATTAAATTTGGCAGTGTCCATTTGAGGACTCATTATTTCAGCAGAGCTAACTTGCTGTTCTCGTGCCCCACCAATATTCAGAGACAGAGCCCAGAAAAGCTCAAGCAGAATAAGATAAAACACAATACAATCTCCCAGTAAACTGAACAACACTTGCCAAAAATACTAGTGTACAACAGCAGAACGCTACAGGGAAGCTGCAGCAAAGCTACCAGTACAACTTCAAGCGGAACACACCTTTTCCTGTCTTCTATAATCTGATCTAGCACTTGAAGACATGTGACAGAAGTGGTTGTGATCCTGAGGTAAGTGCGTATCTTATAATCCTTACTGCATCATCTATGGATGATCTACGCAGTTCTGTGCAAATACAGAAAAAATAAAGGGTCGTCCCTGCCCTTGCATAAAAAAGCAACATTCAACATGATTAGGAAGTAGGGCAAGAACTATCTGTCTGAATATCAACAACTGCTGGTAGCAAACATCCAAACCCACCCAAAAGTTATCTTCAACAAGAACAAACCTTGAAAACATTCAAAGCTTATCGTGCATCTGAGCAACTCGGCTCTCATCCCACTTTTCCATTCCTGGAGAACGAGGAGACTCCTGGAGACTACTTCAAAAGGCTTCTCCGTAACAGCCCTCGCAGCCAAAAGAAATGACTGACATGAGAGGTGCTGTACAAGGCTGCTCTTACTCACCAGTGCTTTCCTCAGTGTTATGAAGCACCAGCACCAAACGCTGTTCAGCTGCCAGTGCCTCAGAGCAAACCTCCACGAGAGCAGCAAACCTTCACAGCCACACACCGAGCAGCTCATCAGGATAAACAGAAAAGCTAGGAAATGCCTAGGTAAATCAGCTTGCACGCTGGAGAATTAAGATAATGGGCATGTTTATCCAAGTCATTTCAGGAGATTTTTACCGGAAAACAAGCAGTGATGAGAAATGTGAAATGTTAATTAGGTGTCAGAAAGCACTGGGCTGGTTCAGATTAATTCTGCAACTCATCCGTGTCAGCCACCTGACAAGAGGCAGTAGGAGAAACAAGCTCAGCAGGTGAGAGCGAAAGCCTAAGAAAGCACAATCTCCAGTGTAAGTTACAGAACTGCCTAAGCTACAGAGCCAGGACAGTCTGTAGTTAACAGTGTCAGTGCAACAATCACCTGAAGGACTTCAGTTTGTAATAAAATGTGCGGGATCATAATATTAACCACTGGGAAGTACTGAAGTGGCACACATTGCACAAAGCTGTAATTAGCCCTTTCCAGTTTTAAAGCACTACACAAGCATGACCTAATGAATTTTCATAAATACTGTTGCTAGTGGCCAGAAGGCCCCTATTTTTATACCAAGGAAAATAAATCATACTGACAATCCCATGACCACTTGAGTTAACAAAATGAGGAAGGACACTCCAGTGAACTAAGCATGGAAATGCTGATTTCTGATTCCATTAAAATACAACCAAGTTCTGTTTTTTCCCCTCTCATGCTACTATAAAAAGACCACATTGTTTCTCCAGGCTCCCAGCATCATCTCTGGCATTGTCAGTGAAAGATGGTGGGGAAAACCCAAAAAAGCAGGAACAGCTCGATGCTCTCTTACAAATGTACATCTGTCTTGAAGTTTTAACCACATACATGCAGAAACTTCAGTCTTAAACCCTCTTTCTCTGTACTTCCTATCTGCTCAAGCTACAAGTGGTTTCTACACTACACATTCCTGCTTTCTTTCCTCCATAATTTCTGTGTAAATCTTGACATTTTTCACTCCTTACCCATAGCTGCTCCACTTTTCATTTGCTCACCTCTAGCTCTGCCCCAGCATCCTATTGCCATGACAAACACCTCCCCAGCATTCCTGCCTGTGCGCTCTCAGTATGAAACATGTTTTTCAGTGCAGTGTCAAACTTGGATCACTGCAAAAAGTTAAACTCACTCAACAGTCTGAAGTTAGAGCATATACAGTTCAGTAATATTCCTTCACCCTGCCAAGTCCCAGCACTTTACAGTTTTTGGGGCATTTTTCCCTCTCTCCTACTCATCTAATGATTGCTGGTATCTCTCCTTTCATCACATTTTTTGCCACAAACAGTTGAACTGGAAGCAAAACAGTACTTTTCCCTTATTCCCTATTCTACAGTGTTAACAATTTTCAGTCTTGAGCCTTTACTTCAAGAGTCACTGCTGGACACGACTGATCTTTCTGCGTTCCGTCTGAGTCTCTCCCAACTTCCCCCTGCTCTATCTCCTGACTCGAACAGGCCTGTCACTCCCTCCTTAACCATTTGTGCTCTTCTTCCTTATTACAGCACAGACCTAAACTCTCTGAACACTCTCCAGCACAGTCTGACAGCAGGTAGAGCAAAAATCCACTCTGCTTCCAGGAGCTTCCCACCGTTCTGCCGCCCACACGGAGCTCTGGCAGAACTTAAGCTGAATCTTACTGGGGTAAAACTGAGACTTCATGCTTGGCCAGCACACATCACACTGCCTGCACTCAACACAATGACATCATTCAGCTGCTCCTTTTTTTTTTGCATGTTTATAACTTGGCATAAATATGTCCGGCTGAGATTTTGAAAGGATTTAGGAAATAAAGAAACGTAAGTATAAATAAAGCAGTTACCTTGCTTTCAATAATTATTGAATAACGTGCACTCAACTATTAAGAGCACTTAAAAAAGAGTCTTGAGTTCTGTCTAAAGCACAACACGATCCATATGTATTTTTGCAGAGAATTACACAGATTTAGGGATTCCCAGAAAAAAGCAATAGCTTTTTTTTTCACAAGATGCAGAAGAACACATTCTTCACATCCCACTCAAAGTGAAACTCTGCACGTTTCAGTTATGGAAAGAACCTACTTCTCAGAGACTCAAGACAACAGAACAGTAATAGCTCCCTTTCCTTTGCCACACAGCCTCCAGTCACTAAACATGTTTAATCAAAGACAAAACTGTTTTATTTAACAGATTTTAGAAGAGATCCCTCCAGCACAGCAATTACACCACTAGAATTCACATCTGCGCCAGAACTGGATCTTGACTACAGCAGAGCAATTACCCTTTTATGATCACTTGAAGGTAAAACACAAGGAGCAACAGGTCTCATTAGAAACTTATTTACAGAGCTGAGCACTTGGTTGGGCAGGTGATAGGCCACTGGAGCACCTGCCCATTCTGCAATCTCCAGAAGACATTCCATGATCAGGGCAATACATATTTATAGAGTATTTACACAACCTCTTTAAGACAGAGTATGATTACACAAGCATTCATAATAGCTCAACAGGAGACATCGTGAGCTATTGTTCAGATTCACGCTAACACAAAGGTTATTTTTAAGATATAAAAACACAAAGCCACTTAGGTTTGAGACATATGAGAACAGATTTAATCTATTTTAAGGTTCTCACCTTCCAGCCCCACAAAACCCTATTCCACTAACATACACAAGTCTGTGAACCAACAAACAAATTTAAGTTGAATTTTTCATTTCCTTTTGCAGCACTTGTATGGAAAGGGAGCAAAAGGGCTGTGGCTGTCCCTGACAGTTAAAGCTCCAGCTCGAAAACCAAGAGGTTTCTTTTTCCTTTCCAATCCCACTACTGAATTGTATACTCCATCCCAACCCTGCTATTAAATTGTATATTCCATCTTCAGCTGAGAACTTCAATGTAACAAAAATCTCATTACATGAGTATTAACACAGACATTCAAAATTAAACAGGAAGTATACAGAGGGAATGTTTGCGAGATTGCTCAAACTGGAATAGAGAAGGGAGTGGTTTTTAAATTCTTCTCATTAACCCATGCATATCTTTTCTTTAACAAAATCATATTACTATTAAGTCTGTCTTTATTGCAAACCATTTTTTTTGTTTGGTTTGTTTTTTTAAGTTGATGCACTAGCTAACAAAGGGTGGTAATAAACATATGGTAAAAACAATGTGCAGGTACCAGCTTTGTTAGAGAACATAAAGGCCCTCAATACCTCAGCTTTCTCACATATGAAATGAGGGCAATTACGTCACAATCTCTTTTTATTATTACTTAAAAAAAGGGGGGGAGGAAGTAGCTAAATGCATCTGCGTGCAATACCACAGAGTAACAGTTAACCACAGAAAAACGCCTCAGATCCATAAGGAGGTGCCTCGATCGGCGTTTTACGGAAAAGTAACACAGGAACAAGAATCACACGTGTTCAATGAAAGGCAGGAGCCCCAAACCTTACCAGCTGGAACTCCCTGCGCCTGTCGTAGGCGTGCTGGATGCCACTGTCTGCCCACAGAGCTCGGATGGCTGGCAGGTAGTCCAAGAAAACATTGGTCTCCACCATGCCCTGCACCACGGTGACGGCGCGGGTGTCGAAAGCCATCACCTTGTCTCCGTTACTCTGGTTAGCAGGATCTCCCCAAGGGATATGGAGTTTCTCTCTGGCGTCCACGAGGACTCTCACACCTTGAACGACAAGGAAGAGCACTGAGATTAGAGTTTCTCAGCATCTACTGTTTCACCAGCCTGCAAATCTGCACAGAGTCAAACAATGCACTGACTCTGCACGGCGCTCAATAGGAACATCCAGTTCCTACGGGATTGACTCAAACCACTGCAGCTGCAGGTAACATCAAAACTCAGACATTTGCTATCTGAAGGACAGGACCATGATCAACAGGGTCAAATCCATACTGCAACTTTAACTCTTGAAAAAGTGGTATTTTTAATCACTAATTCCCCAATCTGTGCTACCAAACTCTTTCACTTGGCACAAATACAAGACAAAAGAAGTAAGTTTAAGAGTTTATTTCAAAATGTGTTAAACCACCTGTTGGCTTATCTTAAGGTTCCCTAATCTTCGTGTTCTTATCAACTTGGTATCCAGTTAAATTAGTGTGTCTCTATCACTGAGAGTATTTCTATCACTGCCTTTAATATTTTCAGAGATATGAAGACATTTACTAAAATCATTGCACTTTCTAAAAAGTATTTTTACAGTTGCAGTGCAGAAGGAGTTCTGCCACCTAGAGATTTTCCCACACTTTTGTGATTGTTTTGGTAAATATTCTATAGGAACAAAAGTTTCAAATTTCTTTTTAAAGATCTTCTAAAGGACTTAAACCCGTTGTGCTCATACTGACAAGGGAAATTCAGGTAAACGATTTATAGTACTAAATTAACAGATAAAAAACCAGAAAATTCCAGAAAGAATAAGCAACTGCAAAGGTAAAGGGAGAGATATAAGGAAATTAGGATGTAGTAACAAGTGATTGTACAGTAACATATTTGTTCAACGCCAAAGTGTCTTCTTCCATGAATTTTCTACCCATCAAAGGCAGATATCTGTCGAATCTATCTGTGACTGCAGGAAACAGCCTCCAAACCAGACCTGCAGTTCTGACGTGTATACTTTCACATAGTTCGAAGTACTTTTATTAATAAACTTTACCCTGGTCAACATACATGCTCGTGACTTCTACTGCCTTGCTATCAAGTTTCTCCGGGTTTGCAAAGCAATTCTCTTCGAAAATCGTTGGACTTCCAGGGCCTGAGGTTTGGCAAGGCTTTGCTGTTTTGAGAAAGTTCATTAAGACTTTGCCCAGCTACTACACAGTCCAAATTAAAAACCTGGTGCAAACTAAATCCCTAGGTAAGGGATAAAACAAGTGAGGATGACCAATAAGGCCAGGATGACAGCAGCGAAATCAAGCGTCCGCTCCTAAATCGTGTGTGGAGGTTCTGGCACAGCATCTATGAGAAGTGGCTCTGCTTGCGGGTTCCTCTTAATTGATGTGTCAGCCGAGTTTCCAACACGACGGCGATTCTTCCAGTGCAGTGAAACGCTGAGAGCTCAGGGCACGGCTGCTCCTCACGCACTTCCAGGTGCATCTTCCCCCCCATCCATTACCACTCATTGCTGCCATCGCATTACCAGGAAATCACAGAATCACGGCATCAATTAGGCTGGAAAAGACCTCTGAGATCTTCGAGTCCAGCCTATGACCTAACACCAACCCTGTCAACCAGACCAGAGCACTGAGCGCCACGTCCAGTCGTTCCTTACAGGCCTCCAGGGACGGTGACTCCACCGCCTCCCTGGGCAGCCAGTTCCGATGTCTAATCACCCTTTCTGTGA
>VWZF01004705.1:1148655-1281566 GCA_013396755.1 Sclerurus mexicanus | reverse complement strand
AGACAGACAGGTGGGTGGACAGACAGGCGGACAGACAGACAGGCAGGCAGACAGACAGCGGGCACCGCGGCTAGGAGGGCGCACACTGGCATCGCTCGCTGCGGTCCCCGCACAGCACGGCCGCAGACATCCCGCCCTGTGCCTCCGAGCGCTGTCCAGGCGCTCGGTGAGCTCCGGCAGGCACAGGTCCGCTCACACAATCATGGGATCAGCCGGGCTGGAAAAGACCTCCGAGGTCATCGAGTCCAACCTGTGACACAAGACTGCCTCATCTACCAGGCCATGGCACTGAGGGCCGCATCCAATGTCTTCTTAAACACCTCCACCACCTCCCTGGGCAGCCTGTTCCAAAAGCTAATCGCCCTTTCTGTGGAGATATTCTTCCTGGTGTTCAACCTAAACCTTCCCTGGTGCAGCTCAGGACCATGTCCTCTGATCCCATCATAATGAACCTGGGAGCAGAGCCCAACTCCACCTGGCTACAACCTACTGTCCCCACTGAGCCTCCTTTTCTCCAGGCTGAGCCACTCCAATTCCCTCAGCCATTCCTCATAGGAAATGCACTCCAGAGCATTTCCCAGCTCCGTTCCCTTCTCTGCACACACCCCAGCCCCTCGGTGTCCTTCCCGAATTGAGGCGCCCAGATCTGGACACAGGACTCGCCACAGTAGTGGCAGTGGCTGCTCCTGTCTGTGTCCTCATCCCTGTCCCTTTCCCTGGCCTTGGCCTGCTTGGAGAAGACTGAGAGAGAATCTGATTGATTGCATATAAATACCTCAAAGGCGGGTGCCAAGAGGATGGTGCCAGGCTCTTTTTAGTGGCAGGATGAGGAGCAACGGCCATGAACTGAAACACAAGAAGTTCCACCTCAACGTGAGGAGGAACCTCTTTATGTTGAGGGTGGCAGAGCGCTGGAACAGCTGGAGACATTCTGGAGACATTCAGAACACACCTGGATGCTTTCCTGTGTCACCTGCTCCAGGTCACCTTACCTGGGCAGGGATGTTGGACTGCATGATTCCCAGAAGTCCCTTCCAACCCTGATGATTCTGGAATTCTGTGATTCTGTGAAAGCAAGCCCCAAGCTCAGCTGGCCCCACTGCTGCAGGGAAGGTGCCAGGAAAGTGGCCCAGAGAGGTCAGCCCTCAGTCAGGGGGCAGGATGGCACTTCCCAGCTAAGCAGTTTTTGTTCTCAGTGCAGAAAGAGAGTCGTTTTTTTAAAATACTTTGAAAAATTGGCACGTACTTCCTCTTTGCCCGTCTGAGGAGAGCTTCCTGGTACTGCTGGGCTGTGGCACCAGGCTGAGCAAACACTCCGAGTCTGGCCTCAGAGGGGGCTGTACTGAGATAGTGAGTAAAAGAGAGTGGAAATCTTCATCTGTTACTGAGTTAAAAGGAGAAAAGGCAGTATTTTCAAAGGCAACCCTTCATGTGAGGAGTAAAACAACTCATAGGCCGAAGGACCTGCAGGGACTGAAAATTCCAAGGACTTTGTTCAACCCAGCCCTGAGCGTAATTGTTCATGTTGTCATTTGTGCAAAAAAAATTAACTTTAATTACCATCAATTACACCAGCATAGTGCAAGGTGATACAACTCAGCTGCCTACACAGAAATACACTGAGGATGTCCATGAGTCAAAAAGCAAAAAGACATATTAACCTTTTGTATTACTCTCAGTTTCTGCAGTCAAGTCATGGGGAGTCCCTGACTGTCTATCTTCTCTCCCCTTCACATTCCCCTTGGCTGGGGAACTCTCCTGCACCTCCCAGTATGCCATTCCCAATCTCCTGGCACAGGAGCGTGGCTCTCAGCCTGCTGCACAGCGGGAAGGGCTATTCCTGTGCTGAGGATGACGGTGTTCCCTGGAGAGGGCTCAGCATCATCCAGGTCAGGTGTTAACCCAGCTGCATCCTCCCACCCCAGCAGCCGGGCTTCATCTCTAAGGCAGAGAGCGTAAGGTCTTTCTCTGTTTGGCTTTTTTCCTTCCTCTTTGCCACTTCTTTCCTTAGCTTTCCTGGAAAGCCCAGGAGTGTCGGGAAGCAAATGCTGCCCATTTGTGCTCACAGCTCTTCCCATGTGGCTATTAAGGAAGCTTCTCATTTTCTGTGCGTGTACTCCACCAGCCAGGACAATGGACCGTGGAGATATTCCTTTAACCATTGCCTTGCTGGGAGGCCTGAGGTTAAGTCACGTCTCTATTCCACAGTTTTCACAATTTTTACTTTTTTTCTTTTGGTAAACTGCTTTGAAATCTTTCTGGAAGGAACTGTGTGCTGAAATTGAGCCTCCACTTGCCACTTCCAGTTGCTTCACTTACGTTACCCCTTCCTTCCCCTCAGGGCCGTCCCCAGTTTCCTTAGATAGAAAGGTAGTTTACTCACCACATGCCTTTTGTGTTGCATGATTCAACTTCTGATGTGTGAAGAAGGGGCAACCACGTAGGAAATGTGACCTTTAAAAAAAGGGGGGATTCCC
Organism: Sclerurus mexicanus; assembly: GCA_013396755.1. NCBI lineage: Eukaryota > Metazoa > Chordata > Aves > Passeriformes > Furnariidae > Sclerurus > Sclerurus mexicanus. The sequence continues at coordinate 1,279,089 of VWZF01004705.1, read as the reverse complement.
TCTGCAGTGCTTTTCAGGAGAGAAACTGTTGAGAGCTGTGAGCGGGTCTGTTTAGAATAATCAGTTTATGGGGCTTCACAACAAGAGCAGAAAGACAAATCCAACCCTCACCAGACCTTTTCCCAGCTGTGTGCAGACTGGGAGGGATCTGTGAGCTCTGGAGAGCCCATGGACACGCACCATTGCCCTGTGATGTGATGACTATGAGTGTATTTCCACTAAAGCACCATTTACCTCCTCTGTGGGGTATGAACATCCATGGAAACTCGCAGCTACATAAATAGCACTGCATTTACTGCAGAATGTGGGTACTGGGAGGTAAAGGGAACTCCTCAGGGAATGTATTTGTGCATTATCTATGGGTCAGGAAGACCAGACTGAACTTGGGGAGTCAGAAATCACCAGGGAGCCTGCTGCTATTGCTGTTCTCTGCCACTCTTCCCACTGTTCCAGTCCCTTGCTTTCTTTACCAACAAATTCCTGCGGAAACAGCCAGACTGTGTCAGGGACTGTAGAATTCTTTGCTTTCCACAAGTGTGGGTTTCGTGATTAGAGGCCCAGGAGTGTCTGCCCTCAACAAGCCTCTATAATCTGATTTACATGCCTCGTGCTTCACGTGGCAGATCTGCCCAAGAGCATTAAGTATTGGGGTGGTTCACCTGGGCACAGGTGAAATGTGGTTCATCTCCGACTGTGTGTTTGGTGCGTGTGTGTTAACATCACAGATGTTAACAAAGCTGAATTTACATTGGGCATCTTCGATAGCACAAAGTAGCTTTATAATAAAAGAGAAATATCCATACGCTTTAGTATAGCTTGTCAGAGAAGATTAGAAATGGAAAAAGCCCACACCTGATCTATGAGGGGGCATCTGGGGGATCAGCAGGATTTAAAATTACCGGGATCTTTGGAGCTCAGCAAGGCTGAAGAGCTCACACCTCAGCATGAGCTCTTCAGATCTATTTGTCCTGGACCTCCTGCAAGACAATTTTATTTCTGAACTCACTTGTAGACGCAGTTTTCAAATGTTTCTCATGAATAAGACACCTGTATTCCTCAGTGGAACTGTTAAACTCAGTATTTTGGGATGAAATGTTCATTTTCATTCCTGTAGGCATGTGGGGCATGTGCAGTGGTTGGTAATTGATTCTTTACTTAGGCCAGTGTTTGCACCTCAGCTGGAGTATTTCTGAGTCCTTCCATCACCACTTGAATAACAAGTTTTCCTGTTTTCCCTAACAGAGGGTCATCATGATCAGAGCTTGGATTCACAGAACCAAACAACACTTCAACACTTGGATTAAGAGACACTGCAAATGTGAGGAACCCTCCTCCTGCTCGTTCTGGCCATCAGCAGATGCCTTGAAGCAGAAGGCAGGATAAATTTGATACTGGCATGTGGAATGACAGAAGTCACTCCTCACTGTTTTATCACCCAGCAGTGTGGAGCAGAGTGTCTGACCCAGCAGCTGCTGTGACTTACAGCATCCCATCCCGTTCCACATGGGAATGACTGAGCAGACACAGGGGTTGGACATGAATGAGGACCCAGTCTCTCCTCCTGCCCAGTTGTGCTGACAGGCCGAGCCCTGGGCAGCAGGAGGAAACTCCACTATTTTCCAGAGAAACCAAGAAACTGCAGCTTTTGGTTTCTAGTGCTGCCAGTCAGGTACTGTTCCCCCACCCATGGGTATAAGACAGCTCTGTTTTGAGGAAGCACTTTAACCCCATGGTCTTCCTCTCGTCACTGTTGGTCACAATTTCCCCAAGTGGAAAAGCCACCAACTCCCCAAATTGCCCAGCTGAGCTGCCTGAGGCTGGTGGCTGGCGCTCAAGGGGCAGAACGTTCACAACAGTCACAATCCTTGGCTCCCGTGTTTAGCCTGACTCCACACCAGGAGTGCTTCCCTCTCCAGAGGAATGAGCAGAGCACAGGGCTTTGCCAGCTGCTGCCTCCCCCTCCCTGACACCACCTGCTCTGTGCAAACACACTCCTTTATGAAGGGCCTTTTCCGGTGTGACTCCCAAGCTCGACTCTCCTGGGCAGCTGCCAGCACCCAGCACCTTCCAGAACACCTTTATCTTCTCTGTCACTTCAGCACAGGCTGCCCCCCAGCCTGAACCCTGGAGCCAGCTGGGATCCACGGGGCTCTGCAACAGGTCATGGTCCCAAACTCCTGGGGATGGAGCTGTCACTTCTTGGGGTTGGGGCTGTCACCCCTCAGACCGCACATACCCAGAGGTGCCCCAGGGAGCTGTGGTTAAGCAGAATGCTGTGAACACACCTCACCCCACTCGAAGCATTGCCAGCACTGCCCCGGGCACTGCATCACCCCACCTGGACCATCAGCCTCCATCACCTCCCATCCCTGCTCCAAACCCAGACACAAGCCTTTGCACCCAGCCCTGGCCACCTGCTTCCACTCCACTCTGTTCTATTCTAGTCTACTCTAGAGTATTCCATTCCACCTCTATTCTGTTCTATTCTAGTCTAGTCTAGAGTATTCCATTCCACCTCTATTCTATTCCATTCTAGTCTAGTTCTAGTCTAGAGTATTCCATTCCACCTCTGTTCTATTCCATTCCACCTCTATTCTAGACTATTCCATACCACCTCATTCTATTCTAGTCTAGTCTAGTCTAGTCTAGCCTAGTTCTAGTCTAGACTATTCCATACCACCTCATTCTATTCTATTCTATTCTAGTCTAGTCTAGTCTAGTCTAGTCTAGTCTAGTTCTAGTCTAGACTATTCCATTCCACCTCTGTTCTATTCCATTCCACCTCTAGTCTAGACTATTCCACACCACCTCATTCTATTCTATTCTATTCTATTCTATTCTATTCTATTCTATTCTATTCTATTCTATTCTATTCTATTCTATTCTATTCTACTTTCATTTAATTTCAATTTCATTTCATTTCTCCCATCCCACCCCCCCCTCTCCCACAAGCGCCCCCATGCGGCCGCCGCGCGCCCTCATGCAAATGAGCGCGGGGCGGCGGGCGCTGATTGGCTGCGGCGCGCGGCGGTGGTGCCGCCCCCGGCGGGTGTCGGTGAGCGCGGCCAGGTGCGCCCGCCGGGGCCGCTCTGCTCCGCTCTGTTCTGTTCTTCTCTTCTCCGTTCTGCTCCGCTCCACCACGCCACCATGACNCACCTCTGTTCTATTCCATTCCACCTCTAGTCTAGACTATTCCATACCACCTCATTCTATTCTATTCTATTCTAGTCTAGTCTAGTCTAGTCTAGTCTAGTCTAGTTCTAGTCTAGACTATTCCATTCCACCTCTGTTCTATTCCATTCCCCCTCTAGTCTAGACTATTCCACACCACCTCATTCTATTCTATTCTATTCTATTCTATTCTATTCTATTCTATTCTATTCTATTCTATTCTATTCTATTCTATTCTATTCTACTTTCATTTAATTTCAATTTCATTTCATTTCTCCCATCCCACCCCACCCTCTCCCACAAGCGCCCCCATGCGGCCGCCGCGCGCCCTCATGCAAATGAGCGCGGGGCGGAGAGTCGTGATTGGCTGCGGCGCGCGGCGGTGGTGCCGCCCCCGGCGGGTGTCGGTGAGCGCGGCCAGGTGCGCCCGCCGGGGCCGCTCTGCTCCGCTCTGTTCTGTTCTTCTCTTCTCCGTTCTGCTCCGCTCTGCTCCGCTCCACCACGCCACCATGACCGTCACACGGCTCGACCAGGGCCAGCGCTACCGCCCGCGAATGGCCTTCCTGAAAAAGGTGAGCGCTCAGCAGCGCCGGGCACCGTTACGGGCATCAGCGCCTCGGAGCGCGGGGCAGCGCTGGCGGTGCCCCGGGCACGGTGAGATGTGTTCGCAGCATCCCGCTCGGCCACGGGGCGCCTCTGGGCGTGTGGGGCCCGAGGGGTGACAGCCCCATCCCCGGGAATTCGGGGCCGTGACCTGTTGCAGAGCTCCGTGGATCCCAGCTGGCTCCGGGGGTCCGGCTGGGGGGCGGCGTGTGCTGAAGTGACGGGGAAAAGAGAATTGTAATTTTGTTTCTTTTTGTGGTTGATCCTCAGCTCAAGGATTCCTCTGACACGTGTCCTCCCCCTCCTTTATTTTTCCCCAAAACCCCTCGAAGGTGTCGTTTCCCAGGGGCAAACCCATCACCTGCAGCGCCAGGCCAGTCCGTGCAGCTCTGGACCAGTTGGTCCAGGGTGCTGTTCCCAGTGCTTGCAGCTGATGTCTGCTTCCAGAGGATGTATTCCAGCCAGTGTCTGCTCTCTACCTCCTTCCAGTGTTTTAGAAATGAGCGTATTTGTGACCAGAAGCAGTAGAAGGAGTGGGAAGACGTATGCCCACGCTTTTGGGTGTGATGCATAATTTTGTAAAGCATTTGGTGTTTTCTTTTCTGTAGCATTCATTCAAAAGCGTCACCAGTTGTAGTGTAACTGGTATCTGCGGACTTTAAAAAGCAGAGTGTTGTTAGCTTTTCTCCCACCCACCTCTCCTGCCTGTGGCTTATCCTGTTGAGTGGAATTAACTGAATTTCCAGTGACAAGTACAGCTAGTGATTTGCTGTTCAAGTTGTAGTTAGCTCTTCTCAACGCCCACGACCTAAGGAGGATTCCAGGGGTAAAGGGAGTGGAATTTGGAGCTGTTCAATGCTAAGGTATAAGCCTGGCAGTATGAGCACTGTACTTTTTATGCCAGAGGAAGTAAAGAGGGTATTTTCTTTGGTGCTGTGTCGTACAGGGTAAATTTGGCTGGGGATTCCTGCCAAGGGAAATAGTCTGGGCTAAATTCTATACTGAGTAATACCCTGTGGAGTTGCATGCGGGGGTGCAGAGTAGAAGCTGTGTGCTTTGAGAAAACAACCACCAGCAGCTGTGCTTCAGCTGCTCTGTAGGAGTGCAGCAGCCTTTGCAAAGTGCTCTGCGTTCCTCAGGTGGGAAGATCTGTCAGAATACAGCAAATGGCTGTAGTGGAGTGTTCACCACTCACACTGTGGGCAGTGCAGGGCTTTTGGTTGTGCTTGTGCTTTGCAAGACCTGTTAGCAGTAGGAAAGGAAGCTCTCAGGTGGTCAGCAGAAAGGCCTTGGCTCTCATCTTTGCTTTCATTCCTCCCCTGTTTTTTCCAGACCTTGGGGAAGCCGTGTTTGGAGCCTTGGCTCTTCCATGGCAGCATGGTCTGTGTGTAGACAGCCACGTCCTCAGAGCTGTCTGGATATACCGAGCACCTTTACTGGTTGCCTGTGGTGGGAGCTGAGGATGCTCAGCATCCAGTGAGCACCTTACAGGCTTAGATCCACAAGGAGCTAAAATCCTAGAGAGAAGCTTTCTTAATTGCTTAAGCCTGTGCTCACGCTTTGCAGCCAGCTGACACACAGGGCATTCCTGCCGTGCTGGCCAGGGGTGCCTTTGCAGCTGCCATGCACCTTTCTGTGGTGCTTCCCCAGCATGAAGCTCATGATCACAGCAATCCTGCCACTGACATGGGGACAGGACAGGGGGTTGGTTATGGGGTGGTGGGCAGTGCCTTGTTCTTGCTGTGAGGCTGCTCTGCACGGCTCGGACTATATGTGTAGCTTGGTCTCCATGGCTGAACCCAGGAGGGATTGGAGAGCCTGCTCTAAGGCCCTGCAACCTCTCTCATCCATCAGATACTCATGCTAACACTTTGGTTGCTTCATTCTATTTTGTTCCTCTCCTAAACTGTCTTGGTAGGAAGAATACTGCCACAAAGGTCAATTGGGACAGAAACCCCTGAAATACATTTTGGCTGGATGCTAGGGGAACTTCAATGAGCCCAAGCTGCCTGTGCCTGCCCCAGGGTCAGGGTCTGGCTCTGTTGGGCATCACCTGGCAAAGCTGGAGGCAGTGCCAGGCAGGGATGTGCTTTCCAGTGGCTGCTGGGCTGTGTGTTTTTCCTTGCTGTGCTACATGAGCTGCATTGATACTCACACCGTGTGGGTAGGGCTGATGGATTGGATGCTGTTTGCCTTTTCCTTACTCTGGTCCCTCATGGCTTCTTCCAATGCTGCACAGCAACCTGGGAGGGACCATCCTGGGCTCCACAGCGTGGCTGGGGGCTTTTCCAGCCTGGCTTGGTTTCTTGGGCTTAGACCTTCCAGCAGCTGCTGGCCCTCATCTGCCTAGATGTGTCAGTACCTGAATTGTGTTTTTGCTGGAACGAGCAATCCAGCAGACTCCTGTTCTCTGTTTAAGCAAGACGCTGGATATGGCTGAATCCGAGCCTTAGGCCAAGCTCAGCCTCATCCCATCCTCCCTTTCCCTGTCTGTGTGTGGAGATGTGGTGCTATGGCTTTCTTTGGAGCATCACAGCGAGCTTGACATGCTCTGAGCAGCCCTGGTGGGAGCCAGTGTGCTCAGCCAGGCCTGACTGGGAAGATCCAGCTACAGCCCTGCCCTCTCCATTCACAGATTTGCTTCCTTTGACTGAGAGATCACTAGGTGAGAACAGGTCTCCTCCTCTCAGCTTTAATTAAGAAAAAGCAGGAAGTTTTAGGTGGTTAACAATGGATTTTTTTTTTTCCTGATCATCCATCAATGTGCAAAACAAGGTTGGTAGTTGTAGATCTAGAAAACAATTGAATGAGCCTTCAGGGGCCGGAGTTGGGATGAAGGACTGTATTGTTACCTTGGAAATTGAAGCAGGGAGGGCTGCTCTTTGTAAACAGTAGCAAGCAGTGAGAGGGGCTAGAACCAAACAAATATTCACGATGGAGAAAGCAGCAGATGTTTAATTATAGCACCAGGAGTGGGCACTCGGCTGGGAGCTGAAGCCTGCTGGGAAAATTGATCTTTCTTACACCTGAAGATGCCTCTGTCTGAGTTAATGCTGAGAGAGGCTGAATTCCTCATCTTGGAAGTGTTTTGCTGTTTTATGTCAGTCTCAGCACCTGGAGCTTGTTGCTTCTGCATTGCAGATGCTCTGACCCTGGGGTCTGGCAGGTGTCCCAAGGGCAAAACTCAGGGGAACAGGGATGGAAAATGCCCCTGGGGTAACTCAACCAAGCAATCCATCAGTGGTCATTTGCCCTACTGCTCCATGCCCCCACTTGCCCATGGATCCATGCTGCTTCCATCCTTCTTCTCCAGAGCCACGGACACCCTGTCAATCACTGATCATTTGAGCTCCCACATGCTCCTGAAATGCAGTGATGCTTTTTCTTATCATATATGAGTCTGAGTTTTGCTTTGCACTCAGTGAACCCTGTGACTTCTTGCAATCAGATGGGCGACAGACAGTTTTCCTGTTGCTCCTTTGTGGCTTCCAGGGTGAGGTCACCTCCATGCAGAGATTCTGGCTGATCTGAAGGGAGACCTCTGTGGCTCTCGTGCTCCGTGGTGCTCTGTGTTTGAGGTGATCTCTCCCTGGAGCCTGACTCCTTTGGCAATCCCGATATTTACCTCTGTGTACATCTCCACCCATCAGCCAGCATCAGGAAGTGGGTTCTGGCTCTGCAAAACTCAAAGCAGACAGCTCCTTCCTGGCTGAAAGCGTGACAGAATGTACTAGAGCCCTGAGCAAAGCAAGGAAATGTTCCTGCTGTGTTTTAACCAGCCCTCCTGGCCTCTCGCTGGCAGGCTGGTGCTGATGGCAACTCCTGATCTCCATAATCAGCAGTGTTCCCTCAGGAGAAGAGGAAGAGACAGGCTGGGTTTTGCTCAGCAAGGTGGATGGTTTGCAGCCCTCTAGAGCAGCAGCCCCCCCAACAGCAGCTCCTTCCTTTTTCATATATATAATTTCTGCTTTGACAAGAGGGAGTGTGGCAGCATACGAACGTGATGAGTTGCTGGTTGAAGGAAGGGAACAAGCTGTGCTGGCAGGCTGTGTGGGTTTCTGAGACAATTCCCTGCTCTCAGCTCATTGAAGACCCATCTCTCAAGCCCACCGAGGAGGAACAGCAGCCCCGTGCTGGGGTAAGATGTGCTGTGCCACTTGCAGGGAGCAAGTCCCAGTGGAGCCTGGTGGGACCAGCTGGGTGGTCACAGCACTGGGCTATGGTGGGGATGAGCAGGGCTGTGTCTGCCCCCAGTATCCATGTGCTGAAGTGTTCCCAGCTGAGTGACTGTGCAGTTACAGAGAGGAAATGACTTCCCAAGATACCTGTGTTTGCTTAAAGAGAAATGAATCCAAATTTCCTGAATTAGCACCCTGCCTGCTGGACCATCCTGCCTCGCCTCATCCCACACAGCTACACAGGCATCTCTCCACGCACAGCATTGAACTTGTTGAGGCTGAAATTGTGGCTTCTGTTAAAAAGTCTAGAAAAGCCTTCATACTCCATCAGTTTGGGCCTGTTTTTGCTATTTTAAAATATTTTATATAAGTATTATACAAATATTTTTGTGAAATTTTACCAGGCCTCTCTGTTTTAGAATTAATTTGTCGCTGCCTTTAAAAACAGCTGAAAATCCAGTTTTACTGACAGGCCCAGAGTGCATCCTGTCACTACAGCTTAAATCCTCACTGAACTTGGCAAGACTTGGAAACAAAGTCACTGTGGTGCCTGTGAAGACAATGCCTTTCATTATGCATGAGTGTCATCAAGTCACACTCATTAAATCCTCTACTCCTAGTTAAAAAGCTGCAGCCTCACCCAAAATGGATGTGTAGAAAGACCAAATTGGTCCTGTTGAAGCAGTTTTGATTTAGTATCTCTGGAAGCAGAAGATGGAAAGAAGAGCATCAGCCCCAAAGCCAGTGCTCTCACGGCACTCAGATAATCTAAAACTGGGAGATGAGGAGTGTGGCCCCGTCTGAGCAGAGGATCCCAAGTGCAAGCAAAGGCTCTTGTCCTTTTGGGATGGTGCTAGTAGGAATTCAAATGAAAGAGGAGGAAAATACCCTTGGAAATCTTCATCTTCTGCAGCCCTGCCTGATGATTATCTGCAGACCAGAAACAGAACCTTTGCTGTTTGGTCTTTGGCCAAAATATTGCTTATATTCATGGTGCGTGGTGCAATATCTACAAGCCTGTGCACAGCTGGGGGGTTTGTGCAATAGAAGCACAGATTCTATTTCCTCCCCAGCAAGTAGCCCACTGAGCCAGAGAGGAACATTTATGGGTAGCACAGATTTTATTTATTTATTTGTCTTAGCTCAGCTCTCATGGAGTGGTTACATCCTGTCCCTCATCTGCTAACCCTGGCTGTGTGTTCAGTGGGAGGGAGTGATCCTGTGAGTCAGTGTGAGAGCAGACGTGGTTTGGAGGTGGCATCTCTCCTGGCAAGGGGAGGTTTGGAGAGGGCTGTGGCCACTGTATCCCCACCCCTCGGGAATGCTGCAGTGGTCCTGGGGCTCCCTCCTTCCCATCCCTGTACTCATACCCGTCCAATGCTTTGCAGATCGAAGCACTTATGATGGAGATGCAGAATCCAGACACAGGCATCAAGACGCAGACACAGACAGTGATGGTGGCCAACATCCCCCACGCTGTCACAGGTAAGAACTTGCCTGGGGGAAGGCACCAGGCCAAGGCAGTGCAGCAGAGAAAAGCTCTGTGTGGACCCCGTGGCCAGGGTTGCCTGGCTGAATGCTGGAGCATGTGTTCCCAAGAAATATTTGCTGTACATCCTTTGAAGTGTACCTGCTCCCTTCATCTCCTTCTCGCTTGTGTCTCATTTCATTCCTACTCTTTGAATCAGAGACACAAAGATTGATAACCACACATTTTAGCTGCCTTGTAGAGGGGTTAATTCAAGTGGCCTTGTTTTCTTTCAGCGTAGAGGGGAGTAGGTGCTACTACCTCCAGACTTGTCATATTCTCCATTTAGCCTGGATCACAAATAAAGATAAATATTAAAATCCCATTAAAATAAACAGCCTGGAGGCAGACTGAAAGATGGTACTCCAGAAATGAACAATAAACAATTAGTCTCCCTTTTAATGTTTACTGTTAGTAATAATTTTTCTTCAGTAGGCAGGCAAAGCACAAAATATTCAACCCACTTCTGTGCCTCTAAATTACAGCCTTGCCTCCTCCAAGCAGGCTGAGGAAGCAGCAGACAGGAGCTGTGCTGTGTCACGCAGGGTGTTACAGGCAGCCCTTATCCCAGCCTCCTTTTGTCTGCTACTCCTTTCACTAGGCACTTGTGAGGAATCCTCTGCTGTAAATATTCACACATGCTCAACCAAAGTTTCTTCCTCCTGCTTTGGTCTTTCTGCAGCACTTTGAAACTCAGAACAAAAAGTCCCACTGAAACCAGTGGGTTTGCTCCAGGCAACTCAGGAGACTTTCCCCACTGTGTTTGCAAAGTCTGGTAGGCCCTGTGTGTTGTTTGCCCAAAGTTTTTTTTTTAAAATGAGGATGCAGAGGCACTGCAGTTGCTTGGCAGTGGGTCAAGTCAGTGAGTGAAAGGGTCAGGAGAACTCGGACACATCTGAAGCTGGTTCTCAGCTGCACCCTCCATGCACTGCAGTACAAGCCACATCCTGGCTCACACAGTTATTATGCAGCTGAATCTGGTGGAGGTTTGCATGTACAGAGGAGCTGGCCTTGTCTCCCAGAGCTGTAAGGGAATAGTTAAGGCAGCACTGCAGGGAGGATTCCCCTGTGCTGAAGATGACATCCCACGGAGATGAAGTGCAGGGGAACAAGAACTTCTCTTGATGTCTGCCCAACATAAAATACCACTTCCTTAAAGTCCATGGCTAGCTGATGTGAAGGGACAGTGCCTGTTGGCACTCATCCTCTTTGCGTGCTGCCTTCTGTGTTCTGGTTCCTTAACTAAAACTGCTGCAAGTTCCCTCTTGCATAAGTCATAAATTCTAGTCAACTTCTGAGAGGCAAGTGAGTTCCAGTCCCCTTGCGTGGCGCTCACCGCTCTCTGAACTGTGATATTTTTAGTGCTGCACAAGTTGCATGGATAGTGATTGGCTTCTGGGTGATGCCAAAGAGACTGATTCATGTCTAGTGAGGGTGTGGTGAAGGCACTGGAGCAGTGGACACAGATCCACTGGAGAAAGCCTGGCTCTGCATGGGTGGGAAGCTAACTAGTTAAATTTAGCAAAAGTCAGTAAAATGGCTCACAAATAAACCTTGATGTTAAATGTGCACCTTTGGGGGAAAGTGCTTACAGAGAGAGCTGTCTGGAAATGAGTGATGAGATAATCCTTTAATTTCATCTATTTCAGGAAGCAGGCAGTAGGATAAGAGCTCTGAGCCCCTATTAGAAAGTTAAGTCATCACTGCAATGTCAAGAAAGGTTGACACCTCAGTCTGCAATCCTGGGGGAGGTTTGGAGGAAAAGACCAGTAATTGATCAGGGAACAAGTGCATTTTTTCCCTCTTTAAATGGAAGGGGGTTCATGAAATTTGGCCCCCAGAACATAAAACTAAAACTGCTGGAGATTCATGCTGACTAAGGGTGCCAACTGCTCACACTCCAAGAAAAGAACTGGGAGAGATAAAATGTGTGTGAATGAAGAAATCTTGTCTCCCTTTGGTAAATGTTGTTACCACTGCAGCTTGAACCTGAGGTTTGGATATCCCTTCAAGGGCTCTTGGAGGGCCAGTCACTGGTTTTGTCTTAAACTGAGACAGGACTGTGCTCTGTGAATCTGGAGGTTCTGTGCAGTGAATCTTTCAAGACAAGGGGAACTTCACCTTCCCTGGGTGTGAAGGCTGTTGCATTGCTTCAGGAGCTTCACCTTCCCTGCATGGGAAAGCTGGTGTGTTGCTTAAGCCCTCTCTAAGCCACTGCTGAGGGTTTAGGTGTTGGCTCAGGCCACGTGTGCTTGTGCACACTCTCGCTGTGCCATGCCGAGGTCACCGCCTGCCTCGGGCTCCCTCTCCCAGGGAATGATGCTGCCGTGGGGAGTGACAGCATGGCCAGTGGGAGACCAGCAGCACGTCTCATCTGTGCTTCCTCGTGTGGTGCATTTGTAAGTACATTTGCAAAAAGGGGTTCCTCGGTGGGATCCACAGCACAGCGAGGGGTGAGGGCTGGAGAGGTCTCCTTTTCACCCGTGGGTTTGGGGACACTCCTGATTTCCACACCTGGCATTGTCTTTGCTTTGCTTTGCAGGTAATGATATATTGCAGTGGATTCTTCAGCGCTTGCAGATCACTGCAGAAGGTGGGTAAAAATGTAAAAATTGAGGCTTTCTCAGTTTCGAGTTATAAAACTTTAAGCTCTCCATAGACCAAACTTTTTAGATGAATTCTTCTCTCCTGTATAGGAGCTCACTTTTAATTCCAGTGCAGTGTTTCTGTGCAGTGAAAACGTCTGCCTTCTCCATTTTCAGAGGCACTCCACCTGGGAGACCTGTTTGTCAAATATGGATACATCTACCCTCTGCAGGAGCCCAAGAACCTCACCCTCAAGGCAGATGGCAGCCTGTACAGGTTTCAAGTGAGTTGCAGGTTCTCCAAGCTGCTGTGAGAGGGTTCAGCACTAGTTTTTATTAAAACCAGGCTGCTGGGGCAGTTCCCTGCGAGCTGTAGTGGTGAGTTCACACTGTACAGATGTGCAGTTGTTCAGTGTGCAGGAGGAAGGGATCCTCAGAGAAGCCTCAGATTGCAGTTTACACGGAAACTGGGATGGGTTCTGCAACTAAACTCAGGTACTTGTTCAACTTAATAATAGCTGTGCTTTCTTCCAAATGTGTGTTCCCTTCCAGGTCTTAAAGCAGCAAGTGGAATTGCTGGTTGGAAGGAGAATGATCTGGGGTCACTGAATAATGAATATACAAAAAGCACAATAATAACAGGATGTTTTCAGTGTTTGTGGCTGGATTGTTTCCACTACAATGGGAAATTAGGGGACCCTCCTTGGTACTTGGAATGAGGAGTCTGGTTCCCACATAGTGCCAAGTCAGGCTCCAGCATCTGAGTCTGAGTATTTGGGCAGCAGGGACAGGTTGTCCATATTAACTGAGGGGAGAGGTGGAGTGGATCTGATACTGGCAGTCAATTTTCCTTCTCTGGCTGTCCTGCACCACCATGCCAGCTGACATGCAACTAAGGAGCTGAGGCTCCCTCTGGTGTGGGTGGTTCCAGATGCCTCTTGGCATGAGTTTAAGACCTTTGTGCACTAACCAGAGACTCCTTCCTCTGCAGACGCCCTATTTCTGGCCCGTGCAGAGCTGGGCTGCTGATGACACAGACTATGGTGAGTTCTGCACTGCACATGTTGGGGAGGTGTAGGGAAAGCCCGTGGGTTTGTGCACACAGTCCTGCACCACGTTTGCTCTTTGTGTCCTTGTGCTGTGTCTCCACATGCAATGACCAGCCCCGGCATTTTTTTTCCCATGCTATTTTATGAATAATTCTCAGTAGTGGAGAATTGAGGGTGTGACCATCTTGTGGTGGCATTGATGAGAGAAGGTGCTTAAGCTCTTATATGCCACGAAGATCCATCAGACAGGAACACATCTGAATTACCTTGCTGGATAGGGAAGGCTTTAAACACAGGATTAGATTTCCATGAGTAGTTAAGTGTATTCCTGGATCTGAGCCCAGACTATCTTCCTGTACATTTGGATTAAGCCCTGCATTCAGAGGTGGTTCTTTCTTTATAGAATGCACAGTGGCTTCTAATATCTCCTGATGGCCCTTTCCATATAAATCTGGTTTTGCTTTTATGGTGCTTTTTAATGTTAAGCTGGTCATGAAACTCGGGCTGGTCAGCTTGGTTTGCTCCTGTGGGCTGTGCAATTCACAGACTGATTTGTTTATACCAGGATTGTCCTCTGGGGCTTTTATCTACATTATGCTGTAGATCTTCCAGGGAAATAAAAAAGCCCATTTTAGATTGGAATGTTTTTATTAGAACTTGAGCAAAACACTGGGCTGTGTTCAGAAAACTTGGAGGCCAAACTCTGAAGAACCTCATCTAGATTTGGTCTGGTATCCCCTGATCGATGAAACCCTGGGTGAGTTCCCAAAGGAAAGGTGATTCCTGACAGAAGGCACACACTGCCTGTTCTGCCTGGCTGCTCCCAGCCCGGGCATCCATGACAAAGTGAAAGCACCAAGTTCTTTTTTCTTCAGTGGGCTTTTGTGAGCTTGGAGCTCATGGTTAGGAAACACTCCTCTGTTTGTCATGTGGGTAGATTTTGAATTATTCTTGGACTTGTTGGTCTAACTGACTGTTAATTTACTTCTCCCTGCACAGCAATTTATTTAGCAAAGAAGAACATCAAGAGGAAAGGGATTTTAGAAGAATATGAAAAGGTGAGCAGATGCTGCACTTGTTCCATTACAAGCCCCTCATTTGTTACAGCTTTAGCCCTCTATTGCTAATGGAACGTGGTAAAAGATCACCTCTTGAATTGCATGAGGTGTTACTCCAGCAGTATCAAAAGCCAAAATTTTGCAAGTGTAAAAACAGCCACTACAGACAGATACTGTGAAGTCAATTATAATTTTAACAGGGGTAATTCCTCTTCTTCCAATGGGATTTTTGAACTGTTGCAATTCTTGTAATTGCGTTCAGAACAATCCAGATTTCCTGGCTCATTTACCAGACTGGCCTCCTTGAGCTATGGAGAGTCAAGAAAACCTTGGCATGGGAGTGCCCTGGCCAGAATTTTCACACTAACTGCTTTTTTATTTTTATTCCAGGAACATTACAACATGCTCAACCAAAAAATAAACTACAAGTGGGATTTTGTTATTATGCAGGCCAAGGAGCAGTATAAGTGAGTTGACTTGCATTCCCTTGTTTGCATCACTGGGGAGGGTAAAGGAGCAGAGCTCGGCTGTCTTGGTGCACAGTTAAATTACACTTTAAAAATATTAACTGCAGCTTTAGAATGACTTTTAGGGGAGGTTTAGATTTTGCACCTGATGTGGCTCCCTGAAGAAGCTGGGGTCTGATGCTGCAGTGTGCAAGCCCTCATTAGAGCCAGCTTCATTTAGCTCAGCCTCGTCCAGGAGCATTTGTGGATCCAGCCACTGGACACAGAGCCTGTTGTTGGTCTGTGTCAGGTATTACCTGCACATCTCACAGCTGATTGGAGTGGCCTGAGTCAAGAAGCAGTAAATGTTCCCAGCAGGGACTTCTGGTGAAAACTGTGAAGTGCACAGCGAGACAGCCACCTAAAATGGCTTGATTTTAGGAGCTGAATCCTTCAAATTCCCAGGAAAGTTAGTGAGCATGAGGTGGGGTTACTCCTTTGGACATGGGATCTTTCCTATTCCCTGTGGATTCCTTTTACCTCCTTTCACCTCCCAGCAGGGCAGGCACTGCCTCTGCTGTTCAGCAGCCTCTCTGTCTTCCCTGGGATGGCAGCCAAGTGCTCGGAATACAGCTCATCAGATAACTGTCTCATTAAACACGAGACTGTTGTTCTTGTAAATTGAGGTCAGACTTGGGCTAAGAGATGCCAAATGCAGTTTTAAAGTCAGATACCGAGGCCGTGTCTGAACGGGGAGATTAAACCCGTCTGCGGCTGTTTGATGGTGCTGCTGGGGCAGACTGGTGCAGAACAGCCTGCACCCACCCTGCTAACCACAGCAGGGAGGCCACATGCAAAGAGCCTCTTGGGAATGCTCCCTTCCCCGTGCTAAGTCCCAAATTGTGCTCAGGACTTTTCTGGGAAAGAATTAGTTGGTCTAAGCCCAAACCATGCTAGTGCCTCTTCTGTTTAATTGTGGAGGTGATTTGGGTTTTGGTGCCTGGGAACACTGCTTGGTGCCATTTCCAAATAATTTCTGTGAGAAATGGCCCCACTCTGCTGTGAGACAGGGATGAGACGTGTCCAGGATGTATCCCTGTGTGGCAATCCTCATATTTTGCCCGGGGACATCAGAGATGGATAAACATGAAGCAGCAGGACTGATGGCAAGTAGCGGATTGTCAGCATAAAGCTGCCAAAGGTCTGCCTATCTAATCAGAAGGGGATTTCTCTGCTCCCAGCTCAGTTCGGGAAGATGATGATTTCTCAAAAGCCATGTGTGGCCATGTGAACATGATCTGCAGCCCAGAATTAGCTGAGGCAAGTTGTGGTCAGGAGGCAGCATCAGAGCACTGTGCAGTCGGGCTGGGCTCTATGGGGCAGGGGAGGCTGGAGGTGTGCCTTGTGTCTCATCCCATTGGTTTTAGGAGGACTAAATTCGTGCATTTCCTCTTGTTGACTTTGCAGGGCAGGGAAGGAGCGGAAGAAAGAGGACAGGTATGCCCTGGACTGCCAGGAGAGAGCGTACTGGCTTGTGAACAGAACCCCTGTAAGTAGAAGGTGACGTGTGACTTTAGTGACTCGGTGGTGCCCTTCCTGCAGCCACCAGGGGCAAACTCCCACCTGCAAAGGGCATGGCCCTCCCTCTGGGCTGTGTGCCAGGGGAGGGGTCAGCCCAGGCCTGCCCTGAGCCCACCTTTCTTCAGTTGCTCTCAAAGGTGCAAAGGAGAGAGGTTGAGCTGCAGCATCCAGAGTGGGGCATTCCCAGATTCAGAGGGCAGAGCTTCCCAGGGCCCTGCTGGCAGTGCAGCCCTTCAGGGGGTTGGGGATCCCCTCGTGCTTTTGTGGGAACTACAGACTTTAAACCAAAAGAGTTGCAAAGCTGTTGATGTTTCTTGTTCATCACAGCCGGGCATGCAAGACGTCCTGGAGTACGGAGTAGACCGTGCAACTGATCCCAATGAAAATAAGGTAAACCAGGTGAGACAGTTGTTTGGTCTTTCATTCACAACTACTGAATTTGTTTGGGAGGACACAGTGAGTGTCCCTGGGATTGGGTGTTTTGGGGGCATCACAGACTGAGTGTGTCAGCTCAGCTGTAACAGCTGAACAGGCCAGAGGTTGAAGCCATCTCGTCTGGGACGTGGGGCCTTCAAAATAGGCTTTGGCAGCTTCTTCTGGCTTGAAAATACATTGTCAGCTTTCTTGCCACACTAGTTAGTGTGAGTGCTTGGCTACAGGACGTGTTTTCTTTGCTGGTGAAACTGAATTAAGGAATCCTCTGTCTCCAGGTGCTCATTGCTGTCTTTTTATGAGTGCTGAATGAATTGTGTGGAGTTGTGAAGTGTACAGGGTCAGTGGAAGGATCCAGGTTTAAGCTAAAATGACAGAATACCTCCAAAAGGCTAATTAACGTGTGGCAAGAAGATGAAGAACTTGGTGTGGCGGATGGGAGACACAAAATGTTGCCAAAAAATGCATCTTACGGACTTTAAAGAAAGCAAATTAAAGAACTGAAACTGTGGAGGCTGTAACTGGGTGAAATGGTTGGGAGTCCACAATAAGACAGATGCAGTCAGTGGATGAGGAGCTGGAACTGCCCTTCCCTTTCTCCATCAGGCTTTGGAAGTGATCCTGTATTTGTGCACTTAAGGGTGTTCATTTGGAAGCAAAGTCAAAGCATCTCTCAGCAATTAAATGCAAATGTTGCTGTAATCACACTCCAGGTATTCCCACAACTTCCCATTTTTGTAACAGCCTTTAAACATCTCGGCAGCCAGAGGCAGGATAATTGCTTTGGCCAGCTGTGTTCTGTTGCTATAGAGACCAAAAAGGAGCAAAGTGTAGGCTTGGGGTGTATTTTATTTTTCCTTGCTGTAAGTAGCAGCTGTTGAAAGCCTTTTTTTTCTTTTTTTAATCTGTTTTTAAGAGTAAAGAAGTGGTGGAAAGAGGAGTGAGCCAACTCCTCGCCCACAGTTTTACAGCTGACATGGAAAAGATTTTAAGTTTGCAAACGGTCTGAAAGCCCATAGCCAGCTGCCAGCTCCAAGAGGAAGTGAGCTGAGGGATCTCTGTTCAGTTCTACCCTGGAATGAGAGGTTGTCAGTGCCCCCCATCAGTGGAGACTCCAAGGAGGGCGTAAGCCAAAGGACACCAGCTTTGGGGTAACTTCACTGCCCTTCCTCTTTGAGCTGGTCTCTGAACTTGTCTTTGGAGGCTGAGCTGAAGAGGGAAAGTTCTTCTTGCTCCTCCTTGTGCTTTTGAGAGAGGGACTGACATCACACGAGACAGGCAAAAGCCCCCACGGAGTCACCTTTGGACTGGCAGCTTTGTTTTTAACTTCTTGCAGGCTGCTCTCACAGACACCTGTGGCTCAACAGCCTTTGGTGAGCAGAAAGCATGGGCTGAGCTCTGAATTGTGTCTCTGTTCCTGCTCAATCCACCTTCACTTTGTTGGCCAAATAATTGGGCTTTTTACCTTGGCAGTTGAGAATGGAAAGAAAATAATTTATTTCTGACATTGGAATGACTTCTTTGAAGCTGATATTGGCGTGAGCATCTTTCACTTGCTCAGACTCCCTGGTGGGCTGCTCCCTCCCTGACTGATAGCCCTCTGGGGATAAACAGGTGCTTGAACTCCTTTGAAGGGGACTTTTATGACTGACCCATGGGCATCCCTTGCTGTTATAATGAGTCAGGGGTTGAAGCTGGGCAGGAGGAGTAAGGCAGAAGTAGCCATCCATCGAACAGCTAATTAAGTGATGCTTTAGCCTTTTGTTACCCAGTTCTCAGACTCATGATTGAGCCTCACTGCTTAGAGGGTTACCGGGCAACTGCCAGACCCTCTGAGTGCCTGCAGGTTCACGCTCAGCTCTTGTCTTCTGTGACCAGAGTCTTTCTGAGAGGTGCTTTAGCTCCCCCCAAAATCATTGTGCTGGATACAGGGGCTGCTGAATGAAATGCCCTGGCTTGTTGTACGCAGCAAATCAGCCACAGCTCAATGAGTCATTGCTGGTCTTTAATTTCCCAAGTCCCTGTCAGTTTGCCTGATGAAGTTCTGCTGCATCATCACATCTTTGGAAAGAACAGGGTCAAGAACAGATAAACAAGACGGCGGGGAAAACCAGCCATTGGAGTGAAACTGGGCGTATGGACTGTTGGAGATGTGATTTCCAGCTGCTGGGCTGGATGCCCCAGCACAGTGGAGATGAGTGTTGGGGTGATCTTGTGCCAGGCTGGGGTTTCACCTCTGGCATGTGGGCTCTCAGCTGGCTGCATGTAGGGAAAGGCCACGTCTGCGCCCAAGGAGGGGTGTTGGTGTGTGCAGGGGCAGCTGTGTGTGTGCTGGGGTGCAGTTTGCAGTGTTGGAAAGACAGAACCTTTCACTGGGCTCCGGGCAGAGGCCGAGCTGAGCTGGCTCTGCCCCGTGCTTGGAAGCTCTGTGCAGGATTCCTGGGATCAGCCTCACAGCCTGATGAGTTCTGAGCACAGGCAGGGGGTGCTGCGGGCAGGATCTGCAGTGTCCTGGTCCCTGCTCTGGACAGCCATGACCCGTCGTTGTTCTACACTCCAAGTTCCATCTGGGCATACACCTCAAAGCTCTTTCCATCTGTTTGTGAGCTCTGTAAACAGGGAATGGTGGCCAGACAGGCAAAGACATAATGACCATCATCTCCCCAATGTGGTCAGGAAGACCCATGCTGAGAGCAGAGGAGATCCATGCAAATGGGTAGCTGGGAATTAGCAGATATCCCAGCTCTTGTAGGAGCTTGTGACATCAGCCTTGTGGATCAGGTCCAGACACAGATTCTGGAGCAGGTCCTGGCTGGCTCCCAGCTGAGCTCTGCAGCCTTTGTGCCCTGGGAGCATTCAGCCAGGTGTGACAAGGCTGGGCAGGGTGTCCCGAGTGCCAGAGAGGAGGAGGATGTGGATGTGTAACAGCTCGTGGCACTCGCCTGAGACAGACCCAGGCCTTTCACTAATTGCCATTTTGGTCTGAAGCCCGCGGGGCTGGGGAGCTGATCCGTGGTAATTGCGATAAGTCACTCATTAAGGGCATTGCAAAATTAATCTCATTATGGGAAATGAGTCTTTTGTTCCAAATATGATTTCCTCCCAAATGAGGGAGAGTGGGTGGGTGGTGCAGGGCACTTTGGCACCGCTGCAGGCAGTAGTGGGGGTAAGGGTGGGTGGGATGGTGGGGACAACTGGCAGCGCTCAGTAGGATGCTGAGAGTATTCAGGGTCACTTGTGGCAGCACTGAAGCTGGGAAGTGGTTGTGGGAGCACTGTGGGAGAAAGGGAAATTAAATGATGCGCAGCTCTGGGGTGAAATAGCTGAGATTCTTGCCAGTTACTGTTGATTTGAGAATGGGAGGGGCTGAGCAAAGCCAGCACCTGCAGCCCCACAGGGTGGTCAGCCCCCTTTTCTGTGTGAGCCTTGGCAAATCCCCTCCCCACCTGGAGCACCCTAGCAAAGCCCCCCTGGTGTTCCCAGGCCCAGCCCTCTACACTCAGACAGTGGCAGGAGGGGTAGGGTGCACTTAAAAAAAAATAAATCTTTCCTTGTTTGCAGACATGGCATTAGCTTTGATTTTTGTTCACCCATGTATAATTTTTCTATTATGATGGCATTTTAATTCATGCCTTTCCTTTTCTGCATAACATTTCTCTTACTGTGTTCTTCTTTTCTTTCCCACAGCTGTTTGTCTCGTGTGTGTTTGGTGTGCTGCCAACCTCTCAGACCCCTCTAGAAGATAACACAACCTTACTGCCATGTGAGCTGCCTCCAAGCCACTATGCCAGCACCCACCTTTCCTCACCCCGCCGCCCAGGCCTGTCAGGGCCCCATTTGAGAAAAAAATGGAAGAAAATAGGGTCTTTAAAAAAACATCTAATGCTTTCAATGTGTTAAAGTCAATGCCTTAACGAAACTTCGGTTCCATCAAATGGAACTGTTCAGCTGGCACTTGTAGGTCTGGTGAGGTTTGTACCTCAGATTCCCCAAGGAGAGAGTGAACTCCTGTTGTGCAGAAGGCAGCTGGCCTGGAACAGAAACACAGGGCTCTAAAGAGGACACTTCTAGGACAGTAAATCAGCAAATTTCTCTGCACAAGCAGGTGATTTTTTTTTTTGGAAATAACAACACTGTAGAAATGAGGGGAAGAAATGGTTTCGGTGTGGAAGGTGGCCTGGCATCAGGGGTGCAGTGAAGAACAGAGACAGGTGAAAAGCTGTTCCTTTTTTATGTGTCCTCCATCATTTATAAGACACCTCAGGAGCCTGTGAATCAGTGAGGGAGGTTTGCTGTCCTGTTTCTCCCTGCTGAGATGATGTGTGCTGCCACATTCAGAGCTGGTCAGTGTACTTCCAGCAGGAAAAGCTTCCTCCCCTCTCAAAGCCACTGTGAGGATTTCTGTTAGTGCTACTCTGGCCAGGCTGGGTCTGTGTTGGGGTCAGATGGGTTGGCTCTATGATAGTGCTGTATAGATTGACTGATCTGCTGCATGTCTGGCTCCTGCTGCTGAAAAGGTGAGTGTGCCTCTCAAAAGCAAGCAAGCAAGTTTCAGCAGAATGTGCATATTTTTCTTCCATGTAGAGAATAGTTTCTCCCTCCTGAGCAGGGCTAGTGATGATGGTTAAAATGCAGAAGCAGACCTGCACCACAGTGGTCCCCTCACAAAGCAGCCCTGGCAGAGCATCTTGCCTTTCCCAAAACAGGGGCAGCTTGGGGTGCAGGTTGACTGGAGAGATGAAGGGAGATGCAAGGCTGCCTCTGGCACTTGGTACCAGATGCTTCATCCCTCATCTCTCACAAACTTCACCAAGGCACTCTGCAGACCCCTGCCTGCCAAAGGGTTAGATAGAATAATTCTTGGATGCAGATCTTGGCTGAAATGGGAACTGGAGAACTGAAACCCTGCCTGAGCCTTTAAAGTCTTGGTGGGAGCATCCCTGACTTAGCCTGTCTTTCCTTCTCCCTTCTGCAGTTTATTTCACACAAAGTAACTGTGCTTCAAAGGAAGCTGTGTGAATAAACACCCTGCAGTTAATTTCTTGCCTTCAGTTGCTTGCTCATTTGTGGATGACATGTAACATAGTCTGAGTTATTCAAATCACAAGGTAAACACCCTTTGCACAGCAGATACTGCTTCTGAGGCTTTTAATTGTGGTGTTTATATTTTGCAATGTGTTGGTTCCTGTCTCCTTTAGCTAATATTGAATGATCTAATCTGTGTCTCGTAAATGAATCTATTTTAGCTCCATTAGAATAACCCCTTAATTGAAGGCATACAGGCAGCCTGTGATGGGAGAAGCAATGCTAAACAGTAAATACAGCTAATGGGACAACTTACCGTGCGTGGAGGCTCTTAGCTTTGATGATACCCTGATTAGCTCAGCTGCTGTGTTTGATTTTAATTGTAATGAGAATTAATCGGAGAGCGCTGCACAACGGCAGCCCTGCAACGGTGTTTCCACGTCTCAAAAAAAAAAGGCAAGTGTAAGCACCTATCCCAGTTTAATGGTTTTCTTTCTTTTACAGAAAAATACTATGGAAGCTTATAGGAGAGAGGTAAGTGGTGCTTCCCTCACTTCTAGGTGTTCTTCCTGTAGGTGTTGCTTACAGCAGTGTAGGAGGGGGGCTCAAAACCCCTGTGCAGGGGATGTTTTAAAAACAGAGTCCCTGCCCCATGGAGCTTTTGGTCAGTGTGCTTTCAGGAGAGTCCTTGCCTCTGCACCTCCCACTGCAGGCAGCCAGCAGCTCTCCCAGTGACGGGAAGGCTCAAGCAAGGACAGACACCAGGGCTAAATCCAATAGATCACAATTAGTGGTGGGGAAATCGCAGGAGATACATCCAGTGGCGCCAGTGTAGAGACAGCTAAGAATCAATGATAATTACACGTTAAATCATCCAGAGCATTTGTAGGTGCCAAGGATGGTAGCTATTATTCAATTTTTATATAGCATGGGGAGTGCTTTTTAATTACTTGCACATTGCAAAATGCTCTTCTGATGTTTGCAATAAGCTCAGTGAAAACAGACAGTTTAAGGATTCTCTGATTCCTTGGACACCCAATAATTAGGGAAGAAGCAGTCCCTGCTGTAGTTAGTCTCACTACCTGGGAGGGGACATATTTGAGGTTCAGATAGGCCTTGTCTTCACATCTCCATGCTCCTAACCATGGCCGTGTCTGATCCCTCTCAGATCATGTACTATCAGCAGGCCATTGGGAAGACCAGAGTGAAATCTTCTGTCTCTCTTGGAGGGTAAGTCCTGATTTCCTTCTGTCCACACATTAATTAGTCTTCAATGCTTATCTCCTAATGAGATGATGAAGCTGTCTGCTCTGGCAGCTGGTGACTCAGCCTGAGGAATCAATGTGGTGGCCTCACGCTGGGCTGTCTGGGCTGTGTGTTGTCTGGGTCAGGAGGCGCGAGGCAGAGGAGGGATCAGAGTCTCAGGCAGGATGAAGAGGCTCCTTGGGAGCAGCACCAGCCTCTGGGTTGAGATTCCCTCTGAAATCAAGGGATGCTCAGTCTGGTCAGGGCTGAGCTCTGATGCTGGGACAAGCAGCTGTGTGGAGCTGCCTCGTGAGGATCCAGCAGTGTCTGTCCTGTTGGGATGAGTAACCAGAGGGGACAGGCTGACCCTCCTGCTCCTGGTCCCCAGCCTGCTGGGCTGCATTCCCCCCCACGAGTATTCCTGTTCACCAGAAGGGAGCAGAGCTGGGAAGTCACAGGTTCTGTATTACAAAGGAACACGCAGCTCTCCATGAACATCCAAGCAATTAATTAGCAATTCCTCTTCCCACTGGGAGTGTTTCCTGATCAGATTGCTGATGAAGCCAGTTAAGTGCAAAGCATCCAGTCCTGGCATTAGCCACTAGTGTGTTCGCCAGAGGCATTTCTCACCTGGAGCCTCCTGTGCTGACCAGGTGCCTGGAGGTGCAGCCCAGAGCACCTATCTGGTTTCCAGAGTCATTGCCACTAGAGATTCATACCAGATCTAAGATAAACAAGGTGCTCAGGCCTGTTCCTTGGAGGAGACGGTCATGGATGAATGAAATGGAAAGGAGAATCTGTCTTCTGAGAGCCAGGACTTGCAGGGCACCAGCAGTTCTGTTCATTTCATCTGTCACTGACTCCCAGGTTACTTAAAACTCTCCTGCCTCAATTTTCCAAACTGTGAGCTGGAGCTGGGGACACCTGGCTACCTTCCAGGAATTTTGTGTTGCTTAACTGTGTGGCAATGGGGCTTTTCACTGTTTAGTTCTGGTGGGATAATGCCTATCACCTAGATGAAAAATCCTCGGGAAATTTGGAGCTCCATGTCAGCTGCAGGATTGGGTCCAAATCAAATTATTATTGATGAGCAACAAGTAGACAGCGTGCATGCTTCAGAGCATTGCACTGATTTAGGAGGAGTTCCAAAGCACTAATAGTCAAAAGGAGAGTTCTATCTTACCTGAGTTGACAGGTTTAGATTTGCTTGATTAGAATATAGGGGCTGGAGTGAATTCTGCAGGTGCTGGATGCCTTGGCATTTCCAGTGGGAAGATTGGATCGAGCACTTGTGTGCCAGCCTGTGGTTTGCTTTGTGCAGGAGCATTGTATAACTGCAGGGTCTGTGCCAAGGTGCCCGTTAGCAACGGGGCTCTGGACAGAGCACTCCCAGCTTTGAGCACATGAAAGCACTTTGGCCTGGAAGGAATTTTAAACGCAGAAACCAGATGATTTTTTTCAAGAATGAAAAAGGGAGGAGAGAGCTAAAATTCCGGGACATTAGTGAAATCGGTTGTAATTAGAAGTCTGGCCAAGTGAAGGTAGGAGAAGGGTTTGTCTGGTTCCTGCTGGGGTAGAGACAGTTTTGCTTTGTGCCAAGCCCTCAGAACCATTTGCAGAGGAATGAGCTGTGTGGTAGGTGAGGGAGGGAAGGAGGAGCTGGCATGAGCCCTCAGGACTCCCTCACTCTCCTGGAGCTCCCTGGGCTCTCCCACAGTCCACGGGAAGGCTGGGGAGGACCCACCTGAGTGAGACCCACACAGAGCTCACGTTCCTCATCTCTGGCACTTTCCTCCCATGATGGTTCAGGATCAGACTCTTGCCAGCTGGCTGGAGAAGGAGACAGAAACCATTGGGGGGCTTAGTCCCACTTCCTTGAAATGAAGAGAAGACAGAGTGATGGAAGAGAGTCTCCTTACGCTGGAACTGAGGAATTCACTGCTTTGAAAGACAACCAGGAGATTCCTGTTTGGGAAATGGGAAAGATTAACTGAGCTAATGAATCAGTTTTGCTGGGAAGGCAGGGGTCACGTTCCAGATCCCTGTGCTGATAGGGCTGCACCTCCGAGGAGATCTTCATCTGTGCAACCAGTTATGTGGTTGTAATGGGGCTGGCTGCAATTCTGGCTTCAAGTTAATATTTTAATTTTGGATTTGTTGCAGGATTGTGAAGTACTCTGAGCAGTTCCTCTCCAATGATCCTATCCTGTCTGGCTGTCTCCCCAGCAACCCCTGGATAACAGATGACCCTGAGTTCTGGGATCTCAATGCAAAGCTGTGTGTATTTGTATTCTTTTGCCAGCTTGTGGTTTACACTGACCTTTATGCTGATAGAAATCAGGAAAGGGAACCACTGATTTCGTTGTGATAACTGTTCTCTGACCGTGAGCAGGGAAGTGTTCCCTTTGTAACATAGCTGGGCTGTGCTAAAGAAACTGGTGGGAATGCTCCGTGCTGAACTTCCAGCACTGCTGCCTTCAAGTGGAGCCTTTCTTAACATTACAGAGATTCCTGAAGTGATGATGGAAGTGTGCACTCAGCCCCTGCTGAGTGGATCCAGTCCTCCCCTTGGATGATGAACTCCACCTTTACTAGCACAGGGATGGAATATGACCAGTTACACTCAGCTGTAGCACTGGGTTTAGTGTTAACCTAGGTTAGGTGCTGACAGTGATACAGTAATCCAGTTCAACTGCTCCCCTTGGTCTTTACTCACACCTCGAGCTGCTTTCCTAGGAGGAACTTTGGGTTGGAGGCACACACTGGTGGTCTGTGCCTTCTCCTTTGGTCTTCCCTTAGGACAGGATTTGCTAATTACACAGTGACATCTCAGGACTTGAAGCAAACCACATCTTACTGGTTCTCACATGAGACTAGCAATCCTGTTAGTGGTTCTGTCCCATCAGACAGCCCCAGAGGATGCCTTCGCTGAATGCCTTTATGAGGACCAAAGCTTTGGGCAGCAACCAGTGCCTCCAGAATGGGGCTGAGTCAAACCTCAGGGCAAAGCTGGGCTGTCACTCAGAGAGCAGCATAAATCCCAGTTAAATCCTCATCCCGCTGCGGACCAAGTTGTTTAATTACAACTTACTTAGTGGGTTGACTTCAGGAGCTCATTACACCATTCCGGAAAACAGAGAGTGCTGAGAAGTCCCTTGGCATTCCAGCGAAGGGCATTTTGGTTTTAATTAATCTGCTAATTAGGTGGGCCACAGAAGGTTGGCAGTGCTGTTTGTTTTCTCCCCGTGCAGGGTGGAAGTGCCCACCAAGATGCGCGTGGAGCGATGGGCCTTCAACTTCAACGAGCTGATCCGAGACCCCAAAGGGCGGCAGAGCTTCCAGATCTTCCTGAAGAAGGAGTTCAGCGGTGGGTCTTCTGTGTGTCTGTGCCCCTGCCTTTGTCCCTGGGCTGAGTCCAGGACAGTGTCACCACGTGCTGGCATGAAGGGCTTTTGGAGGAGGAGGCTGTGCAGCCAGGGCAGGTGGTACCATCTAGTGGCACGGGACACACGGTACAGCCTGGGACATTCCCGAGGTGTTTAGATCAGATTTCAGGAGAGAATTCTTCCCTGGGAGGGTGGGCAGGCCCTGGCACAGGTTGCCCAGAGTGGCTGTGGCTGCCCCATCCCTGGAAGTGTCCAAGGCCAGGTTGGACGGGGCTTGGAGCAACCTGGGCTAGTGGAAGATGTCCCTGCCCGTGGCAGGGGGTGGGATGGAATAAACTTTAAAGTCCCTTCCAACCCAAACCATCCTAGGATTCTATGACTCCTCCTGGAGAAGCTGGAACTGGCTGAACTCATAAGCTCTTACAGATGTCAGTGGGCAGAGAGGAGGGGAGGGCTGTTTTCCTCCCTCAGTCCCAAGAGGATCTTTCCAGATGGCTGAAGAGTTGGAGATACTGATTTAGAACCTACACATATTAAGCCAAACAAATTCATCTTAGGAGTTAATAAATGGGATTGTGGTTTTTTCGGTCTCACTCTCTGCTGATCGTGCCCTTGTTATGCAGGAGAGAATCTGAGTTTCTGGGAAGCCTGTGAGGATCTCAAGTATGGAGACCAATCCAAGGTCAAAGAAAAAGCAGAAGAAATCTACAAGTGAGTGTAAAATTTTACACTCTTAAACTCTTTGTACATGAGTCCCATCACCTTCCACCAGCTGTTATTCTCCAAGTGATTTATTCCTGAAACTTTTCTGTGTAAGCTGTGGCCATCTTATGTCCCCACTTAGGAAAGGAGCTTTTGGAGGTGAAAACAGAAGTGTTGGTTTGTTATATGGGTACTTTTCCTCTCTGTTCCCCACTATTACATTTCAGGATTAGCATGTAATTTAAATAGCAGTGTGAAATAGCAAAGATCTTGGAGCTGCCACGAGGAAAGTGGAAAGACCCTTTTTGCTTCCAGTGGGCTAAAATTTGGGTTATATTGTGTGCTCGCAGAGGAGGTGACTCCATGTCTCTGATGAAGAGGAGGTCACCCAAGATCAGGACAGCAAATTGAGTGGGGAGCTGAAGGGACTTTTCCTTTCATGCATAGACAGGGCTCTCCATGAATTCTCCAGCTGCTAATGGCACTGTGGATCCCTCCTTGCAGGCTCTTCCTGGCTCCAGGAGCACGGCGCTGGATTAACATCGATGGCACAACAATGGGCATCACAGTCAAAGGCCTCAAGCACCCTCACCGTTATGTACTAGATGCTGCCCAGACCCACATTTACATGCTGATGAAAAAGGTTTGTTGCTCGTTTCCCAAGCCTCAGGGGGATTCCAGTCCTCTGGGCCTTTCCCTGCCTTTGCGTGTTATCAGCTCTCTCTTTCAAGGGGCCTTTGTTTGAAAATCCCCCTGAATTTGCTGAGTTAAGCAAGTGCTGCTTCTTCCCTCTAAGGCAGCATGTCCCCAGGCTGGTGGGTCAGGTGGCTGCTGGAAGTCCTGCTTTCCAATTCCAGCTTGGCCACCAGCTCATGCACATTGCACCGAGAGCAGCAGAACTAGACTGGTTTTTCACCCTTGATGAAAAGTTTGGCTCCTGAAATACAAGCTCCTCACCTTGCAGTGACTGTGAGACCCTGCTGGCCTGGGTTAAGCTCCGTTCAGATCTTTTGAGCTGGGTCTTACCTTCAGAGCTTTATTGTGAGATGGAAAATCCTGGGAATTTTACACCAAGATGAAAGGGTATTGGTTTAAATAGCTACATTTGCCTGAAAGATGCAAAGTCCCTTGGGCTGCTGGGGGAGATTATCCAGTTCCCAGCCTCCCTGGCTCCTGAGCAGCTGTTTTTGGTGGTGATTTTAATAAGGGTGTTTGCAGCCCATAACTACCAGTTTCTCTTTTTTCTCCTAGTAGGACTCCTATGGCCGCTATTTAAAGTCTCCAATATACAAGGAAATGCTGGCCAAGGCTGTTGTGCCACAAGAGACTGTCAAAAAAAGGCAAGTGAAACTGGCTGTAATTGTGGGGTTTGTTTTTCTTGTTGTAGCAAGGGTAGAAAAAGCCCAAGTTGCAGCAAAATTACTATGATTTAGATGTTCTCTTAATTAAATAAAATTTTTCACTGAGAAGATGCTTTGCCTTGAGACTGATGGTGCTGTTTATTCATGAGCCCTTTGGAAGTGGCTTGTGTACGGTTGGAATAGACGTGACAATTCTCAGCTGCCTTCTCTGCTGGGTCTGTTTGGAAGGGTTGTGACTGTTGAATTAATCGTGGCTCCTTTCCTGGAAGGAGAAAGCACTGTGTCCTGGGCATGGGAAAACTCCTGCCCACGGAACATTGGCTCCAGAGCAGAGACAGAGCCAGGGTTCAGGATGCTCCGTGGGATCTGCTCAGCTCTGCCTGGATAAAGCCACTTTTCCCTGGTGTAGGAAAGGTGACAGGCACATGGGAACAAACAGCATCTTGCTTGTGAGTGAGAGCTGGCAAAACGTAGATGGCCTTAGAAATGGCCCTTTTCCTGTGCAAGGTGAAGAGTGAACAGCAAATTGAGGCCATTTGAACTGCAGTTGCTCCTAAAGCTGAGTGTGCAGTGTTGAACCCAGACTGGGTGGTGTGCTCCTTTCTCTGTTCCTCTTCCACTTGTCAACCTAGCAAGCAAGAAAGAGGAATCATGGACTTTCACACTGCTGTTTCTTCCAAAGCCTGTTTCAAGTCAGTGGAAAAAGCCCTGCTGCTGACTTGATGGGGCTTGGTTAGTTTTCCCTGAGCCACCCATCACAAGGTCACTGGCAGCTGCTGGTTGATC
Source organism: Sclerurus mexicanus (assembly GCA_013396755.1). NCBI lineage: Eukaryota > Metazoa > Chordata > Aves > Passeriformes > Furnariidae > Sclerurus > Sclerurus mexicanus. The sequence goes on along the minus strand of VWZF01004705.1, from coordinate 1,249,953 downwards.
CTCCTCTGCATTTTGCCCATCTCTGTGTCCCAGCTTGCCCTCCTGGTAATTTTGCTTACCAGGGGGGTGAGATTTTGGTGCCATTCTCTTCACTAACCCCCTGCTCCTTTCTCTCCCTCCCTGCCCAGCACCGGCTTGTTCGGACGCCGCCACCTGCGCTCCAGCCCCAGCCCCATCATCCTGAGGCAGCAGGAGGAAGAGGCCAAAGCCAGGGAAGCCGCCACGACCGTGGACATCACGCAGGTCATGAGCAAGCTGGACCGCAGGAACCAGCTCCAGAAGGAACCTCCTCCCAAGTAGGCTCTGAGCCCCGCAGGGCACAGCGCAGGGAAAAGACAAGCCGAGGCTGGCGCTGAGCTTCGCCTCCCCTTCCTGAAGATGTCAGTGCTGCTTTAGGTTTCCCAGGCCGGCTCTGCCATCAGCCAGCTTCCCGCACGTTGCCATGGCTTCTGGAGAGCAGATGTCGCTTCCCAGGCGTGCCAGGCAGGGAGTGCTGGTGGAGCCGGGCTGCTGCCTCTGCCAGGCTCAGGGGAGGACAGAACCCCGGTTCCCTGCCCTGCACACCTCGCAGGGGTGCCCTGAGATTCCTCCCGGGAAGCTGGGCAGCCCAGCTGCCTCTCCCTGCCTCCTGCTTTTCCAGGAGGTGGGATGGCACCAAAATAAAGTGTTGCGTCCCAGTCCTTTGGGTTCAAACCAGCCTTCCTTGGGGCAGGGGTGGATGACCCCATGGGGAGCAGGGAGAGGTGACCCACCGCAGAGTGACCACCCCTGGGGGATGTACACCCTCCCAAGGGGTGCGTCTGGCACCCCCCGAGAGGAGCACACCCCTCACTCCAAGTACCCTGCACCTCCCAGTCAGTGCCACGAAGCCACAGGCAGAAGAACCAAGTAGGCTTCTTGTGAGATCATCAGCATGGGCGTTTCTGAAGGTTTGGTTGACCCTTTGAATTTGGATGACACTCCCACATCCCCCCAGCTTGATGGAGATGAGTGGGAACCTCTGCTCTGCCTGTGCCGTGAGCTGGGTGTGCAGGGGCAGAGAGCCACCCCCTGTCAGAGCCTGCACAGGCCTTGAGAGATTTTATCAAACCCTTCCCACCTCTTGTCTTGTCTTTTTCCTGCTCTTCTATTTTCTGCTGTTAAAAAAACCAACAGGAGGTAGTTCCAGTTGTCACTGGCTTGTAGCCCAGAGGCAAGGGAGAACAGGGTAGAGGTGTTAAGAGCTGATTCAACTTTAAGTAGTGGTTTTGGTTTTTTTATTATTATTTGCTCTGTCTCTTTTGCTCTGTAGAATGAGGCAAACTAAAATACTGTGTTAGTGCTGGAGAGGTCAGGGAGATTCCAGGCCTTGCTGGGAAAGCCCAGCATGTCTAGACCAGGCCAATGATTACCAGAAGTGCAAAGATTCCTGCAAAACCCAGTAAAGGGAATGGGAGGGACAGAAAAGTTTCCTTGTTTGTTAAAATTTTAGGGAAGTAGAGGGACTGGGTGGAAGCACTGAGGTCTGGGACACTGCTTCTCTCTGATTTGTGTTGTTCATCTCTTTTAAATATTGGTAGGATTTTACAGGAAATGGGAGATCATAGACTCATGGGATCCTAGAATGGTTTGTGTTGGGAGGGACCTTAAACATCATCTTGTTCCAACTCCCCTGCCATGGGCAGGGACACCTTCCACTAGCCCAGGTTGCTCCAAGCCCCATCCAACCTGGCCTTGGACACTTCCAGGGATGGGGCAGCCACAGCTTCTGGAGAAAGCTGGATGGGAATGGGGGCCCTGAGATAATGGGGTGCATGCAGACCTGCTCCTGGGAGCTCTGGAGTCCCAGGGTCCATGCAGGCCAACTCCCTGTGAACAGGGCAACAGTCAGGATGTCACTGTGTCCCCAACAGCCTGCCCCCACCATGTGTGTTACCAGAGGCAGAATCAGGGCTGCACAGTCTGATCTGGTGTCACTGCAGAACTCATCTCCTTCACTTGCAGCTGAGCCAGGGAGATTTTCCTGACCTTCCTTAACCTATCAGTGATAGACCTTCTTAGAGGAATTGAAACCGAGTTGCCTGAGACTTTCACTCTGATGTCAAGGTCTGTGCTGAGCCTCTGCTCTTGCTCCTGGTGGAAGCAAAGGCACATTTTGCAATGCTCTGCAAGATACCAGCATCAGCCTTTTCTCTAATTCTGCTTAAAAACCCAAGGCTTTGTTACATCAGGTGCTGAGCACCATTAATCTACCTTGACATAAGAGCACTGAAAGGTACTCCAAAACCTGGCAGGGTTGGTCCAAAGCTACTTGACTGGGATGAGCTCTACAGTCTCTCCAGAGTTTGTGTAACATGGAGCACTGAGCATGTTGGGATTGCCAGTATGTAGTAACATGTGGAAGATCAAGTCAGGGTATAAATAATAAATAACAAATCTGTGTGTTCCAGTCAGTCCTTCTGATTCTACTTCTATTTTGTCTGCTGCTTTGCTTGTTATGTTCTCTATACCCATTCCTTTCTCTGGTTTCTCATCATCTCCGCTTTGTATGGCTGTTCCCCTGCCATGGGTTGGTGTGGCATGCTCAGGAGTCACTGTGCTTGTGGAACAGCAGCCACTGTGCCTGTGGAACACCCGTCTGACACACACACATGCAGGAGCTGGCTCTGCTCTGCCACAGGCTGATGGGGCTGGCACGGCCCAGACTTCTGTTCCCTGTCCCTTGCTGCTCAGTCCCTGAAGAGGAAGGTCGCCTGGTACAAGCTGAACTCCCCTTTGTGCTGGCAATTGTTTGTTTCCATTGGAAATCAGAGCAATATGTTGTTTCGTTGCTTGGCCATCGCTTCCATGCATTCATCTGTCTAATAAAAATAAATGTAGAAAAAGGAAAAAGAACCGAGTTCATCCTTCTCTGCCGTGTCTCAGTGTGTTCATCCCTCACTGTGTCGTCATTGTGTGTGTGTGTACATGTTCTGTGTGTGCCTCTGCCCTCAGCTCTTCTCCTCGGACACTCGAGCTGCATTTCATTTCTGCTGAGAGTGAGTCCTTGGGAAATGGGAGGGGGCCCAGAATGCAGCTTGTCCTCTACTGCTTGTCCTGTGTTTGTCCTGTCCAGTCCATACTTGGGCTTGTCCTGAGGCTGAATGAGCTGAGCTGGAGCCTTCACAGCCCCAGCCAGGGACACTGGGGGCTTCAGCACAAGATGTGATTTGTATTACCAGTCACCGGGGCTTGGGCTCAGCGCCTTTTCTTGGCCAGAGTGGTGGTGCCCTGGGTGTGACACGTTGTGCTGCTCATCACCAAGATTTCAAGACTCCCCCGTGCCTGGAGCTAATCCTTGTGAGGAATGAGACAAGCTGGTGTCTCCCCCAGCATCCTGGTGGGTGCGGGGCTGGATCTGTCAGCACCCACTGAGCCTGGTAGCAATGACCCCGTTGCTTTCCAGAGGCAAGATGTGACACCTCTGTCCTCCTGCAGGAGGGCAGGGAAGGAGATGGAGCTGCAGGATGGGGACACTGGCACAAGCTTGGATGGGGTGGCTGTCAGCTGCCTCCCAGCTGTGCCCTGTGTCCCCTGGCAGCACCGTGGTAAAGGAAGAGGGGGCTTCTCCTCCTGGTGAAAGCTGGGCAGACCAGCCACCAGCGTGCCACCCCCGGGCCTGACCGAGCCTGTCTCCTTTTCCTCCCCGCAGCCATCCCACCTCGCCTGCCAGGCCCCTCGCCCGGCTGCCCACGCTGGCACCAGCACCCCTCCATCGCCCGCCCTGCCTCCCACCCTGGCCATGCCCCACGGCACCACCTGCCCCTCGCCCATCAGCGTGGCCCTGGACGGCGACGGCACCGCAGGCGCCCCACGGGACCCCCAGGGTTCTGCCCCTGGCCCCTTCCCCTCCGGCGGCAGGAGGTCGCGTGTGGCTGCCCGGTCCTGGGGCCAGCTCCTGAGGAGGGGCTGCTGGAGCTCGCCCACCCTGGCCGTGCCCCACGGGAAGGTGCAGCCGCTGGGCGAGCGGGAGCGGCGGCTGCGCCCGGACGCCAAGGTGGTCAGCAGGTAAGCACTGCCCGGGCACCTGGGCATCCTCGCCTCCGGCACCACCGTGCTTCGTGATTAGCCAGAGGTCTCCAAGGACCTGCCCAACAGCCGCCTTGCCTACCCTTGCTTCAAAACCCCACCGCTGCCATCTGTGCCACCCGCCCCAAGTCCCAGCCAGGCTCGGAAAGCATCCCTTCCCCCCCGTCTCCACACCTGCTGTTGGCATTGGATGTGTTTTCTGGTGGGAATGGGGCACGAGCCCGCTCCGGTGGTGCCTCTGCCATGCTCACACCTCCTGTCTGGGGGTGTAAACCCCCAAGTTTTGCTTTCAATCCCCGAATTTGGAAAACCGCTTGCGTATTTTTATTTGTTCTCGAGCACTGGTTCGGGTTTGGTTTTAGTAACTTCAAGTCAGAGGAGACCCAGAAGTGGCAAGGGAGGAGAAACCTTGAGGGAGAGTCATGAAGCGTTTATTGCTCCAGGGCAGGATGTGCGAGAGGGGGGATTTTTGCCAGGAGAGGCTGTCCCTGTGGGAACCAAACCCTGGCCATGTCCCTCACGAGGAGCAGCCTGTCCCTGATGTCATTTAACCCACCTTTGCTGCTGACCGAGTGGATGAGTCCGCATTACAAATTCAAAAGCACAAACCTGGGGGCTGCTGCTCCACCTGGCTCAGCACTCCGGAGCTGTGTCACACGTCTTCCCACCTTCAAAGGGGTGGGAGCTCACGTTCCCCTTGCCTTCCCTCTCCGGGGGCTCGCGCCCGGGCGTTTGGCTTTGGGATTTGGGGTTTGAACAGTGGAAGTCTCAAAGCTGAGCTCGGTGCTGCCTCAGAGCACATCAAAAAGTGCCGTGTGTGTGTGATGAGTTTCTGTTTCACCACGCAGCTTCTTCCAAGTCAGGACGGACGTGCCTTCGGAGAGCCGAGCGGGGCCCGCGAGCTCCGAGCAGGGACAGGACGGACACCAGCGAGCTCGTAAGGACTCTGCAAAGCTGATCTGCCCCTGGGACACCCCCACGGAGGAGGGGAGAACGGGGTAACAAGCACCTCCACGGGGATGCTCTTTCCAGGCTCGAGACCACAATGTTTGCCATGGGTGGCTCAGCACACGGACCATGTTGGAGAACTACTTTACAGCCATCCTTCTGCATGGGGGACCTCAGACCACCACAGCTCCGGGTAACTGACTCTGCAGTGCCCACCTGTTTGTAAGCCAAGAACTCGAAGCGTTTCTGGACTGGTTTTCTTTCCTATCTCTGGGACATTCAGACCTTTCCATGGCAGACTTCTGGAGGAAAGAGCCTGGTTTCTTGCCTCAGAGCAGATGGAGGATGTATGTGTGTGCATGTCCTGGGAACGGTGTCTTACCAGGGTTTCCTGCTTGGCCATGAGGTGTCAGCACACTGAACACAGCACAGCTGGAGCAGGGCTTGCAGGGGTTTCTCACAGCGGGGCTCAGGCTTCATTCAGTGCCACCACTGGGGCATGGCTGTGTCCCCAGCCTGGGCTCACCTCTTATTAATAACAATCTTTTCACTTTAAAGCAAGCTGATTAAGACACAGATGATTGCTGGGGGAAATAAAGGGCCCCCTCATGAGAAGCTGTGTGGCACAGCATCGTTCCTTCATCCAAACCAAAACTGATCCCAGAGGGCAAGGAGGAGAGCAAAGGCTCCAGAGCCCTCCTGCGTTAGTTCCAGCTTCCCAGGGCGTGGGTTTGAAACCACAGCTTGAACTGCACCCCAGAAACACTTGGGAAGATCCAAACCAAGTTTTGGGACTCTCCAAACTCAGACTGATGCATTGCCACAGCCTTTACCTGTGCTGATACCAAGCCTTAGACCGTTGCCTTCCTTATGTCGTGTGGGTGTTTGAAGGTGGCGTCTCGTTCTTGTGGAGGAGTTTCCTTGGTGCGTGTGCTGTGGGTCACCGTGCTGTAACTTGGCCATGACCTGTGACTGCTGATGTTGCTGTTTTGTACTTTCTGACTGTAAGTGGAGCTTTGCCTGTGTGGCTGCCCTGGTTCCTCACTCCTGCTGTGGGGTTTAAACCTCTCCTCTCACATGCTCAGTGCTCCCCAATTCCCCCACGCCTGGGCTGACGCTTCTCATCACAGGGCTGTTTGGGAAAATCAAGAGGCTGTTTCTGTCTCCAAAGACACTTTCCCAGGGGAGTTGAGGGTTGGGCAGGAGGCTGATGCCCCACACTGCCTGTGCTGTTTCTCTAGTAGAAACGCACATTGGCTCTCTGGCTTTGCTCTGTCAGAGGGACCTGGTTCTGCTCCACAGTCACTGGTGGTGACAGCTATTAATGATGAGACAAATGTCCTGTCTTTTGCGGTTTTTGTTTTGTTAATATTGTTACTCAGCCCCTCCAGATGGGACACTGACAACGTATAATCCAGGAAACATGACAAGAAGACATTGTGATGTGTAAGAGTTACTAATATGGTATTCAATATTATGTACATATGATGAGGTCCATCCTTCTCTTAGTATTTCACTCATTATTTTGGGGCTCCTGTTGGGCACCTCCTTGCCTTTTGCTCTTCACATTCACCTTCTATACCAGAAGAAGGACTTCAGGATCCAAAACTGCTGCTCTGTGAGGACTGGGACACCTGATGCAGTGACACCCAGGCAGACAGGTACATCCCTATCCCAGAGGCCAGCACTGGCGGTTCCCAACACTAATTCCCTCAGGGCACTGCTTTTTGCCCCCGATATCTTTCAGCATGAGAACTCCTGTAGTTTTTTCCCCTTTCGGGGGAGAGGCCCCTGCATTGTGCATCCCAAACCAGTGCCCTGCTTTCCTCCCTTCTCCCATGGACCCCCCAGGTACCTGCTGAGCGCAGGTTGAAGGCGGCAGCTCCAGTGGCTCCCGGATCCCTCCTGCCACCTCACTGTGCCCTCACGGTGACATCTGAGGCTGTGGCCCCTGCTGGGGGCCTGGCGTGCTGGAGTCAGAGTGCTTTCAGCTCCGCGGTTCAGATCCCCTCGCTGTGCAGGAGCCCACTTAGTGCTGCCTGGAGTCACCTGGAGGAATTAACTCACTGCAGCAACTTAGACATCCAAGGTATTCCGATAATGTGAGGGATGTGTGAGGTTAATGACTGGAAAAAGTGATCGCTCCCTGTGGGCAGTTTCTCAGAAAACTCCCCGCTGCTTGGCTCACAGAAGAAAGGAGGCTCCGGCGGCGGCAGCAGCAGTGAGGAAGCCTCGTCCCCTCTTGCACAACAGCTGCGCAGCCCCACGGAGCAGCCACGGCCACGCTCCAGCCTCCTCATGGAGCTCCCACGCTCCAGGTCCAAGCTGATGTGCTGCGGGATGGGCTGCGGTGGCCGAACGTGGATAGTCACAGAACGAACTTGGAAGGAAGGTGTTTATCCGAGTGGTTCTCCACGCGCTGCGCTCCCAGGTGTGGAGGTCCCACAGCCCACGATGGGCTGGGCTCCTGCAGCATCCTCCACCCAGGCTGACCCACAGCTGCTGGGATCTGTTGTATGGGCCAGCCTGGAAAACAAGAGCGGCTTCTGGGGTTCCCCCACAGCTCTTCCCAGGCTGCCTCAGCCACCAACCTCAAGGGGACACTGTTGGGATAGGATGGCAGCGGGTCCCATGCTGGTGATCCTCAGCCTCTCGCTGGAGCCATGAGTGGGAGATGGATGCTGGAAGGGGCTGCCAGGTTCGGGGGATCCTCTTTCTGGCCATGCCATGGGGCTGGGGTACAGAGAAGTGTGTGTGTGGGGTATGGCCAGCTCAGAGAAGCTGCTTAAAATAGCCAGATTAAAGGTCTGTTTTCCAGGTGACCAGCATCTCTCATACCTCCCCTCAAGCCTGACATTTCCCTCCCTTCTCTCCAGCTGGGCCATAGGGCTGGCGTGCTGAACACACCGAGGGGCTCTTCCTCCTCTGAGGTCTCAGGCTGTGCATTGCTCGAGTCTCACGAGTTTAAAAATGGAACAAAGAATGCTCAGCATCCAGCAGGATCAGGCCTCGGGAGCAGGGAGTACCAGCTGGCTCAGGAGAGGGCTTGTTCCCATGGGATTCCCAGTGTGGTTTTGGCAGGCGGCGTGGTTGGGATAGCTCCGCGAGCAGGCTGCTCCCGCCTGGAATGCCAGCCCTGGCAGAACAGCTGACCGAGGGTGTGACAGCCCTTCACAGCATCTCCTTCTGAAAGGAGCTGTCAGGAGGGCTCCTGACACCTCTACGTTCTGCGAGGGGGGCTCGGAAGCCGAGCTGCAAACCCAGCCCATGATGACATGGGTGCTCTCGGAAAGCCCACGCCAAGCAGGGTGACAGCCCAGCCAAAGAGGCTGGTCCTGCACTCACCCTGACACCTGAACATCTGAGTCAGGAGAAAGGCAGTGTGAAAGAATCCTCGTGGCTTGGCCCTCTGGGGTGCAGGATCCTCAGGGGTGCAGGGACAAACCCAGTCAGTGGGGTGATTCTCCCATTGCCACGAGGGGTATGTTTTATGCATTTTGCAACACGCCTGGCCCAGGAGCAGAGGTGAGCACCTCTCCTTTAGCTGGAGGTTCCCAGATCTGTTCTGCACCACACTAAAGAGGAAAAGATAAGCTCTGGCAAGTCAGTTTACTTTTTAAAATTCACGTTGCCATAGCAGCTCAGCACACCGTCTCAAGTCCTCCTTCTTGCAAAACTTTGATCACCATGAACCATGTTGTTCTCCAACATGTTCTACATATAAATATACTGAAGTTCCCATAGTTCATGCCTCAACACCTCTGCAAAGACCTCTTTTATTTCTCCCTCAAAAAGAATTTCTCTGGCTGGAGGTGAGTATTTTAAATCTTGGTTTAAAGCCATCTCCTCAGCACCTCTGTGGTCCCTCTGCTGCTGTTCCCAGCTGAGGGTCTGGTTCCAGTGGTTTCTGACACACTTTGGTACACCACAGAACTAAACCCAGCCACCAGCTTCTGTCCCCAAAATTGCAGGAATACCCTCCTCCCTTGTCTCTGCTCCAATCTCTTCCCTGAAGTATTGAAAGAGCACAAATTGCCCTGAAATATCCACCCATTTGTTACCCAGCAGAAGCTCTGAGCTATATTGTCCTTGCTTACGTCTGGTCCCATCACTCTGAGTTCCTGCTGTCCCCAGGGAAGGAGTTGGTGACACTCCTTAGGACGGGATGAATCAGCTTTGGGAGTGGTTGAGTCCCTCCTTTGAGTCTAGGGGACTAATTCAAGACTGGACACAGCTCCTGTGTGGGTAGAGTTTGGTGGCAGCTTGTATATGGGTGGGATCCCTTGACTTCTGTGGCTTTAATGACAATTAGTGCATCCAATGTGTAGGGTGCAGGCTCCTGCTGCAGCTTCCTAACCCTAACCCTTCCACCAGCCCAGGGTGCTCCAAGCCCTGTCCAACCTGGCCTTGGGCACTTCCAGGGATGGGGCAGCCACAGCTTCTCTGGGCACCTTGTGCCAGGGCCTGCCCACCCTCCCAGGGAGGAATTTTCTCCTAATATCCAATCTAAACCTACCCTCTGGCAGTTTGAAGCCATTCCACCCTGTCCTGTCACTCCAGGAAAAACTGGTTTTCCATCTTTCTGGTCGGGTGTCCCATGTTTCCAGCTGTATTCACACTAGCAATACTGGAAAAGAGTGAGAAGAGGAAAAAAAGAAGGCACTTAGTCTGAATATAAACCAACTTGAAATAACAGCCTACACAGTCATTTGGTTGAATTACTCCAAACTCCTCCTTTGCTGTTGTTGTTCACATGAATCCACCTCCTCACCCAGAGAAGACCCTCCCAGACCAGGACTGGGAAAGGCCAGTGGGATTTTTATTAATGCTCACAGCCAGATTTCTTCCAGTCAGACTTTCCCCCCCACCAATAACAGAATGGGAGAAAAAAAAAAAAAAAAAGAAAGAAAAAAAGGAAGAAGAGGAAGAAAAAATTGGGGTAAAAGTTGAAGAACACTTTAATTTATAAGAAAAAGAACTAAATAATTGATGTAGTCATGGTGCCAAAGGTAATTTCTGCTGCTCCCTCTATCTCACAAAGACATTTAGCATTGATTGAGATCAAAGTATCAAAAACCCCTGCTGCTGAGCTGAAAGGCAAAACTTTCGGCTGCCTTTCTCCGCTCTAATAATATCGTCTTTATGTAGTTAATAAACTGCACACTTCAGTCAAACTATATCATTACAGAAGACTTAGGGAGCTAATAATTTAAAAGCAAAGAATTGCCTCTGTTCTTCGCTTTGAACTAAACAACATTCTGTTGAATGAGGGGGACATCAAAGCTTTGTTACTATTACCAATGTGGCTGGAGCACAGGGCCGCACAGAGTGTGTACTTCAGTCATCAAGAGAAAAAAAAAAAAGATTAAAGATATTGGCTTATCAACCCACAGGCAGAACCAGGTGTTTTCTTTTCTGCTGTGCAAGCATCAGGTGGTTTGCTTATCAATGAGTTTTCTTGTTAAATAGATGTACATGACTTAGGCTGATCCCTCCGATCCCGTGGCCCTTTTCTTTTCTGAGCCATCTTTGAAGAAGTTGGGCTGAGGGGCTGTTTGTTTGCAGGAGGATGGATAATTGGGCCTTTTGTCCGGGGCCAGCTCCCATTTTTGCTCTGCTGACGCTCTCCCATTGTGCTGTGCTCCACTGCAGCAGGAATCCTCCCTGCTCCCACCTTCCTCCCTGCTCCCACCTTCCTCCCTGCTCCCACTTTCCTGCCTGATCCCACCTTCCTGCCTAATCCCACCCTCGTGCCTTGGGACAGCTCCCCTGCATGTGGGGGCAGCCTCATCCTCTGTGGATGCACCGGCAGAGGGGGTTGGATTAGATATTAGGAAAAATTTTTCATGGAAATGCCTGTAAAGCATTGGAACAATCGGCACAAGGAAGTGATAGACTCACCATCCCTAAAAGGGCCCAAAAAAGGTGTGAATGTGGCACGTGGGGATGTGGTTTAGAGGTGATCATGGTGGTGGTGCTGGGTTGACAGCTGGATTTGATGATCTTAAAGGGCTTTTCCAAACTTAGTGATTCCATGATTCATCCCCTGCCTGCCACCTCATCCCCACCACTTCAGCTCCTCCTTGGCAGAGCGGGCTCTGCTCTCCCAGGTCAGCAGAACTGTGTCCTTGAAATCCAGAAAGACCCTCTGGAGTGGCTGGGAGTGAGGAAGGTTCAGTTCTGCTCCACTGTGAATGACTCATGCTCACCCCAGCAATGCTTCCTTGCCAGATGTTTTCTCTCCAGGTATGGAACTGGAGAACAGAAGAGCTTTCCTTATAAAGCCCACTGAAACACAGAGTTTGTTCTGGACTTTTGGCAGGGGTAGCAAACCCAGCCTTGAGGAGCTCGGCTCGCATCCATCCCTTGCCTACCAGAACCACATCTGTCCATGCTGAGTGTCTCATCTGACTCCAGGCTGGACTCTCTGCTCTCTTTGACTGGAGACTCTTGAATGTGGGGCTGTAGTGTGAGCCCTGAGGTCTCACCAGCAGAAACCAGGTCAGCCATGAGGTCAGCAGTGCTGAAATCTCTAACCCCCCCTGCTCTGATCTCCAGGGCTGGATGGAGCCCTGGATGCTCCAGGCAGATCTGGGAGCTGGCAATTTGCTCTGAGCTCTATTATGGGATACTTGCACTTCTTAAATGCTGCTTTCCATTTGCATCAAAAACTCTCCTTGGTTCTTGACAGTCTGGGTCTCATTCCCCATTAAAGACTGGAATTTAAAGAAGCAGAAAATAATGGCTTATTTCAAAGTAACAATTCGAGTGCTTTTTGAAACACTGTCCTTATTCAAAACCACTTAAATTTATACATTTCTCTAAGTCGTTATTATCCTCAGAGGATGAACCAATTTGGATCTTGATTTCTGCAAGTGTTCTTGATTTCTGTGTCAGAAAGTTGAGCTGCAACGTGAGCAGATTAGACATTAACCATAGGTAAGAAATGGTTTCCTGGGAATTATTGCTGAAGTTATTCTATAAAATACTTTGAAAACTTGTTAGCACAGGGAGAAAATTCATAGCAAAAAGACTTTGGGAAAGGGATGGTCTTCTGATTTTATCCTGTTGAGGTGCAGGCCTGAGCACATGTTCATGTGTGTGCTTTGGAGGGCTTCCTTCTTTCCTCAGTGGAAGTGGCTTTGCCATGCCATGGGAGTGGTGTTTTAGACCCACTGAAGTGCTCTCTTTGCCTTTAATTTTGGCAAGATTAGAGTTTTCATTTCTGAAATGGAAGAGGTTCTTCTAGCAGGTACACACAAGGTTGACGCACATTTTATGACCAGAATAATGTGAACTATATGAATATAGTGTAATGTATTGTCCATTGCTCCTTCTGCAGGTTAATGGGTGGCCTTTGAGGACAGTAATAAACAAATGAGGAGGTGGAAAAGTACTTAGTGCAAATCCTGAAGCACATTGTCCGCCTGCCTGCCTGCCTGTCTGTCTGTCTGTCTGTCTGCAGGAAAACTCACCCATGGAATGGCTGTTCCTGCAGAATTTGCTCACGACAGTGGAGAGAGGTTTCTGGCTGGACAGAGCTGCAGTGCTGAAGGCTCTGGAGCCAACCTTTGCAAGATCTGGTACCACAAAGATAATAAAGCGGCTCTGATGGAGTGCAAGGCAGAGTGAAGCTGTCTCTAGCCTTTACCAAAACCACTGTCAGTGCCTTTGCCTTTGCACAGCACAGCTCTTCGCAAAGCTAATTGGGTTAGTGCCTTGCAGGGGGTTTTCAGTGTCTGCAGGAGATGGGCTGCTGCAAACACCTTCCCCTTCAAGGCACACAGCGTTGCCTTTTTCACACCACAGCTCTCTCCCTGGCTTCTGTTCTCGAAAAGCAAAAGTCCCAGGCTGTTCTTCAGTATCAGCCATTACAGTGTTTCAGCTCTTTCCTCCCAGCCATTTTCAAATGTTCAACTTAAAAGGAAAATGTTTCATTTTAGGCCAAATCCCCCCCCCTCCTCTCCCTTTTCCCTCTCTTCTCCTTCGTCCCCCACCCTCCCCTTTTCTCTGGAAGAAGAACAAAGTCATTCAAATCAGGAAGCTGAGGAACTCCATGTATACTTTCCACTGGGACCTCGATCCCTACTGGTTTGGCATGATTTGATTGAAGTGTAATTTAATCCTTCATCATTTGTCATAATGTCATTTATATATAAAAACAACACTGCATCCAAACTTCAGATCAGCACCGAGGAGCTCTCCAGGAGGGATGGCAATGGGGCTGAGGACCAGGCTCTGCTGATGGAGAGGAGGGTGAGGAGCTGGCAGGCAGCATCCCGCTCTCAGGGCAGGCACTAGGATGGAGTGCGTAACAGTGAAATCGGGTTGTTATGTTAGTGAAAAAGAGCCTGGATTCCCAGCAAAATGGAGAGGTGACTGTGAGCACATCTGTGAGAAAGAGTTCAGGTTGTGTAGGTGAAATACCCAGGCAGAGGTGAAAAACCTGGGCCAGAGGCTGGAACACGTTTGCAGGTGCACTGGTAAGTGCAGTGATGGTGGTGTCGCTGCCCCCCGTCACCAGCTGGAACCAGTTAGGGCTGGAGCCTGCACACCTCAAACCTCATCTCTATTTGTGGTAGAAGAGGAAAAAAGGGAAGGGCCCTTCATGGTGGGAAATTTCTTCCCAGTTCTGCTCTGCCACCATGTGCAGGCTTCCTCCATCAATTTTCCTACGAGGTGTTTGACAGGAGGACTTTTCTGAGAGAGATCTTGAACATCTTTACTTTCCCCTTCCTATCTGTTCGGTGAACACCCTGACAGGAACTATGAGCAAGGGGAACAGATAAGCCTTATCCCTCAGAAAGAAAACATTCCTGCAGTCAGGGTATATGAGCCAGATACTGCCTGCCTTTTCTCAGTGTGGATATCCCAGCAGCTGGAGCCTGGGTATTCCAGCAGCCAGAGCCTGGGTATTCCAGCAGCTAGAGACTGGGTATTCCAGCAGCCAGAGCCTGGGTATCTCAGCAGCCGGAGCCTGGGTATTCCAGCAGCCAGAGCCTGGGTATTCCAGCAGCCGGAGCCTGGGTATTCCAGCAGCTGGAGCCTGGGTATTCCAGCAGCCGGAGCCTGGGTATTCCAGCAGCTGGAGCCTGGGTATTCCAGCAGCTGGAGCCTGGGTATCTCAGCAGACAGAGCGTGGGTATTCCAGCAGCCAGAGCCTGGGTATCTCAGCAGCCGGAGCCTGGGTATTCCAGCAGCCGGAGCCTGGGTATTCCAGCAGCCGGAGCCTGGGTATTCCAGCAGCTGGAGCCTGTGTATCTCAGCAGCCGGAGCCTGGGTATTCCAGCAGCTGGAGCCTGTGTATCTCAGCAGCCGGAGCCTGGGTATTCCAGCAGCCGGAGCCTGGGTATTCCAGCAGCCGGAGCCTGGCTGCCCACTGGGGCTTGAGACAAGAGCCAGAGGCTGGAGGCTGGTGGGGGACAGCACCCAGCACCCCACACAGCTCCCCTCTATTGCCTCCCTCCCTGAGGGCTGCCTGGTCACTTGAGGTCTGCTTTGGTCCTACCTGCTGTAAAACACCCACCAGAAACACCAGCAGAGAGGGTTGGGTGAGGGTGAGAGCCCTACTCAGCTTCCCCAGCTCCCCACTGGGGTTGGGGCTCTGCCCCATCCCTTCCCTCCCACTGCAGAGCAGTGTCTATTCACAGCACTCATCACAAAATTAAAGCAGAACCTTCTTTCAAATGCTCCATCTGTACTTGGCTGCCAGAAAAGTGATTCTTCCTCAAAAAAAAAAAAAAAGAATTTGCATTTAAAATTCCAAATATGCACTTTTGCTCAGACGAAAGGATGTGTGTTCCCACTTTCAAGTCGGGTTCTCTGTGACCTCTAGGTTTTAATAATTTCAGCAAAGTGTCATTTGACAATTCAAATACAGGCCCTAAGCACAGGAAAGTAAATGTCCTTTAAGATAAGCACATATTATATTGAGAGTTGATGATGAGAAGATTTCACCTACAGCTAGAAACTTCAGAGTAATACATATGACACTTCCGCGTATTAAAAACCACTTTGGTGAAATATTGGTATTTCCAGATTTCAGCCTCGCCAGCGCTAAAGCATTTCCACTGTTTAATTCACAAGAAGGTGTGATGGCCTTGCACGTAGAGGTTGCACTGTTTGCCTTTTGCTTTCCAATTAAAAATAAATCGGTGCTCAAATCCTGCTGGCTGCTGATCTTTAGGGGTGAAGGACCACAGTGGGATGGCCAAAATCCATGCTGCCAACCCCCTCCATCACCACAGCGCTGCAGCAGGACTGGGGGTACCACTCCTGGCCAGGGGATGCCCAGGGTGGGTATGGGGCTCACCCTGCCAGCTCTCAGCCCTCTGGACACGCTCATTCAGCTTTGGGTTCCCCCCTCACGCTCTGCTTTGCTCAGATCCTCTGGATTTTACCGTGCTCCCCCCAAAGCCTCGCACAGGGAGGGCTGTTATCACCTGGACACCCAGCCCAGGGCACCACTCTGCGAGCAGATCAGCGTGTCACCATGATGAACAGACCTCTCTGCGGCCCCTGGAAATCCATCCCAGGGCTGCACAGCACCCGCTCTGTTTCACTTGGGCACACGGAGACCTTAGAACTGCCCAAACAGAGCCTTTTTCATGAAGCTGCTTCATTCAACACCTTAGAAGGACTGCGGGTGCGGGGAGGGGGCAAGTTTACACAGATGCTTGTGTCTCAGGACTTGCTAGCAGGTGTCTCCTAACTTTACACAGACCACCCTCACACTAAAGGGACTCTTTTGCTTTGAGCCTGTTTGAGTTACACGGCTTTGGTCTCCGAGTTCCTGTTCCGCGGGCAATTTATGACTTTCCTTATTGATAATGCTCCCGTAAGCAGAGGCACAGATTGTTCCCGGTGCTGTGGGTTTCTCTTCTCCCCAAAGAGCTGAAGTTCCCTGGCCATGCAAATCCTCAGGCTTTCTAGGGAAAGAAAAAGAACAGCACCACCCCAAATGGGCTGCGGGGTTTTTCGTTTGTTTGTTTGTTTATTGTGGGGGTGGCAGGAAAGAGCTAATGATAGGTTTGAGCGAACAGTTTCCTCTGAGCTTGGCCATTTTCTGTCGCTGAGGTCATATGACAGCTGGGATTACACGATTAGAAATGTTTTAAGGCATTCCTTCAGCCTGGAGAGGGGAGGAGGGAAAATATTCAGGGTTTGCTGTCTGTAGTTCGGGGGACAGACACCTGAAGAGTGACCATGGAGAGCACTGCCTCCTCCTCAAGGGGTGGTGGTGGGCTCGAGCTGCTGTTCCTCAGAGAGAATTCAAGGTTCCTCAGGCTTAGGGAAGTTTGGGTTGGGACAGACAGTTGTAAAATATGGGGCCTTTTTTGACGTTGTCTGAAACCTCTTCAGTTCTCATTAGCAGTTAATGGGGAGGAAACATTATTGAGGTGAATGGTTTGGGTTGGAAAGGAGTTTAAATGTCATCTGATTCCAACCCTGTGCCGTGGGCAGGGACACCTTCCACTAGCCCAGGGTGCTCCAAGCCCCATCCAACCTGGCCTTGGACACTTCCAGGGATCCAGGGGCAGCCACAGCTTCTCTGGGCACCCTGTGCCAGGGCCTGCCCACCCTCCCAGGGAAGGATTCCTTACCAATATCCCTTCTCCAGATATTCCAGCCCCAACATTACAGCTGTGCCTCACCACCTGGCTCAGGAGCAATGATGGGTGCTCAGGGATATAAATGGAGTTTCTAGTTGAAGTCCTTATCTGGTGCAAGGAGGAGTAGCCACAAGATTTGTCTCCTTCTCCTCCTTTATCAGCTCCTACTGGAAAAGAAAGGAAAGGAGGACAGTCTCCTGCTGATCACAGGGAGGGGATTGGCTGAGTTTATTCTTGGCAGCTTGATAAGTTCATGCTTTTTTTGCTCCTGACAGAGCTGTGGAAGCACCAGTTGAAACCAGTGGAAGTGTGTCAGGCACTGGATGGTCCCTCAAAAGGCAGCTGGTGCCACTGGGGAACGGTCCCAGCAAGCTGTAAGGATGTCTGCCCATGTGCCCAGCACCTGCCTCTCGTACACCAGCTTTGCAAGAGCTGTAAGGGGTGAGCTTGGAGAGGCATGATAAAAAATAAATGACTCTGTTGTGCTTTTGGAACAAAATAATGCTTTAATAGCAGAATCCCTTTCAAAGTTAGCAGTTAAGAGTAAGCAGTACTTTAGGCAATCCAGGCATCTGCTGCAGGGAGTTTCCCTCGTAATTAGTTAATGAGCTTGATGTACTTTTCCCATCTAATTAAGATGCTGTCTTTTTAGCCTTGTTAGGAATGGGAAACTTTTGAGAGATATTAGAGACAGGTTCCCTGCCTGACCCCTGATTGTGGGCTGGCAGCACCCTCCTGGGGAGGTGAGGGAGGTGCCTGTCACTCTCTGTGTGTGCACAGCTGAAGCAGGATGTGCAATATGTGACCAAATACATGTTCACTCTCATTCTGGGCATTCTCCTTGCTGTGATGCCCATGATAAAGGTGCACAGAAGGGCCCAAGTGCAGGGCTGGGAGGTAGGACAGCCCCTTCCCCACTGCCTGGGTGTGATGGGTGACTTGTGAGCACTGTCTGCATGAGCAGAGGGAGTTGTGCTCTTGTGAAGAGATACCCAGATCCAAAGAGAAGCAGCAGAGCTCACCAATGCCAGTGGTTTACCCAACTCAAAAGAAAAAGCTACTCTGAAAGACCTCTGAGAGCTGGGAAGCTGCAAACCCGAATGGCTGGTCAGAGCTGCGGGCTGAGAGTTTTCTCTGGCAGCAAATAAAAGCAGCATCAGCTCCAGTAGCTGGAAGCTGCCCGTGTGCTGGAGTGCCAAAACACAGGAGAGAGCACTGTGAGCATGAATCCAAGAGGAGAAGAGCTGGAGTGTTTGGCAGAAGGACCTGCTTGCTCTTGTGCTGGGTTTGCCTGGGCACCATCACCGTCACCAGGGCTGCAGGGGGAGAGGCACTGGGAGAACTGGAATCGCTGGAGAAAACAGTCATGGACCTACACAGCCTCCCATCACTTGTACAGCTCCACTCAGTTCTGCTCCAAACCACCCTGAAGCGCAGGGGTCTCTGCCCTGGTGATGAGACAGCAGCTCCTGCTCTTCCCCAGAGCACCAGATCCACCTTAGCAAGAAGGTGACTTGGTAGAACAGAACGACTTGCTGCCTTTGACAACCAGACACTGACCTGGTGGCCACACTGGGGTTTCTGTCAGCTGCTTTTCTCAGCTGACCCCATTTTTATATGTTCCCCCTCTCCTAGCTGGGCTCCAAAGCCTGGATATATTTCCTCCTGGCCTGCCTTCGTGCTGATGGGATTTAAATATGAAAAGACTGCTCTCTGTGCAAGTTAAGCCTTTGGTTTAAAGTGCAGGATGTTAAGGTGCAGGATTTTTTTAGTCTCTTGTAAGGTCTTTCTCAGTGTTCCTTATGAGGTGGCGTTGAAAGTCTCTGTAACATAATGATCTCACACGCTGTATATGCAACATCTCTCCTCCTTTATGCAGAGTTTTCCAAGCTAATTTCTCAGTACACTCCATTAAATCACCGTCCTTTGCTGCGAACTCTGGAGGTTTTGCTGCCACGTGGTGCACGTGGCTGCTGCTTGTGTATCTGCCTTGAATTAGTGTGGACAGCCTCCATCTCCTGCAGCCTTTCTGCAAAGATCAGTGGGCTTAATCCTTGGCCTCCAGTAGAGTGAGCTCTCTGTCTCTTGCCCTGTGGTCCAGCTTTTTCTTGGCAGCTTCTTAGCAAAAGGTTCATAGAATCATACAATGGTTTGGGTTGGAAGGGCCCTTCAACATCATCTCATTCCACTTGTCTGCCGTGGGCAGGGACACCTTCTTCTAGACCAGGTTGCTCAGGACCTCATCCAACCTGGCCTTGAACATTTCCAGGGGTGGAATGCATTTGGGAAACTTTCAGTGATGGGAAGTTTGACCTCGTTGAGTTTGTGAAATGTCAGCTCCTAGAACCTCAGAGCCAGGAGGTGTCCCTTGGCCGGCTCGGGATGCCCTCCCTGAGCCACAGCCCCCTTGGGTCCCCATGGCTGCCATTGCTCCTGGGTTACTGCAATTAGGAATTATCCCACACTTTTGCTATTGCTCATCCCTGCCCAGGTTTGGAGGACTAAGGTTGCAGGAAGTTCCCTTTTACCCCCAGAACCTTCAGAATAAAGGTACAAAGAAAGAAAGAAAGAGGGCAAAATTGTGGTTCAGGACTGCCAGCAGCAATTTTACAACTCATAATTGTCTTCTCCAACCCTTTATTCAGATTTTCCTGAATCAATCAGCCCGAGCCTTCACCCACAACTCAGTTCTGTCAGTGGTGTTCTTCCCATTGTCTTCAGTGGGCCATAAATCCAGCTCCCTGAAGGTGGCCCTCAGCTGCTCCTGCATCAGCACCAGGAACCCTGTTCCCTCTGGGATGGCATTTCTTGGTGCAGGAGCCCTGGTTACAAGGCAGGGACAAAGAGAGGACCACGGGTCAAGCTGCAGACTTTGACACGCGCACAGATGGCTTCCTCTTGCCTGGCCAAAAAAAAATAAAAAAAAAAAAATAAAAAGATAAAGCAGGGATGAGAAGACAAAGAGAGAAAAGCAGGGCAGGAAAACAACACGAGGAGAAGGTTCTGGCTATAAAACACCCTTTGGCACCAGCTCCAAACCGCAGACACGACGCAGCAGGGTGAGCAGGGAGGCAAATTCTCCTCTTCCTCCCCAAACCACACACACCTCGTGTCACTGCTGCCACCCTGGACCCCCAGGCGGGCAGCCAGGAGGGGTCTGCCAGTCATTCAGGGGGACTTTGATGCGGGCACAAAGGAGCAAGTCATTTGAGACGCTTCCTGCCTGGTGGCCTGTATCAGCTTGTGAATCATCCCAACGCTCCTGCTTAATCCGCTTGTGGATCTTTGAAGCCTTTTCTGTCTCGCAAACAAATGATCAACTGCAACTTATTTTTAATCCATTAAAAGGTTCCAGATATTCTTCCCCTGTAAAAAAAAAACACAAAAAAAACCAAAACAAAAAAACCCCAACAAAATACCCAGCCTTGGAACCTCAGGGAGGAGTGAATTTTGTAAGTGTTGACTCGGTGTCCGCTGAGCACAGCCAAATATTAGCATCAATTTGTGAGTTACTTGCTAGGAAGAGATGTCAAAGGTTCAGCTTTTGCTGTGAGTTAATCCCGGCTATTAAAATACCAGATCTCAAGGAAAGGAGCTGTGAGACAATGTCAAAATGGCTCGGATACAGCATTGTGTACGGGCACACTTGATGCAAGGGGACTGGAGAATCAGGCCTGGTTTTGGGAAAGAAGTCCCAGGCAAGCAGTAGAGGCACTTCTACTGTTGTGTTCCATTTGCAGCTGGGTGTACCTGGGAGGACACAGCTCTGCTGCAAGACATTTATATAACTACCCTCCCGTTAAGGTTTATGGGAATTAATTGCTGCTTTCCATTCGTTCTTCCATGTTCTGCTCCAAACAAAAACCTAAAATTGCAAAATCCAGCTGGAACTTAATTAAAAACACCAAGTTCCATCTGGCCTCACATAAATTACAGACAAAGTGGCCATTTTGAAAAACATTTGGTTTTGTTGTTGTTTTCCTTTTTTATGCTGAAGTATAAATCAGCTCAAATTGAGTTCAAATCAGCTCAAAATTAGGACAAACCCTTCCCTGGGAGGGTGGGCAGGCCCTGGCACAGGGTGCCCAGAGAAGCTGTGGCTGCCCCTGGATCCCTGGAAGTGTCCAAGGCCAGGTTG
The DNA here is from genome assembly GCA_013396755.1 of Sclerurus mexicanus. Lineage (NCBI taxonomy): Eukaryota > Metazoa > Chordata > Aves > Passeriformes > Furnariidae > Sclerurus > Sclerurus mexicanus. The sequence continues at coordinate 1,229,208 of VWZF01004705.1, read as the reverse complement.
GACGGGGCTTGGAGCACCCTGGGCTGGTGGAAGGTTTCCCTGCCCATGGCAGGGGATGGAACGAGAATGAGCTTTAATGTCCCTTCCAGCCCAAACCATTCCATGGTTCCATGCACATTCTATGTTTCTGTTTAACAAACAGGTGCTTGGAGGTGCTTTGTGCCTGGGGGGGTGTGAGGGGGTGTGAGGGAGGGCTCCCCTTGCCCTCACAGAGGAGATGGGAGCTCAGGTGGGCTCACCAGGTGAGAGGGCAGGGCAGCACAGCACAGGTGCTTCTTGTTGTGCCTGGAGCACGTGCCCAGCCCTCCCCAGGGATCCCGCCTTTAAGAGTGGCTGCAGGAGGACTTTGCCTCCGTTTTTGGGATGTGAGGGGCTGAGAGTCCCACCATGTGGCCCCCCATGTGGCTGCTTAGCTGTGCCATGGTGGCAGCAAGTCCTGTGCTGTCACTGCTCTGCTGACCATCGCTGAAGGACAAGGGGACCAGTGAATGTCTGATGCCAGGCTAAGCAACCACCCGTCTGTGAAGGTGAGCTACGAGGTGTGCCAGGGGTTTCTGCAGAGGGTATGTGGGTTGTGGCTGGGCTGGTACCTGCTCACAGCCCTGGCAGTGCAGGGAGAGCCTGGTCCCTGCCATGGGGTTGTTCATCCTGGAGAAGAGAAGGCTCCGGAGAGACCTATTTGCATCCATTTGGTGCCTATAAGAAAGGTGGGACAGATTTTAGCAGGGCCTGCTGTGATAGGACAAGGAATAATGGCTTTAAACTAAGAGTATTGATTTAGATAAAGTGTAAGGAAAGAGTTTTTTAAACAATGACAGGGGTGAGGCGCTGGCACAGATTGCCCAGAGCAGCTGTGGCTGCCCCATCCCTGGGAACTTTCAAGACCAGGTTGGATGGGCTTAGAGCAACCTGGGACAGTGGAAGGTGTCCCTGCTCACTGCAGGTTGGTTGGACTAACAGACCTTTAAAGGTCCCTTCCTATTCTGTGTTTCTGTGTACAGAGAAGGTGGTGTGTCTCAGTACTGGTGTCAGAGTGGGCTGAGGGCTCTTCCCTCCTCTGAGTCAGCTGCTGCTTTGTTGAACCTTAAATTCTGTTGCTCTCAGTGTGTTTTTAACCACGTAGTCTAAAAATCTCTCACATGGCACTGCCTCTTGATTGTGTAAGCAGAGCAAGTTTGTATTTCACATCCTTCCTGGGCTTTCCTGGCACTGGGGAGGTGCAGGAAAGCTTCTCCCCCCAGTCCAGTGTGCTGCTGTGCCAACCTGGCAGCAGCTCTGCTGTCTGAGAGCTGCAGGAGCTCATCCTGCTGAAACATGGGCTGAATGGGGACAATAAGGTGCCTGGCCACAAAACGTGTCTCCACAGCACTGTCCTGCCATGCAGCTGCAGTGCAGCCCTTGGGAGGCTGTAAATAACACAGGAGAGATGCTGAGGGATGGGTTTGGAAGGGAAATTGGGAACAGGGCTGCTCTGTGACATGAGGAATGGATACACCTCAACCCTGGTGAGCAGTGGGGCTAATAGTTGTGTAAAATATGTGTAGGGTGGTGCTGCCCTTGGGAGGCTGACTAGGTTATTTTTTTGTTATTTATTTAATGGCTGCCCATCTTTAGGACACAAATACTCAGCTGATCTGTCTTCCTTTTTGGCTGACTGTGCCTTGTGGAGTTGAGCATCCTCCTGTGATGTGTAAATGATGAGTGACTGCTGGTGATCAAAGAGTACTGGCTTGATAGACACATTTCAGCTTCCTATCTGATACCCAGGTGGCATTTCCTATCAGCCCTCACATCCAAGTGTATCTTTTCCAGAACATCTGTTTACTAGATTGATTCTCTTCAGGCAACCAGTTCAATGGGAGCCATCCCTTCTCCTGGCCCTGCTTCTGCCACCCTTGCCATGGCAGGTACCTTTGTTTCTGTGAGCAACTGCAGGCACCTCAGGATCCCCTGGGATGTGATTCAGATGTGCAGATTTTGTTCTGAGCAGGAGTGGGCGATTAGGACCAAGTTACTTGGGAAAAGCACTAGTCCTGTGTTGCGGTATCGTGAGCAGAGTGAAATCCCAGTCTCCTGCCATGTGGAAAACAGGATGGGGGAAACAGAAATTGTGCATCCCATCTCTGTGTGCAGCCACCTGCCTTAGCCAAGGCTGAGGCTGTGCCTGGTTGTCCCTTGTACCGGTGGAGTTGGGACCAGCAAATCCTTCAGGGGGGTTCTCAGAGCCTGAGGAAGTGCTTCAAATCAAAGCTTTGCTGTCCATGAACATCCCAGGTGTGAATCAGAGCATTTCTGCTGTAGCTGATTGGAAAATGCGCAGCAGTTCACGTCAAAAGGTGAAAAATATTGCATTTTATTTTTCATTTTTAAAATGACAATGTTCTCCTTATTTTGTCAAAGGAAGGCACCAGTCCAGTGTGTGGGAAATGCTTTGGCCTCTTCCCTTTCTGATAGTTCCTTCTGTCTTTGGTAACAAAGAAAAAGCAAATCAGCCTTTGCCCTGACACACCTGGAGGAAGTTACTCCCTGTGTGTGAACGTGGAGTAGAAGAGAGTTACAGGTGATTTCTATTTGGATCCAAAAGGTTTTTTGTCAAGGGGAAATCAATCTGTAGGGTCATTGCCCAACTTCACTGTGCACTTGTTCCCATCCACTGGTGTGGTGGGAGCTGAGGTTGGACGCAGCAGGAAGGATTCCAAACTGTGATGGGCAAAAGCCAAGCTGGAGGGAAGTGATGGTTTGAAATGGTGTTCTCCTCAAAATGAGAATACAGTGTGTCATTTGGAAAACTGTGGCTTGTTGTTCTTGTCCCCTGGAGACTGAAGGGTTTCCCTTCAGGGACACAAGCAGGGAGGGACGGGCAGTGAGACCCTGGCACTGCTGGAAGCAGACCCTGCTTGCTGCAGAAATGGTGTGGTTATATGGGCAGTTGCTTTTTCACAAGTATTTAACCTTCTCAGGTGATGAAAAATACTTCAGGCCCCTGAAAGCAGCAGTAAATGTCCAGCATTGGCTCCAAAATATTTCAGGAATCACAGGGACTTTGATCTCCCAATACTCCACCCCCTTCTACTTCGTGTTGTTTAAGATTTGCCTAACATCACATCTCTTCACATCAAAATTCACCTTTGTTTTGCTACAGACAATCATCGAATAGTGATAATAACAATAAAATTCCTAGGAAATCTCCCTGTGGCAACAAGTAATTGACCCAAGCATTTTCACTACAAGGAATTTTTTTTTAATAACCACACAGCACTGGAGATGCTCGTCCGTCGGGGGATACACCGCTATTGTTCTCATCAGTCCTGATGCTTTGCCTTCACCCTTTGAGTTTTCTCAAAGGATTGAGATTATTTGGTTTCTTTGAAGAACAAAGGATAAAGAATTTTTTTTAGATGACTGGCTATTTTGATCTGCAAGGTCTGCACGCAGTGTGAGGGGAACAAACATCACTAAATCATTAAGGGAAAAGGGAAGGGTATGCATAATGGAAAGAGAAACACAAAAGCCACCGAGGCCGGTGCTTAGAGGAAGGCACTGGCAGCCGTGTCTGGGTGTTGTTTCCAGCCCCACTGCTGATCCAACACGAGGTTTGTTGCTTTGCTTCTCCGGGCCTCGGTTTCTCTAGTCCATAATTTTGGCAGGATACCACTTCAGACTTGGTCAGGTTTAGTTATAATTCCCAATTTTTGGGGGGGCCTTTGGAGAAATAGCAGTTGTTGAGTAGGATGTCGTATTTCAGCAGCCCCAGCGCCGGTGTCGAAATGCAGATGTTAAATGTCATGGATGTGTCCGTGGAAATCTTGTTGGGCTGCCTGGACTCCCCGTGGCTGGGCACGGTGCTGAGGATGCCAGCCCTGGGTACCTGGCACAGGACACCTTGAAGGAGGTGCAAGGCAGAGCTGTGAGACTGGGGCACCACCAGCCAAGCCAAGGTGCCCCTTGGCCCCTGGGGCTGTAATCCTTTGGAGCTCGCCTCCCTGTTTTCCAGCTCTGGAGAACATCGAGGTCCATCGGAATCTGGATGTCACAGGAGGGATCACAAACATACTTCCCATTTAAATGTGCTTTTTCCATTTTGGGAGATAAGAAAATATCACATGTTCTGAGGAAATAGGATTAGCCTGTAATTGAGCAAAAATCCTCCTATTTAGCATAACATTTTTTTAATTAGAGTGAATATCACCTGCTAATTATGGGGTACACAACATACATAAAGCAATGGCTAATTTGTATAAGAGTGCCTATTTTTATTCTATTTGAGAAAAATTAAACTTTAATACAGTCACTCACCCAGATGCATAAGTAAAAGATGTGTTCTAGACTTCCAGCTAAACAAACAGCATCCTGCTGAGCTGAGTCCACACTGATCCTGCCAGCTGGAATACAGCAGATGATGCTGGAGCTGACTTAAAAATACCACGTTTGTGCTCAGGTGAGCACACAACACACCTTGAGGCTGTCATGGACTGGCCTTGGGTCAGGCAAGGGCATAGTGGAGCTGGAGGCTGTAAACCCTGCAGGACAGGAATCCTGAAATTTGGAAGAGCTTTAGTCTGAATCCAAGCTCTGCAGCATGATCCTTGGTCAGGGCCTAGAGCTGTGCTGGGCTTCTCCTGCTTTGGTGGGGGGAAACTAAAAACCTGGTATAGTTTTGACAAAATTTGGACTTGTACAAGTGAGTTTGGGCTGTGTTGTGGTTGAGCTTTGCGCTTTTTTAGTGGATCTTGGGAAGTGGTTTGCTTGAAGCTGTGGAGGGGGAGTTGGTTTTTTTTATTCTCCTTGGATTTTGATCCCTCTGTAACCATCAGCTTTAGATTTAGCCCTGAATTCTGCAAACACTTAAGCACATGTTTTGCTTTGCACACTTAGCAGGAGTACTCACTTACACACAGTTAAACACATGTGCTGGTTTTCACAGGATCCAAGATCTGCCACAAGTATTTCAGGTTCCACTTCCATTTCACATCCCTTGAATGGGAGCCGGTCTTGTTTCAGAAACAGCCCCTGCCCTAATTAGTCACTGTGATGCATTAATCCCCTTCCTGCCCTTTGGGCACATCGACACGAGCGAGTGTGTCCCTAATCTTTAGTGCGGATTTTGCTGGTGATTTCAGGGTCCATATATCTCCTGGAGATGAGTGAGTGCTCCTGACACGCAAGCTGTGGTGGTCGTGGGGTTAACCAGAACAACTTCCGAAACCATCACGTTGGGTTGGCTGAAGTGCCACTGCCGTGCAGGGAAACATTCCCAGCTTTGGCTGGCTGTCCTTGAGGAATGGGCAGTGCTGGTGTGCTGCACCTCCAGGCATTCACCAGGCTCTGTGCAGCATGGTAAAGGCTGAGGGAGGGCAGTGCCAGATGGCAAGAGACGTGGCTTTTTTTAGGGATGTGGATTGTTTTCCAAATTTCAGCAGTGCTTGTTCTGCTCCCACCAGCCCAGCCAGGCATCTGAGCAGGTTGGCTGTGGGTCTGCCCTCCTGCTCCAGCTTCAGGTGCACAGGGCAGGGTGTTGCCCTCAATTTGGGGGCTGGGGCAGTGCCCTGTGCCCCGTAACAGGAGGCTGATGTTGCGCTGTGGTGTCTGTGCTGTGCCCTGTCCGTGCTCAGCGAGCGGAGCCTTCCCCGAGCCGTGGCTTCCTGATGTAGCAAAGAAACATTAAAGTCTACCTTGCGGAAAAGTGAGGCTTCCTCAATTAATAAATGTGCTCACAGGCTTGCCAGATGAAAGAAATGTAAAATACCTTGATAGCTTCTTTTATGATCATTAATAATAGTATAACTTACCTGAAAGGCACAGTGCGTGTCCCCAGCGAGTTTTGATCTCTTGTCATGCCTGGGTGTGTGGGATGGGTAAGGCTCTGTCTCTTTGGGGAGTTGTTAGATGAGAAAACAGGCAGCAGATATTTCTCCACCCCCTGCTTCACTCTATTCCCAACACTGCTTTGCTCCCAAGGATCAATATCTGAACTGAGAAATTATATTATTAAGCTGCATATTGTAATCAGACATCAAGTAGAGTCCACTTTACCCCCTTGGCACGCATTAGCATGCCCTGGTGGAGTGGTGTTTCTTTTGAAAAGATGAAGAGCATCATCCATGCAAAATATGTGGGGTGCAGGAGTGGGCCAGTCCTTCTGCAGAGCTGTCTGATGACTTTGTGCCGATTGCTCCCTCGCAATTTGCATTACAGAAAAACAATCTTTTATTTATTTAAGTTGGAAATCCCTTTGCATCTGAACTTCAAGTGTGCAGCAAACACACTTTGATCATTTTAATGCAGAAGTCACTGATTTACAATAAATATTGTGTTTTCTTTTCGTACTTCTTTTTGTTCTTTGAGGAGATTAGAGCAAAGGAAGGAAAATAATTCTGACCTCGTTACAATTGCCTGGCGAAAGAAATGTGCAGAATGAGGGAAATGCCGGTCTTCAAATGGTCCCAGGCTAAGGAGAGACATTACAGCGCCGATGGGCTGTTAATTCCTGGTGCAGGGCTGGGAGAAGTGACTCTACTGGCAGAGCCTTTGAGTGGGAATTGGAGGGGTCTAGTTGTTTTCTGTAAAGCATCAGGAGGAAATGGTGCATCCTGAGACCCATCCTGGCATGGGGTGCACCTGATGACTTGGCCTTGAGGGGGTCCAAATTTGTGGATCCCTGACAGTGCCCTATTTTTGCTGTGTGCCAGGGTCTGAACTGGCACTGCCAGGCTGAGCTGGGGCCCAGGATTAATCCCAAAAGGGCACTGAAAAGGTAGAAAGGTGGCAGCTTTTCTGGAACGTCAGGCATGGCACCATTCCCAGGTTAGAAACTTCTTAGGGAACAAATGTGATGGTATCCGTGTGGGATCAGTGAACGGAGCTTGGGATGGAGTGAACCAGCAGCTGCTCCACTGCTAGAGCTGGGTTTTGGGGATGGGGGTTTTGCTGGAGCATCGTGGTGGGTTGTGCTTCTGCCCCAGGAGGCTGAGCCCTCTGGCAGCACAGATCTTCCCTGCTGCCCAGGGAAGCTTCAGAGGGGATTTGCCCTACTCCTCTCCCCTTTGGGGATAGAAATAAATATTTAAAAAAAAACCCAACAAAACCCCAAGCAAAAACAATAACAAAAAACCCCAACAGAAAGAAAACCTTCCAAAACACTAAAAAAAAAAAAGCCACAAAAGAACCCAAAACCCCAAACAAAAAAACCACTCCCCCAAACCCCCAAAAGCCTATTCAGCCCCCCTGGAACAAACAGAGCTTTCTTCTGGAGCAATGCAGTGGAAAGGGAAGGGCTCAGCTCCCTTTATGCCCCCACTGCTCTGACACTGATCCAAGCTGACTTGGGTCTTTGTGGCCATCCCGGTGCCAGGAGCAGCAGGTCCAGCTTCCAGGTGTGAAATCCAGATCTGTCCCTTTTAAAAGGGGCTTCTTTTCTTGCTGGGCAGGCTTGGATAGAAAGCAGTTAAACAAAAAGAGCAGTTTGCTTTGCCTGGGGTTGCTCCTGCTGTCCCTTTCTGTCCTTTGCTGCTCTTTTTATTTCCTTATTCCATGTGGTTTACTTTTACTTCATTCAATGCCTTTTTTAATTATTATTTTATTTATTTATTTTATTTTTCTCACCCTTGAGCAAACCTATGAAATCATATTCCTGGTCTAAATTCCTAAAGGCCGTAAGGAAATTCAGGTTGTTTGAGGGTGTGACTGGAAGCAGCAAGAGCAGTAGGTGCATTGATTGCGCAGGTAGGTTGGTTACTCCAGGTCATAAAGGGTTATTTTTGTACTAATGGGTCCTGTCCAGAGCACATCTGACCCTGCCGGTGGACAGCTCAGGACACCTTGTTCCAACCCAGTAAACCCAGTTTGTGGAGCTAAGGCACCAGAGAGATGGTGGGGAAAATCAGTCTCGCCAAAAAGCAGAAATCCCTGGGTGCTGCTTTGTCCCCTCCATCCCCAAAGTGTGTCTGAGCAAGTTGCCATGGCAGGTGCTGTGTGGGGTTCCTTGCAATGACTCCTCCTTGCCTATGGCTTATTTCATCTGCCTGCTGGGAAGATGCTGGATGTGATGTCATCCCAAACTAGGGATATCCCGGTATCCTGGGAGAAGCCTTTGTTAGTGCCAAACAGGGAGGGTCCCAAAGCCAGAGGGAAGAATTGGCATGAAGTGATGCATGACCTGCTGAGTCCATCACTCACCCCGTGTCTCTCCACATGGATCCATCACTCTCTGCATGGGAAACAAAGCCCCAGGTCCCCCTTTCTCTGCAATGCTGCCCGAGACCTTTGAAAATGAACACTAGTTTTCACTTAAGCCTCATTTCCTGCCAATTTAATGGGATTTGGGCAGGCCATTCCCTTCCTGCAGTTTGCAGTGAGCAAGTCTTGCTGGGAAAACTCTCTGGATCTTGGTGTTGTTACAGTGGGTCTGAATTCCTCCTTTCCTGTGAGTGAGTTTAGGGAGGTTGTTCCCATGGATGGCACCAGCACACTCTGAGAGAACTCCATCAAAGCTCAGACAACATTTTCCAGTTATTATCTGGTGACCGACTGAGTTAAGGTTTTGTGCTGACAATAAAACAGTGGGTAAAAGGAAGCGATTAGCAGCTTACAACTCTATCTAGTGCATTCTGAGTAAAGCTCTTTGCTTTATTTTGGGACTTGGAAGATGAACTGTACAGTACATTGCTTGAAAATGCACCCTCTGTTTTGGAAAATCTCCATATATTTTGTTTCCATGTTATCTGTGTGGCTGTAATTAGAAAATTATGTGCCTGCTACATGACCTCCCCATAAAGAACATATTTAAAGTGAGACAATAACATTCAATTCCCTTTCTAAACCATCAAAAAGAAAATGGTTTTCGAGGCATTTCTTCCTCCTTCCCAATTCCCTCCCTTCGGCCACTTGGGTGGTCTCATTTGACAAGTTTTACAATAGAGGAATTTTTTTTTTCATGGACAAACATGTAAGTGCAGGAGAAAATCTGGAACTGGGAAACAAATGCTTCCCCCTCTGCCCTGCCTGAGAACAACTCTGAGGCTGAATCTGAGCAGATCCCGGCAGAGACGGGGAGATGGAGATCTCCTTGCAGAGGGAAATCCACTCAGCCCCACTTTTTTTGCTGTTTACCTGCATTCCTGCTGCAAAATTCCCTAATCTGTGTCCATGGGAGGGAGAAGCACGTGCATGACCCCTGAGGAAAGCTGGGGACAGCAATGGGGACTGTGTAGTGTTGCAGACTTCCCAGGCTGAGGTCAGGTCACCTGCACGAGGGGCAGGAAGGGACCCACCTGTGGCAGGACCTCAGCTTGTCTCCATTCCATGGAATGCATAGAGATGGTCCCTGATGGGCTGACCAGAGACTGCAGGTTTTAGGTAGAATTGCCTTGCGGGGGCAAGGTAGGCCACCGTGTGCCTAAATATCTCTCTGAGGGAACAAGGAGACCTAGAGAGAAAGCAGAGCCAGGTGTGATACGGTATGGATATACAGGGCACAGGTGCACCATGAGAATTAAGGAGAGAAATGATGCTTACATAGAATAAAATGGAATAAGTAGAAAACAGAAATCCTGTCACTGAGGTATGATAAGATTCTGCTGGTGTGGAGGAGAACAAGCTATGTTTCGTCTTGGGTTGCTGCTCTGGGAGAGTGATGTTGCTGTAGGCAGCTACCTGCACCCTGTTTTGGACAGTGACTCTCAGCGAATGATTAGGAAAAGAGTTGGGAGTTCCCAGGGTTGAACTTGAGTAGACTCTGTAGGGTCAGAGCCCTGCGGACAAATTACATGCTACGAGCTCAATTCTGCTGATCAGCAAAAGCACGAGCATGATTATCCCTTCCACTACTGCCCTTTTAAATCACTTTGCCAACCCAAAAAGCCTTGAACATAAATGAGAATTCACACTCATGCCCAGGAGCATCAGAACTGGGAGGTATTTGCAGCCTCTGCTTTTCCTTTCTGCCTGTTCAGCTGAGCATCCCCCGGGTCCCTGCCGGGCCAGGGTGTGTGCAGGGGACAGCACCTGCACACCCCAGGCTGGTGCTCTCTGGATGTGCAAGCAGGAGAGCGTTCACCCCCGCTTTATTTTTTTTAATGATCTCTCTGTTAATCGGTGTGTTTGTGCAGAAGAGGCCCCACAAGCGGAAAGCCAGAGCAGATCTCACAAGCCCAGCACTGTGCCTGGGGGAATTTTCCATGCTGTGGTGCCAGCAGGGCACAGGTGCAGAGCAGGGGGAAGGTCTGGGCTGGTGACAGTTCACTGGCTGCAAAAAGCTCCCACCAAGTGTGTGCCTGTGCACCTGGTGCATGTTAAAGGCAGGGCTGTGGGCTGGGCTTTCAAGCAGGTGAGCAGCAGCTTTACCCCATAGCCCATAAAATAATAATAATTAAAAAAAATCATGAAGCTATAAAATGTATTAGGGAGCCTCCCACTCGGCTTCTGGAGAGGGGGAGCTGTGCTGAGCTGCACCCTGTGAAAGGCAGAGCTGTCATTGTGCACCTCCCTTTAAAACTGGCAGAACTTTTATATGCTTTTTTAAAAATTAAACTTATGTGGCAGTAAGCGTGGCAGTGGAGGCTCTCTTCAGTCCCCAAAGCAGCCTTGAAAACAGCGAAATACCATTTATCCTGGCACTGTTGTGCATCTCCCACCCCCCCTGGGAAGAATGAGAAGCGAAGGATGGGCAGCAGCTCCCTGAGCCTGTGGCTGCTGGGGCTCCCATGAGCATCGTAAGCCTCTGAGTCCTCAGAGGTGGGTGAATGCAATGAAGCATTCCCCAGTCTACATGGAATTATAACATGGTTTGGGTTGGAAGGGACCTTAAATGTCATCTGATTCCAACCCCTTGTCATGGGCAGGGACACCTTCCACTAGCCCAGGTTGCTCCAACCTGGCCTTGGACGCTTTCAGGGATGGGGCAGCTACAGCTTCTCTGCCCAACCTTGCCCACCCTCCCAGGGAGGAATTTCTTCCTGGTATCAAACCCTGCCCTCTGCCAGTGTGAAGCCATTCCCCCTGTCCTGTCTACACCTGCTCATATTTCTAAACTGGCTTTTTGTTTGCTCCCCGTTGCTTTTCTCCTCCGAGTAACTGCTGGCATGGCTCTGTTTGCAGGACTGACTTGGTAAAAGGGTCGTCTGGGAAATGGTCTGGAGGAGAATCGTGCCCAGCTGAGGACACTGCCAGCCTGGGAGTGAGTCAGTGGCTCAGTAGGACTGAAGTGCCCAGTCACACTTAGCTACAGGACAGGAATTTCAGACACAATACACTGTTCATGTCAGGCCTCTTCTGTAGTGAGTCATACTTTAGGTGCTGGGGAAACAGATCAAACACAGTTACAAAAACATGGGAATTAAAAATGAAACATGTGCCAGGCTCTCTTACAGCTCTGTGTACCCCATGTCTGTCTGTCTGGACTTAGAGACTTTGACACTGAAATGACAGCAGGGACACTGTGAATATTTAAAGCCTAAGCTCACATCAGCATTTCCATTTAGGTTATCACTTTGTATTGTCTCTGGCATGTTACCTTCACTGCAAATGAGGTTTGAGATCTCCATCTGGTCCTGGTGGACAAAAGCTTTCTTAGAGAAAGGAAACACAGCCCCAGTGGTGGCTTCAAAGCTGCTGGAGTCTCCTGTGAGGATGGGAAAGCAGCTCTGAACCTGCTGGATTTTATAGCCCATAAAATACAAATTGGATCATCATTTTCATGTCACTAAGTCATTCTACTGCATCAGTGTTGGGTTTACAGTTGAACTTGATGACCTTAAAGGTCTCTTCTAACCTAAATGAGTTTGATTGCATTATATTTATGGACAGATGATGCTCCATATAAATCCCTGATGCAGCCTGTGTTGATGGGGTGTCTGTGTGGTTTTTCCAGCTGTATCTGAAGTTGTTCAGTACCTGGAGGGGGCAGGGGAGGGCACAGCACAATGGAGGTCCCAAGGTGAAGACACCGTGATGTCACAGTGTCTTCTCACCCTACTCGAGATTTTAAATGACAATCATTTTATACATGACATAAGAATATAATCTGTCCTATATCTGTGGCAGATTTAAAAATAGGCTTCTTCCAGTAATTTTCCTGCACAAGTGGAGCTCCTAATGCTCCTCCTGGATGAAAAGCCCTGCACAGGTGCAGAACACATGTCCCGCAGCCCTGGTTGCTGGGGATGCTGTTGTTCTCTTTCTGGGCTTGTGTGGATCAAAACTAGGGGCTGTTTCTATTTACATGGAGGACAGGCTTTGAGTGGCACATCGAATGACTGGATTTTAGTGTGTGTTAGGAAAATTAGTTAATTTGGCTAGAGAAATCAAGATTCCCCATGGAGTTTGCAGGGTAGAACTTGCTTCAGATGGTTCATAAACAAAAGGATGTGTTGCTAGGATTGTGAAGTTCAATGGATTTTGCTTTTGCAACCCACTGTTGCAGTTTTACTCTTTCCCTTTCTGTCTGGGAGATATTTCATTGCCTCTTATTTTTGTTTTCCTTCTGTTTTTTTAATTATGTTTTTTCAAAGTTTTTATTGTTTCCAACAATCCTAACAGCAGGATTTGCATTTGCAGGCCGTTTCAGGGGGCAGAAAAAACCCAATCAGATACTAGAGAAATAGTGAATAACAGTTAAAGGCGTGCTGAGGAAGTCTGGCCAAACAAAAGGCATCTCTGCAGGTTTTTGGGCTGTGTATCTTGGGCAGGTGAAGGTGGGGATCAGCAAGAAAAGGAGCACAAAGCTGGGGGAAGTGTGTCCAAGGCCATTCCATGGCACAACATCCTCTTTCACCGCTACCCTTAGGCACGGTTAAGCCTCTCTCTCAGGATGTCCTGGCCTGTCTCCCAATGCCATGATGTTCCTCAGTGACTCTTTGTATTTGTTCTTTGGCTGATGTTGCTCAACAGATCAGGATTCCTTGCTCGTGCTTTGTTTGGACTCTTTCATGAATTGCATCCATGTGTCCAAGCCCTTTCACATAATTGGGCAATATTTGCGTTAAGATGAACTGTTCTCTCCGAAATGAGTGCGAGTGGTTGTTCCTTGCAGTCCCAGGAGTGCTGCTGTGAGGTACAGGACTCTGGGTTGGGACACGAGGCCACAGGGAAACATTTGTTCCTTGTGTTTTTCCCTGGAAGCGGCTGTTTTTCTGTTTAGGGCAGGACACTTCTATGCCTGAAAGCCATTTAGAAATCAGGGCAGTGCAGGATTCAGTAGCCTGCCTGTTGAGAGGGGGTTCTTGCCAAAACACATTGCTCTTCAGAGCTCTGTACTTGCAGTTTCATATAAGGCTAAGGGCAGTGGATTTAGCACCTCAATCCAAGCCAGTTTGGACCTGGAAGAGCTCCTGTTGTCCTGGATAACGTGGTGGCAACACCCATGAGCTAACAGCCCCTCTTGGGCCAGACAGAGTGAACTTGATGACCTTAAACTGCAAGGGGAATGTCCCTCCCATCTGTTGATGTGTGTGTGTGATTCCCTAAGTAGCTTTATCCAACTGGAATTATCCCTGAAATCTTTCTGGTAAAATACTAATTTCATGTATATTCCCAGAGGGTTAGAAACTGAGCCCGGTGTCAGGTGGGACATCAATTGTCATTCATGTGTTTGCTCTGCTCTCTGCACACCAGTGCATGAGCTACAACATGTCATAAGGTGACTGCATTGCATGGGTGGTTTTTGGAGAGTGGTGCTTTTATTCTTGTTCAGCATCTCATCATTTCTCCTCCTGTATCTCTGATTTGTCAGAGTGGCTTAACACGGGCTTGTTCCCCCCTTTCTCCTCCTCTCTCACTTGCTGCTATTTGTAAATACTTGCTTTGTTTGTATTGGTTTGTTTTGTTTGTATTGTGAGCACTGTTTTGTGGGAAGTGAAAGATAAAGAATGAGGTTTTTGTATGCACTGAGCAGTGGAGATCACAACTGAAACAGCTATTAATGATTGTTCCCTGCATGCCCAGACATGACTTTAATTTCTTACTAATTCCAACTATAGCAATTTATACTGGTAGCATAGTCTAGTCCACATCTCCTCTTCTAGGACCAGCCTGAACTTGGGTGTTGCTCCTGAGCTGCTGCTCCAAGGGCAGGATCAAGCCCTTGGTTGGTTTATAGCAGTATCTATTGGTTTGGACTTCTAGATGTGGTTTGTGATTGCTTAGATTTGGTTTTCACAGAGGTTACTCAAAACTTAGTGGAAATGTTCTGCATCTGACATTTGCATGACCAAAAATTGAGACATTTCAACCCAACAGTCGTATTTGACAATGATAGTCATTAAGTGAATGATTAGTTCATCTAGGGGGCTGTTGAGGCACGAAGAAGCCCTAATTTTGGGTGCAGATAGGCTCTGTTGAGCAGGGTTGTCATGCCCAAGGCAACCACAGGTTTTGCTTGTTTTCAGTAGTCTCCTTGAAATAACATTTCTTTATATCCGTAACAACTGGCTCCTGTTTCTTCTCTACCAGGGAGGCACTATCAGAGCTAGCAAACACTAATTGGAGAGGGGGAGTGAGGGGAAAGGGCACAAAACCCAGGAAGGGGGGAAGAAGGGGGAGCACAGATCCCAGAGACTAAGCTTAATGCCATCAGACTTGGATGGAAATACTGCCCTTGCAGACCGCAGAAACATGGCTCTTACTGTGGGAGTGAAAAGAGGAGAGGCACGATAAGGCTGGTGAAGTCAGTGCAGTTGGTGCAATGAACCCTGGGCCGTTTCCCGGGATGCCTGACAGAAGTTTCCTTCTGTGGGAAAAATCAGGGACTGGAATAGGTCGGTCTCTTTTGCCACAGCAAACCTATACTTAAGCGTGATTAAAATGCTTTCGGCAAAGGAAATACCCTGTAGTTTAAGCCAAACGTGGGGACATCCTCTCTCCCTCTGATTGATGTTATGGTGGTTTGTGTGGTGTACTATGCCCTGAACCAGGCCCAAGTCAATTAGGCACCATTTCAAAGTATTTTCTCGTGCAGCCCAAGGTTTTGCTTGTGCCAAAGAAATCCGAGAGTGGGGGAAGCGATAGCAGGGATGAATTCTGTGAGCGAGCGCATCTGGGCCATGGGGTTAGCAGGCAGCAAGCACTGCAGGATTCCCTGCTTCAAGGATCAAGATGCCTTTTTCAAGTTGTGAGATTTAATGGCCTTTTTGCTGAGATCAAGTGTAGTATTGGTTTAATATCTGATACAAGCTCTATCAGGAAAGTGTATCCTCCCTTTGCAGGGGGACAAGGCGATCTAACCATAAAATGATCAGATCCTTACAGTTCTTTTCTACCCCTAGACCAGGGGGGATTTCTGCCCCAGAGACACCATCTAAAGCACGTTTCCACTCAGCCTTTGACTGTTTGAAGCTTTCAGACAATCACAGTGTGGGAAAGGACAGTCCTTACAAATCTTTCGCCCTTTCAGTCCCGAAATATCATTCCTTGTGATGGCAGAGAGTAATAACATGTGAGAGCACCATCACAAGCCAGCCAGCAAAGGAAATAACAGGGTGACCTTATAAAATCAGGGCCCAAAAAACCACCCAATTATAGGGTTAAATGCCACTGAAGTAATGATTCTCCTGGTTTATCTCACTCGGGATACACTGCTTTTTAAACCCAGCCACTGGGGACATGTGAAATGGTGCTTAAACCATCAGTGGAAGGTTCCTCTGTGTTACAGACGTATTTCCATGTATTCCAAAACAGCCCTGGAGTATGGGCAGGCAAGGAGTGAGTTTAATGCCTTCCTTTGTAGTAGGAGATCTTTGAAACCCTTATTTGATCGCTTCCCTAGATTAGGATGATTCTGCACTGCTTTGGAGAAATGTGTTCCCCCTGCCCACCAACCTCCTCTCCCAAAGTGATAAGGCATCAGTAAACACTGTCTGAAACTCTGTACAGAACCTCCTCTGTACACAGCTTTGAAGCAGAGCTGCATGAAGACCTCTGTACTGGCTGAAAATATCTTGCAAACTGATAAAGAAGTGCAGGTACAGCTAAAATCCACTGTGTAATGAGGATTAGTGAGCCTAAGGAGGTTTGTTTGGATTGAAGATTGAGTTGAAACGAGTGAGCCTCGGATTTGACCAGAAATAAACTGAACTTGGATTTCATCAGATGCTGCATGGCCCCCTCCTGTCCTGCTCCTCCTCGCCCCACTCCACGTTTAGAGTAAATACTCAGAGCTCCTGGTTTTAAAAGGAGCTGTTTAATTTTCCCACTGGCCCAGGCTCTCGTTAAATACGCTGCGCTTCGGTACAATTCCTACGATTGCCCACTTTCCCAGGCAGCCCTCGGCCCTCTGCGTCTCCCTACCTGTGCTCTGCTCTGGATTGATCTCAGATATGTGGGCAATTGCTCCGCCGAATACAGCCTGAAAGGACCCTGTTTGATCCGATGATGATCCCCTAGCAGATATTCGGACTAATTGTATCCATGGAAATCAAGTGCACTTTAACTAATGAAAAAAAAAAAGGTAGCGTGGTCAAAGCTTATTTGAAGAAATGACATGTTTTAAAACCTGACATGACTTAAAACAGAATCATATAAGTTCCTTTGCTAAAACACTTTCAGGATATATTAGGTATAACAATAGTTTTCTACATGAAAATGGCTTTGAAATCTTAAAAGAAAAGTATTTTAAAAGAAAAGAATTTTTGCGGTGCATTAAATTGGACGTGAATATGACAGATTTCAAAGACTGTCAAAATAACGAATTTACATCATAAATGCACAGGCTCCCTTTTTAAAGGCCTCTTCAACAACTCAGGAAGGCGTTTAATGGTGAGCAAGTTCAAAGTGTCATGGACTCCCACTGGTATAAAAAGGAGGCAATACCCACTATACTCTCTGTGTTTCAGATAATGTATCTGTCTCTTTTCAAGTTAATAAACTGCACTCCTGTCAAATTGCAGATAAATGAAAGCGACCAAGACATTGTTTTCCCCACATATTGCTAAGAAAGATATCTCCCAATATTTCTAAACGACCAGTATGCTAAAAAGAACTTGAAATGAATCCACCCTGCAGTTATTTTACAGCATCAAAGACAATGAAATTTCCACAGAGGCACTTTCTGAAGTTTTAAATGCTTTATTTCTGATAGCTGCTCATTAAGAAGCTTCGAAAGCTTTTTATTGTTTCAAAGGCAGTCATCTAAATTTTTAATCATTCACTAGTGCTATATGGTCACGATGTTACTCTCTAGCTTTAAAAACCCTTTTTTATTTTCTAAACACTAATGTCAACATAATGTTTCCCTGAATAATTGTTAGGTATGGCCTTGCTCAAAGAGCAACTGTGAGGAGGGGAGAAAGAAAGGGGGGAAAAAAGGATTTTTCCAGCTCCCTTTTGCAAAGGGAGAGAAATGAGGCACTTCAGGAAATTAAAACCCGGGACCAGCAGTTGACAGAGCTGGCCACCAGCTTAAAATGCTGGGCTTCTGCGATGGTTTTTGCCTCGGTCTTTTATAGCCGGGGAAGTTTTGTGGTGGGCACTTTTTAAGCTAACAATGATGCTCTGCAGGCTGGTTCTTGCTCTGTGACACATGAGTGTCTTCGGAGATTAGAGAGGATTTAGGGAAATTTCCTGTCCCTGCTCCTTGGAATTGCCTCCTACCCCACCCACAGTGATCACCAGGGACCGGTCCAGCTGGTGGGGGATGTCATCCCAATCCCATTCCCCATCCCATGGTTAGCAGTGGGCACCAGCCACTGGGGCACGCAGAGTCCTTGTGAAGGAGCAGTGCCATGCCATGCCCACCAGCCTCTTGGGCTCATCCCAGCCTTTCAAATGGTTTTTCCTTGCTCCTCACTCCAGCATCATCAAAGACAGGATTTTTTTTCCTCTCTGCCTGGAACTGAAGGTTTGGGATGAGATTGCAGTTTATTTACTCTACAAGCTTGTATTAAATTTCTCCCTCTAGAAACCACAGCCCAGGCTCTCTCCTCTTCAGGGACTGTGAATTTTCCATTCTCAGTGTTGGACTGAACCCACGTTCCAACTCAGGGCTCTTCTCTTTCTTGTGCTTATATTAAAGTAGGTTTTCTTGGTTCTGGTACTGAGAAAAATCCAAGGGTAACAGGGAAGACAAGTGGTGTCCTTAGCAGGTATTTGACAGGGCTCGTGTGTCCCAGCCACCTTGGGAGCCAGCAGGATGTTGGGCAGATCCTTGCAGCGATCAAGCCCGTGGGATAGAATCATAGAACCTCATGAAAATGAGAGCTAATGTGTAAGTTAGTGTAAGAATCACGTGTTGGAGAAGCAGATTGTGTTCTGTGTGCAGTGCCCAGCATCCATCTGTCTGCTGCCACGTGGTGCAGCTGTGAAGGACCTGCTCCTGGAGCTTTTGGGCTCCGAAATCCTGGCTCACCATGGAAATCCCTGCAGAGCCTGTGCTGGGCAGGTGCTGAGCTTTGTCCCTTTGCACTGAGGAGCTGTTGCTCAGCCAGTGTTGGATGCCAGGGCTGCCTTGGGAAGCCTCCACATCCTCTTTCCAAATCTTACATTTGCAGAACACCCTTTTCCTGCAATGATAAAAGCCTAATTACAATGACCCTGAATCTTGTCTGAAAATAATTCCCACCCTGTGTCTGGGATGACCAAGGAAAACTAATGAGATGAATGAATAATAAAATTTGCAGAACACTTATTTTGCCAGAGACAAAACAGATTCAGATCTGGATGGACTATGTTTGGAGCTAAGTTTAGAACTGGGATTTTGGATGGACTTCTAAATATCGACATGCAGGGTCTCAGGCCTTTCTCACAGACTGCAAACATCCATGTCCCTCCCATGCTTTCATGTCAGGATCCATGCACTGTTACCTTTCCAGGGAGAATTTAACTCTGGCCCTTTATGTAGGAGGAGCCAAGGGCTTTGGGAATAATTAAAAGCTTCATATGCTACCAGATCATTTGGCCTATCTTTGAAGCATAGAAGGAGGGGATGGAGGAAGATGCAGCTCTTGCATATGTGAAATTCTTTCCCATTGGCAACATCCCTACAAAGTCGTAATTAATGGGGATATTCCAGTTCAAGCTGGAAGTTCATAGGCATTGACTTTCCCAGACTCTGAGGTCCCTGCACTCGGAGGGAGATCCCAGTGCAGCGACCCGGGGCCGGGGCTGGATTTCAAGCCACTGCTCGGAGGAGTGTGTTGGATGCAAACAAGTGTGGCCAGCAGCAGAGCTTTTCCATTTGGTTTTGGTGTTGCAGGTTGAGGGCGAGGTCCCCCAGACGCTGCCTGTGGCATGGTGGGATGCTCTGCTCCCATCCAGGTGTCCAGGAGCCGTTTCCATACTGCACCGCAGCTCACAGGGGAGCCACCTGGATGTGTTTGATGCTCCCTGAGCCCCTCATTTTGCCCCTTGCAGCGAGTGTATCTGCATTGACTTTGGGTGAGGGACTCTCGAGCGGGGTCGGAACCGGAGCGGCCCCGCTCACTCCAAAGATGGAAATGTGAATTCCTGCCCCCAGGCTGTGTCTCCCTGTGCCATTTGGTGCCCCAATACCCCACGTGCTCCGTTTCTCTGTTGTAATTACCAGCCGGGTCCCTGATGGCCATAAAGCTGTCCTCGGCAGGCCGTGATGGATGAGGGTGTGTTGTCAGAGCGGGCTGCTCCGGGGAGTGTTGCTAACTCGCTGGCATGTTCCTTGAGGTGATGCTCTGCTGCCCCATTGCTTCAGAGTGAGCCACAATTCCCCCCTGCTTTCACTTCCCAGCCAGACTGGTTGCTCTGAGGCTGCAGCTGATGTTTTCAATGCTGATGTCTAGAGAAAAGATGATGAACTTTTTCCTTGAAGCAGAGAGTTTACCAGAGGCAACATGGCTTTAGGTGGTCAGTTATAGGAAATACCACCTCTAGTTATTATTCTAAATTACTTGTACGTGTCTTTGTACCTTATTTCTTCTCTCTGGTGTTATTCTGAAAGAGCTAAATTTCAGCATTCCATCAATGCTGGCAAATTAACTCTGTCGTATGGTATAATTTCTCCTTCCTCCTAACTTGTGTGATTGACTAACAAAATACTTATCATACTTGATCTGAAATGTGCTTTTGGATAACATTCAAGGGTTTAAACTTCCAACTTTATTGGAGAGCCTGCCTGCTGGTAAACTCTGAGCATTCCTGCAAGACACCAACCCAAAGCACCTCGTGTGATATCACCCTGTGCTGTCGGGGTGTCTTTCCAGCATGACTGACTCGTCTCCATGTGTAGTTGTGGGGGGTGGGATCTGTCTCTTTTAACTTAGACTTCTAACAGATCAAATTAGACATCTTGGCTCCCTCTGCAATGAATAGACAGAGATTGTGCCCCAAAGGGAGAGGCCCCAGCCCTTGGACTGACATTCAAGGGAGGTTTGAGGAGATGCCCCGTGGTGGTGTCCACTCTCCACTGATGATAGGAGTTGCCTATGTGACTGGGTAAGACCAGACACCTGACTGGCATGTGGCAGGATGGATCCCAGCTGCAGGCACACATTTTTAAAGGTATTTACGTGCCTAAATAATCAGAAGATGCTTTGCAGGATTCACAGAAAGGTTCTTCAGCTCCACTAAAGTAAATGACATTTAGTTTAGATCAGGCAGACATTTGGGAAATTTGATGTCTCCTGTGTTCATCTTAAACACTTTAGAAGAATGTGTGCCTGAGTGTTGTCTCAGAGTAAGGTCAGATGTGGCTGATGGACATTTCATATGTCTGACATTAGTGTGAACCTCAGGAAATAGCAAACTTGTACTTCAGAATACATACTTTATTTAGAAGAACTGCAAATAGAGCCTTTCCCACTGCTTTTGAGTGATGTGTTCCTTCCCACCAGGGCCTCAGCGACACCATCCCACCTTGATGGTAAGGAGGGAAGGCAGCATGGCCTCAGTCCAGTTTTATCTTGGGATATACAGGGCTAAATAACTCTCTATTCCCTGTATAGAGGCTAGATATTTCTTTTTATTCCTAGAACGTGAAGAAAAGGCACTGTCAGCCTTGACTTCCAGCTTCAATCACGCCCCTCAACTGCTAAGCCTGCTTTCAGAAAGGAGACAACTTTGTGCTAGCTCGTAAAAAGTCCAAAATAACAACAAGAAAGAAACCCTGAACAAAATCCCTTATGTGCTCTGGTCCAGACACCCCTTCTTGAGTTGTAATTTGTGGCTGTCTGAACACTTTGGATCTGCAGCATTGATTTCCTCACTCCTCCCTCCCCAGGGCCTGGAGAGGGGCTGCTCCTGAAAATGCTGATCCTCCCTTGAAAGCTGGAGGGGGAATAAATAACCAGTAACCTGACAAACCTGCATGAAATTCAGACATAGCAAAACTAAACCCAGCGGCTGGAGGCAGCTGCTCTTTCCTCTCTTGGTGGCTTTCGTGCCTGTACTCCTGCTTGTGGGAGCTGTGCTACATCTGCAGGTGTGTCTGTGTGTTTGGATCCAGCTGTGCTCCCTTGCAAGATGGCAACTAGTCACATCTGGTTCCCCTTGATTACAGTGCTGAGAAACCACCTTGTTCTCATTTTGAAGTAGCAAAGATGGCAGAAAGTCCCTTTATTCACGGTAATCAGTTCTAGTTGGAGGGTCCTTTAAACCTGCAGACAAAAGGAATAGCAAGATCCACTAAGTTGGAGCTTCTGAAAGTCAGGGCAGAAATAAGTGGAGAAGCTTTTGTCCAGAGCACAATTAATCATCACAACCTCCTTTTCAGATGTACAGTCGATTTTCTAGGACTCAGGGCCTTTAAGTAATGACTGATTACAGCTTAAAGTTGGACTCAAGGCAATCAACAAGTTACTGGGCAAAAGATAAGAGTTGTTGCAAGAAATCCATAGCAAAGTGTGACACAGGTTGCCTCTACCTCAGCATTTATTAAACACTGCTGTCTGCCTGTAGGATCCCCCCACTGATGAGTCTAACTCAGGGTCTCAGCACCCCAGGGCTGATGTTTCCCCTCCTGGGGATGCTCACAGATGTATTTCTGTAGGGAAAGTAACTTTAAGCTGAAGTTTAGTTATAGAGTGCTGATCTAGGCCTGATGATCTGTGTAGGCAGTTTTGACTCCAGCTTAGCTCTTTGATGGTCACCCAAGCCTCTGAGCTATCAATTATCTATTGAATAGACACCTCGGAGGGTCTCATGAGGGCTGGTAGGAAATATTACAGGGTGTGGCTTAAATAGGAAGGAAATCTCTGAATTCTGGCCTTGCTGGATACCAAGCACAGCACAGGATGGCCCAGTGTTTGAGACAGAAGGAAAAGTGGGGATATGAGTGGGGTGAAGAAACATGTTATTTCTCTAGTTCAGTGCTCAGCCACTGACCAGACATGTAACTTAGGCCAACTGCTGTGTTAAGCTCCCTCTGGAGAACCACAGGTTTGGGCTTTTTCCTTGCTTAAAAGAAAAAAAAAGAAAAAGCTGGAACACCCTCCCTGGAAAGCCAGATGTGGCATCTTGAAGCAGAGTCTTTTTCTGGTAAATAAATTCCACAACGAAATCAAACTAAACAAAGCTAACTAAGCTCGTCCCGCTGCCGAAGAGTTTTGTTGGGGTTTCAAACATCTTTGTGATGATTCTGTTCTTTCGCTGTTCTCCCAGTGCCATGTCGAAACAGTGCATGACTTGAAAGCCTGAAAGCCATGGAAGGGGGTCGGAGGAGGAGGCAAATACAAAGCAGGTTGTACAGACGGCTATCGGGGGGATGAGGAGGTTTTTTTCACAAGCCCCAGTAACCACATGAAAGCCCTTTAAAAAGTAACAAAACCGTCCTTCTTCATAGCAGTTCTAGTAGTGCAGGTAGTAAAGGCTGGTATTAATTACCTGATTGAGCTTATTGCTGCAGGTGGCAGGCAGGCAGAAGCTGGAGCGCTTGGGTGGCCAGTCACACTGGTTTCCATAAAGCTAACGCGGCACCTTGTCTACCCCAGACTCCTCCTGCAGCCCCACGAGGAGACACAGAGCAGGGTTTCTGGAAGACGTTGCGCTCCCTGAGGAGCCTGGTCTGGCTTTCTGGAGCCACCTGGATCCAAATGTGTGCAGACACGAGCGCCTGCCTGTAAACCAGCCCTGTTGCAGGAGGAATCGCTGGTGTGACACAAACAGCAGCCGGCTCGGTGGGTGCTCCAATTAACAGAGCCACGGCGATGGCGAGTTCATTACAAAAGACAGACAGACATCTGCAGGGGTCTTGAAATAATGACTCCTTTCATCTGGTTATTGGCAGAGGTGGGGTGACAAGGATCTGCTGCTTAGCATAAACTGACTTTTTCTTCTCTTATTTTTTGGATATCGACAGAAAGCATAACGTGGGCACTGAAGAACAGGGCTCGGGGAGGATGGCAGGGCTGCACGGTGCTTTGCTTTAGCGTGGTCTTCCCAAAGTGCTAAGGCTTGGGCTGGAGGAGGGAGTCAGCCTTCTGGCCTCCACCACTCAAGAAAGCTGCTGGTGCTTTCTGAGGATGGGTTTGCCCTGCAGCCCCGGTGTGCCCTTGGCAGCTCCGTGCACTGACAGGGACCCTGGGCTTGCCCAAGTGCCTCCTGCCTCGTTACAAGCTGTTTCGGTCTCTCTGGTCAGATCTATTACCATGACTGCCAAGGCATTGCTCAAAACGTGGAATACTGTTCCCTTTGAAAGTGTCCTCCCTTCCCAGGGCTGTGCAGCCCTTCCATTGCCGGCTGCTCTCCTGAAGGCAAAGCCACTTTGCATCACTTTCAGCCTTTTTAGTCTCCCTGCCTTGGGAAACATCCTGAAACTCTCAAAGGAAATAACAATTTCAGGGCTGTGCCCATCCAAATCAATCACTGGGAAATCCATAGGGAAAAGACTTGTGCCAGTTCAGGTTTCTCATGAGTCTTCTGAGATCCCTGAGGTTTTAGTCTAACTTATTTTTCTTATGCTAGGCCCAGCAATAGAAACTAAGAGAAGGCTATTAGTTATTTGATAATTATACTCTGACCTTTTACAGTACTTTTTGGTTGCACACTTCAAAGCCATTTGCAAACTTTTGTGAACTAAGTCTCAGCATAAAGAAGTGCCACCTTATTTTTCAGGGCAGAAAAGTAAAGTGTTTTCCCAAAACATATGAGGAGCTGAGCAGGGATTAGACCCCAGACCCCCAGCTCACAATCCCTTGCTTTAACTGCCAGCTCAGCCTTTGCTCATTCTGGAACGGGAAAAGCAATTGGGAATAAGAAGCTCTTACTGGGGCAGGCAGTCTGTGGGGGATAGAGTTACAGTTTTTACAATAATGTATTATTTAGGACTGGGATGGATTGGAGATGGGCTCAAGCTGCAAATTCAGAGGCACTGTTGGGATTGAATACTGAAAACCCCAGAGTGGAGAAGCGTTTGAGGTTTGGGATCTATTGCTGTGGATTTTCAGAGATGTCTGCTCCGGAGGTCTAAGGCACATCTTCTGCAGCGCTTATCTCTTGCCCTCAATGTTTATTTTACCATTCAGCAGGAGAGATGGGAGGGTTTTCTGCCCTGTGCCATTATGATCCCTCCCTCTTATTGACCAACTCAAGCAAAACTATTTACAGATCTAATAGAAAGGGCAAAACTTTCTCATTAAAATGTGTTTTTATGAGGCTTCTGTTGCATTGCTGCTTATTTGGAATGTGTGTCAAAATAAGAGAAAAAAAAAAGGAGACTGATGTGTTTGATTTGGTCTTTCATTTGAGGCTTGCTAGCTATTTTCAAACTGAACTTAAACAGGAGGCCACAAGAGTTTAAACCTGATTAAAAGGATGCAGGAGAACATGAAATGCTGCTCTCCAGAAGCTATCAGGCTCCTTGTTAATCTGTGCTGACGCCTTTTGAGCATCAGGGTTAAGAGACAATAAAGAACATGGGGCAAATGGGATCAAGACAAAAAAAGTGAATTAGTGAATTAATGAAGAAAGACCTTGAGAAAAACGTCTTTGATACCTAAAAATAACTAATAGTGTGTGTTAGTTTAAAAGCATGTTTTCAATGCGGGGATAAGTGCACGCAGCAGGGAAGGAAATACAAGAGAGAGGCTGAAGTAGAGAGTGTAGAGGGTGAATTTAACTGACAATAGATCACTAGAGCCTGTGGTATCACGTTTAGAGGGTTAAAAGGCTAAACATCTTCGTATT
Organism: Sclerurus mexicanus; assembly: GCA_013396755.1. NCBI lineage: Eukaryota > Metazoa > Chordata > Aves > Passeriformes > Furnariidae > Sclerurus > Sclerurus mexicanus. Next base: position 1,204,131 of record VWZF01004705.1, on the reverse strand, counting down.
TAATGGAAGATGCTCCTAGAATTCTCAAAAGCAAAAGATGGAGAGAAAATCTGCTGTCTGGGAACTTGAAAGAGATGCGCTTTTGAGCCCAGAGCCTGGAAAGCTGCAAATCTGTTCAGTGGGGAGACCCAACAGATCTGTTTCTTCTCTTTAGCACTGCAGGAAGAGCCTCTGTCCCGGGGGATTTGCCAGCCCTGAGGCCATTCCCAGGGGTGCTGCTCACCCTGTGCTCAGGCTCCGTGTCCTGCCCCGTGTCCACGCCACTCCAGGGTTAATCCACCTGCATCTTAGGCTTGATTTAAGAGTTTTCAGGGCCTTTCAACCTCACTCATAGACAGACAGTCTTCTTGAGCAACAAAGGAGGAGGAACCTTAACCCAGGTTTGTTTTGTCAACAGCATGCCAAGGCCAACACTGCGCCGTGTCTTTGGGTTTGGAGTGAAATGCTTCATCCCGTGTTGTGAAAACTGCTCTTGGGTGTCAATCAGACCGGAGTTTGCAGGGCCAGGACCAAACTGAATGATTATCATTCAGAAAACTGTGATAATTTGCTGATGGTTGCCTTTGCTAGAATTTTAGCAGGCAGTATTTGAATCAGAAAGCCACCTTTTTTTAGTAGGGAAGGCGTGCTCTGTAGGTAACTTGCCCTCTCAGAAAACCAATAAAGGATATTCTCGGAGAACAAAGATTTAAGGATGCTCCATAGAGAGGAATAACAGGAACAAAGCTGTGCCATACATTAAAATGGGCAAAACTGCTCAAGGCAATCCAAATGCATTTTTTTATTGGTATTGTGTTGTGATGCTAAACAGAAAATGACAACTATGAATAAGATAAAGGTCTTCATTGAGCATGAAAAATGCAAATCATGACTTAAAGGAAAGATTTATATTTTTTTTAAACATCATAAAACATTTACAATAACGTTTTACAAAATTAGGAAGGAGAGAATTGGCTTGAAGTCTTCTAAAAGCGTTAAGTTTTCATGTTGTTGTTCAAAGCAATGGTTAAAAAGGCAAGAAAAGGAAAAGGTCTAGAAGGCATGAATATAGATACTTGAATATATATTTGACAGCTTTATCTGAGCATCAGAAATCTGGAACTTGAACGAATTTAGGGCTGAAAGAAAGTTTTATCTGTGGGTTAGGCTGAGAATTTTCAAATGATTGATGGCTGAGGCAGAGAGTGAACTTTCCATGCTGCACAGGGAAGAGAAGGGTCATTCCCAGTAGATACAGGATGCAGTCGAGCCCAGGGATGAGGCTGCTCAGTGAAACCAGTCGCTGAAAGTTCAGGGAAAATCTTTGCGTCCCATGAGAAAACCACAAGGTTTACGTGTCTTCAGGCACCTTTGCGCTAAGTTTTGCCTCTCTGTAAAACAGCTGGAGCAAGAATTATGCTCCAGGGAAAGGTGAAGGAGGTGGTGAACCTGCTGAGGCCAGCAGGTCTCTGCTGCAAACCATTCTCTGGCAGCTGCTGTTCCGGGCTCTGGGGGTGTCTGTGCCTGCAGGGCTTTGCCCAGGGCAGGATCGGGGCTGCGAACCCTCAACACAGGCCTGGGTGGGGAAGTGCCCCAGCTCCGACGTGCTGGAGAGATGACATTTAGCGAAATTGCAGAACACCGGGAGAATTGGAAACGACTGCCCGAGGGAGCGCAGGGAGCGGGGCAAGGAGGAGCTGGGATGCAGGGAAAACCAGAAATCTATGGGGAACACACAGCGACATCCCATCTCCCAGGGCCCCAGGCTGCCCAGGAGCTCGGGCAGTGCCCCTGTCCTCCCCCTGGCAGCTGGGAGAAGCGCTCCCCACCGCTCCGAAGGCAATCGGCTCCCACCCGACAGGAGCAGCGATTTGTTCCCTTTTTAAGCAGAATTAATTGTGGCGACGGGAGCAAACGGGAGAGCTTCAAACGAACCCGGTGACTCCGACTGGCAAAGCTGGCACTTGGCAAACAAACACGAGCGGCAGCAACATGGTCGTGTGTCACGCTGCACTCGGGGAGAGACTTTTGAAATCCCGGCTCCGCCGGCTCCGGTCGGCGGGAAACCCGCTCGCTGCGTTTTGCTGGTTGGCAATTACATTTTTCATATTTTATTTATTTCCTCAAAAGAAACAAGTAATTATTACACAATACTTTTCCCCACACCAATTTGGAGGATTTATCAATTATAATCTGGGAGAACGGCCCCGTGTTAGACTTCAAATGCGCCTCATTAAAGGTTTGTTTTTTTTAGGGAGAGTGGTGGAAAAACAAAGAACTGCTGCGCTGTTGTCTTTTACTTCCCTTTAATGTCGGGTTCAGAAGTAATGATGTTGGGAACAATCATTCTTCAAGCCTCTGTATTCTCGTGTTTACTCATTAAACACGAGAGCCAGGTGCTCTCACGGGGAAATGCTCATTCTAACGTTGGCTTTAGAAATCAAAAGTCTCTCCACTTTCACTAACAAGCACAGCTTCGCGGGGAAGGCACTGGGAAAACAGCAAGCAGGACCTGTTTAAAAATGGAATATTAGTGCCCAGCCCACAGAAGTCATCCTGAGTTGGGAGAGATATTGGTGGGAGGCGTGTGATTACACAGTGCCTGATGGTTGGTGTTGGCGTTCAGAGCTCCTTGCGCTGCCCCTGGTGAGAGAGGGGCTCTTTTAGGAACAGCAAAGGTTGTCTTGTGCTCTCGTCATGCTCCAGAGGTACCTGTCCATCTCCACTGATGAGCCAGGGTAACCAGTTCCCTTGATTATGTAGGGTGAATATCTCCGTGGAAGGGACTTCAAGCTCTCTGATACCTCATGAGTTGTCCAGTGGCCTAAGTGTGGACATCTCCTGCCATTTTGGACTGCTCAGGTCCCACAGGAGACCTGCCCAGCTGGTGGGTGCAGCACTGGCTGGTGGGAGATGGAGCATGCAGAGGTCGGGGAGGTGCCCCGGTGCACCTTAACCCTCCATCTGCTCACCCATGTTCCAGCAGAGCTCCAGCCCAGATGTGACGTGCTGGCAGGATGTTGTGAGGTCACATCAGGGCTTGGAAGATGGAACAGTTCTTGTTTCTGGGGGAAGTTCTCTCAGTTTTCTTGGAGTTTTTGTAGGCAGAAATCAAGAACCCAGAGTGCAGGTCCAGGCTGTGAAGCTGGTTTGGCTCTGGAAGTTTCTCTGTTATATGTACCCAAATATCTGCAATTTGGTGCCAGTATTGGGTATGAATCACTTTTGACTCCTGTGGCAAATTCAGGATTAAGATCTCAAGCTGATTTTCTTCCACAAGGTTTTCATACGTGGCATACCTGGGAATGCCCCAGGGGGAAACAGCTTATCTGTGGTGTGGATGTCACCACCAAGGGTGGGAGGGAGGGAAATGCCCTTCCTTTGGATGGATGCTCGGAAGGTGGCATGATGCCATCTGCACAGGAGGCAAAGAGAAGAACTGCTGTGTAATGACCTTGTCATGTAGAAAAGCCCTTGGGTGTTTTGCTGGAATGTTGAAAACTTTCATATTCCTGTGTACTGAAGTTTTAAAAAAAAAAAAAAATATTCTTTTCTGAGAAGCAGAAAACTTCCATTTCTGCAGTAAACGCTTTTTCTTTTTTTTTTTTCAAGCCATCCCAATTTTAGCTGCACTTCAGCGAAGCTCAGGGCTGGACCTTCCTTTGTGTAGATTTGCAGCAGTGCCTCTCCCAGGCTGTGAGTGACAGGAGTGGCACAGGCAGCCCGTGCTCAGGGCACCAGCCAGTCCCTTCAGGCACCAAACCTCCTTTAATAATTATTCAGATTGTGCAACTTCCCTCAGTGGAATTTGCTGGAGGGCAGTTCCCACTCCCGGCCACTGCCCAGCTCTGCTGGCCAAGCCCCCACACCTCCCAGCCATCCCATTGATGGAGAACCTGAGGATGTGGGTTAAAAGCTGGGAATGCTGCTCTCCTGCTCCCAGCCCACCTTCACAGAGCCAGTCGCTTAAACTTTTTACTTGTCCTGCAGGAAAGCCTGTTAGTGGGAAGATATCAAGGGGAATCTGTGTAGATCTGATTGGCAAGCTGTGTTCTTAGTTCTTGGAGCTTTTTTGAGTCGCCGTCTTTTCCCCGGCAGTGCCTTTTAATTCTGGTTTTATAGCTGACCTTGTTACTGTTGTTAGTAGAGTTTTTCCCTTTCCCTTTTTTTCGGCGTAGCACTTCTGTAAATGTTTTTGTTCTTTGTTCTAGTTCACTGTCCCTTTGAGGTTCCCTCTGATGTCTAGTCAGTGGCGTGTTTTTGATAAATTCTTCCCTAGCTGGTGCATCTTCTCTCCAGGTATCAAAAATCAGGGCAATGGTTATTGAAGGGACGCTCATTAGAGCGATGCACGATTTCACTGCTGCTGCTGGTGAGGACTGGGTGCCTCTGAGTCAACAAATGGGCCAGCATTTAAACAAAGAACAGGAGACCTGCCCTTTGAGACCCACCAGGTACCACCCCAGCCGGGCACGGGGCCTTTGAGTGCAGGGCTTTGATTGCCACGCTGTGGTGGGAGAGCAGCACGCTCTGCAAACTGCTTGTCACGCGTGTCCCACCCGCAGCCTGGTACCACACCTGCCCACTCAGGGACACAGCAGCCTCCTGCACGCTCTCATGCAGCCAAACTGGGTTTGGAGGGTCAAGGGGAATGACTGAAAGATGTGGAACAGGGCAAAACAAGCTGTTTTGTACCTTCTTGCTTGCCACTGCTGTTGCAGTGTGTGTGAAGGGGGGCACTAGGTGGGCACTAGGCTGGAACGTTCCAGAAGTCCTGCTGGCACAGCAGCCATGCTCTGGCATTGGCTTCTCCATGGGAAGCCGAGCTGGCTTTCACCCCCTCAGTGGGTATGCTGACCTGAACCAAGTTCTTGGCTTCAACCTCAGCCCAGCCAAACAGCCTGCTCTCTGGCAGAACCCAAGTCACACGCAGTTCAAAGGGCTCAGTGTAAAGCTCTGCCTCCCTGGGAACCCTCTTCTTTGTCAGCCTGTCCCCAGGCACTGAGATCACCCACCACACAGAGTACTTGTGAACATGACGTAAGATTTGTTGCGTCTTCTTGAAGTCCCCTGCGGACGGAGAGCAGAGCAGGGAGGACCAGCAGCTCCAGGTTCCTTGTGCCAGGGAATGGGGGAATGTGGGGCTCCTCATGAAAGGGAAACCAGCAGTCTCACCTCTCTACTTTCCCAGCACAGACCTTTTGTCTTGGATTATTCGGGAACCTTTCTTGTGTTATGCATGGTAAACAGGCTTTCCTTTTCTCTTATGTTAGAGGTTTAACGAGGCAGAGGGCTTTGTTCTGGTTACAAGCACGGCAGAGAACAGCTCCAAGGTTTGTTTACACCAAAGGGCAAGGGCATAATGATCCTTGTGCATCATGTAAGGGCTTGCAACAGGAAAGGTAATGTCTAATGACCTTCATTTCTTAAATGCCTTCCAAACTCCTCCTCAGACACTAGAGGGTGAAGCTCTGCAATTGCGCTGAAAAGTAAGTGACAGAGGGAAAATGAACCACGGAAAGGTCAAAGACAGTGTCTGAGCCAGGAGACTTGGCTGCTTTGATTATGTCAGCGCTGCCCTATATTCTAAGAACCTTTAGGAAATTAAAGAAACTCTGAGTTGGATAAAGTTGAAGTTAAAAACAAGTTTGAGTGGCCTTTGGCGATGGCTTTTGTACTTCTGAAATCTTGCAAGACGCTGCTCCCTGACCAGGCAAGCCCCACTGGTGGTGCTGAGGATCCAGCAGAAATTCTGCTGGAGTCCAACGTGACACAGATTCCCAGGACCTTCAGCAAAGCAACTCAAACGAGACAGCCTTAAAATAAACTCAACCTTAAATTCTCTTCGTGGTTTCACTTCAGGAATCAAACCGGCTGCCAAGTGCAAGCGCTGGAACTACATCCCTTAATTTCACATTAAACTGAGCTTGTTGCAGCTTGATGGGCATACTCCAAGTGCACTACCACTTTGTTCTGACTCTAATTCGCTCATCCACACCTGCCTAAACTGCTGGTGACTTTCTCAGTTGGATGCACAGGTCCCGGTGTTGAGCTGTGTCAGCAAACACTGCGCCTTGTTGCTTTAAAAAGGTTGCAAAATGTTTGTTTGGTGCCAAGGAGCAGGCTTCACGCAGCCAAAAATGAAATGCAAATAGGAGGTTTGGCCCATTGCTGGTGAGGCTCTTCAAAGCAGGGCTCCCCTTCCTGTGATGTGAAGACTTTGAGATGGAATCCCCCCAAGCAAGAAGAGCTCTCAGATGGGGTGCCAGCACCTGGTAAAATCAAAGCTTTGAAGATGGGCCTCCCCATTGATAGATGACTTTGCATAAGTATCCTCCTATCTCCTCTGATGCCTTTCCAGTGTCAGCAAACTGGAAGCTACAAAATCAGGAGCGGGTTGGGATCCCTCTGATGCTCCCTCACTGGAACAGCAGGTCCTGGGTTTGCTGGAGGCAACCACCCTGCCGTGCAGATGCATCCCACTGACCTCCTGTGTGACTAAGGGGTCTGGCAGGTGAATTCTGGCAGGTCTTGCTGGGGAGGTTGGAGATGTTGCTGCACCTCCACTTCCCCTTCCATCTGTGCTACCCTCTGCTCACCCCTCCCCTGCAGGGCAGGCAGAGGAAGCTGTGGAGGGGGAACCCAGCAGCTTCACAGCCAGGGCAGAGGGAGGGAGGGAGGGTCCTGTGCCAGCTCTGCAGGGCTCAGTCTTTGTTGCCCTGTGCCACAGGAGCAGGAATGTCCCGCAGGGGCAGAGCCAGGAGAGAATGGGGCAGTAGCAGCAAAGAAAGCTTTTGCAAACCTCCCCTGCTGCAGCCCTAACATGCAAAATTCTTCTTGTACCTCCCCAAGGAAGATGATGGGGTGGCAACTGAGGGCAAATGCCATACTTGTCTTCACTATGGCACTGTGGTGTCTTCCAGTGGAAGAGCGATGCTTTCAACCACCTGCTCCCCTGACTTTCTCAAAAAGAGAATCAGTCACTTCATTCTCTTCCCAGAAACAGGCTCTGCTCCTCCTCCTCGGGCTGTTCTTCACCGAAGTAGTGCTTTCCCTGCACTAGGCAGGGCATTAGGTGGCTCACAAATCATTTTGTTATTATTACCTGATTGAGCCCCCTTTTACTTTAAAGTCTGACCTGCCAAATTACAAGGAAAAATTACTTTCTGCTCTGAATTCTCTCTTTCTTATAGAGAAGCCTTAAAGCTCTGATTTGAGCTCATCCCCAAAAGATTTCTACTAACAAGGCAATAAGAAACAGAAGTGAGGTTGCATCTCAACTTTTCATCTTTTCCTCTAATCAAGCAACACTCCCTGACACCCCGTACTACCTGTCTTGGAGCCTGCTTTGGGGTGAGGGCTGTCCTCTGGCCAGGAAGGACGGGGGTGGAAATAAAAAGAAAAACCCTGAGGCTCTCTCTGGGAAGAGGAACTGGGAAGGGCAGTGGTTTGGGCACACAGGCCAGGAGAAAGGTGTTGGCTAAGGAAGTGTCCATGCAAGTCACTTGGTCTATGGATGAAGGGTAGGAGGAGTCCATGTATCACCTAGTTGTGTTCCTGAGAGTGTGGCTGATAAGAGATGTTGCTCCTCTGTTTGTTTGTCCAAGTTCTTGAAGATCCAGTCTTCCTAGCTTTGGGATGCCTTGGGAGGGAAGCGGATGTTTGCATTGAAACACCCAGGAGAGGGTCCTGTGGGAGAAGGAGGTCCCTTGCAGGGTCTCATGAGGGGCACGGCTGCTCCTTGGTCTTCACAGAGGGAAGCTCAGCTGGGTTACTTTTATCATTTCAAAATGTTTCCCTTCTCAACAAGAAATCCAGTGCTTTTGTCCATCAGAGCCCAAACTGGAACACTCTGTTAAACACGAAACTTTAAGTATGTTAAAACTGCATATTATAGTCTTAATGAATTATCTGTTTTAAAAGGGAGGAAACAGTGAAGAATTGCTGGCGTAAGTGTGGAATAAGATTTTTCAAAGGAATTACCCCAGCCAAGGCCCAGGATAAAAGTATTTTCAATAATAGCATTAGACCAAGAAGCAGCACAGCAAGAAATGCCAACTGTAGTCTCTAAATGCTTAAGCAACTTGAAATCTAAAGATGAAAAGGCGCTGTACACTATTTACTCTTCTTAATGCTGAATTGTACAGAAGTACATTTATATTTTATACCTCTTTGAACTGGGAAATATGTATAATTCCCACAAGAGGATGAAGTATTTTTGCAGTGAAGGATTAGAGGGGTGCTGTTTAAAAGACAGTTTCAGGTGCAGCTCTAAAAGGGTCTTTGACAGTAGGTCTGGTCACCGCTGTTGTACTTTCATTAGTGCCCAGAATTCGTGGATCACACAGGCATCTTGCGAGCGAAGGTGAACATCAGCAGTGCCAGCAGATCTTCAGCAAGTTGCTGTTATTTGAAGGCGGAGTTCTGCTTGGGAATCGAGAGGCTGGCAAATACCTTTGAGTGCTTTCCAGCCTTTGTGGCAGTCCCCACCACGGTGACCCACTGGACCTCCTCCCTCCGCAGGCGCTCCCTCCGCGGGGTGGGAAGCGCCGGCTCTTGTGGAATGTTCCCGTTTGAGCCCAACCCGTCATCTCCTCAGATGCATCTCTCTGGCGGGAGGTTATTAGGAGTGACAAGCCTCTGTTAACGTAATCCATCATTTGAATAAAGCAACTGCTGCGTGCTGCAGGTGACTCCTTTGTGGTCACGCTCGGAGGAGCGGCGTAAGGAAGGACGGCGCATGCCTTTAAACTTCCTCGTGGTGCACGAAGGGTAGAGAAGGCAAAGAAAAGCCAAACAGTTTAGTTTGCACCACCGCTTAACACGTTCTGTCGCCTTGGCTGGAACGGCTGGAAAGGGATAGTGCCCCTTCTGAAACAAGGCAGCGCCTGAGTCAGTTTTATTTGGTTGAATGCGTCATTGAATCCAACCATGAGCTTAAGAAGGCCAGGAATATTTTCCTGGGATGACAGAATCCCACTTCCCTGAAGAGCTCCTGTCCCGTGACGTTGCCGGCTCTGGGGCAGGGTGGCTGAGGGAATGCCGGGCAGGCTCAGCCCGTGCCCACTCCTCTCCACCCGCGCTCCCGTGGGCTTGTGTTTGGCTAATTGTGGGCAACGCTCCTTTGCTGTGGATCCACCACTCAAAGCCTGCTCTGGCTGTGGGACTGTGCTGGTGGGAGGCAGCAGGGCTTTGCCTCCTTCAGCCCAGGGCACTGCTGGGGATGGGGATGGGGGGCAGTGGTTTCTAACCAGCAAATACCAGTTTGAAGCCTCCATTGTACCAACCCACGGTGGGCAGGGGGAGAGGAGCAGATAACGAGCTACTGCATGATCAACCACAAGAAGAAGGTATAAAAGATATAGACCATTAGAAAAGAACAAGGCTTTAAATGCCATCTGAGATTTTAGCTGAAAAGGCCTTTATTAGGTTAAAAAAAAAAAATCTACATTTAACAATATAGAGTACCCAGTCCTGTAGATTTCTACCGCAAACTCCTCTGAAGTAAACTACAAAGGATTGTGATGTTTCTTCTTTCAGACTTTTTTTTTTTTTAATATGAACTTTTTTTAAGGCACCGTATCCCAGTGAACTATCCTCCATTTCTTTTTCTTGCTGAAGCTGCAGATGTACATTATGCTAGTGTGAAAAAAAGCTAATTAAACTGCATAGACTCTGCAGGAGGCAGAGAAGGCCTGCAGTGCACGGGGGATGATTGATTTGGACTGTCACACAGCTCTGCTGGGTGTCATAACTTAGTGACAAATAAAGGATTACAGTGTCCCAGAGTAACTCTCTCCCTTTTATTGTTCACCAGACATCAAAGCACAAAAGCATATTAGCATTTTTAATAAGTAGTTAGGTCAGTCGTGGCTTACAGTTTGGAATTACTTTCTGGAAAACTAAAAAAAATGAAAGAAAAACCAAACTTACTGGTAGATTAAAAAATAAAATACCCACAAGGCAGGAGCGATTCTTCCATTGCTTTCGATCGAGAGTGCGTTATTTGTCTAAAACATGCAGGGAATGCCAGTTCCCAGGCCATTGTCTGAAAGCAAGATTTCTAGCTATAAAAATAATATTAAAAAGTTGAAAACATCTTATCAAAAAAGCACTTACTGAACTTCTAGCGTTCAAGGTCTGTGTGATGCATTATTTAGGCATTTTTTATGGCGAGCTTATTGTTTTCTGCTTACAATTAGCAGTATAAAATGATTTTTTTTAAAATATAAATCACCTTATCTCTAGCGAACATGTATCCCTGGAAATAAAATCGGGGGTGTCTTGTATTTTTAAGAAAGCGTATTTTGAGGGTGTTTGCTTTAAATAAACAGAAGTTGGATATGAAAATACGAACGGGGATGGAATAATGAGGCTGGTGGCTTTATGGGGATACAATTAGCTCGGCACAGTTGTTAACCTTTCCCTTGGAAGTGGGCAGAGCCCTTTTGGATGGCACTGCCCTGTGGAATCAGACAAGACGGCATGGTCGGGATGCTGTCTGTGTGTGGAATTCTGGGCTGGTCCTCGGGCACAGGGCTCTGTGTGTGTGTGTGTGTGTGTGTTTTCACACCCACAGCCTTTGCAAGCCCCCAACAGCAGCTGGAAAATGTCCCCTCCTCAATGGAGATGCCCCAAGTGGCGGCAGCTCCGTGACTCCCACCCTTTGGAGCGCTGTTACCGTGTTCCTGGTGTAGGACCAGCTTTCAGGATCAGGCTGTGGGACGGTCACAAATACCACGTGAGGTTTGAGCTGAACCTTTCTATACGAGGATCTTGGCTGGAAATGCTGTTCTGTATGGCAGAGGTGATCAAAACCAGAGCTGCTCCTCCATCCCCACCCAGCCCTGTGGCTGGTGGTGGTGAGCTCTGCAGCCAGCCAGGACAGACTCAGAGCCCCCATCCTCCCTGGGAGAAGAAAGGCTGCGGCAAAGCTGCAAAATCCACTCTCCTCTGCCTCGCTCTCAATGGCACAGGAGTCACCAAAACCTTGTCAAGGTGTGAGATGCAGCTGCCAAAATCAGTTTATTCACCCTGAAACACCGCCACAATTTCTGATGGCTGTTATCAGATGTCACTGTTATCAGTTGCTATGCTGGCACTGTCCTTAACAGGGTGCTGCGACCTTTTGTGGTGGCCTTTGCGAAGTTAACCCTTTACTGGCTGTCTCCTTTTATCTCCATGCTCATTCTCATCCATCGCTGCTCCCGCAGGTTTCATTGTGAGTGAGATCCAGCACTAAGAGCCTCAAGGATGCTTTTGGAGGCTGGAGCCCCGTTTTCTGAACCTGACCTGCAAGACAGGCAAGGGACTAAGGGTTTCTCCTGCAGATTGGAGGAAAATGCCACATTCCAATGGGACATTTGACTGAGCTCCTCTCGGATGTGTCCCCTTCTCCAGGCTGGCAGGGTCACCAGCGAGAGCTGACGGTGCCACCAGAGTCCAACAATGGGGCAACTGCATCCTTCTGGATGGACACAGCCTGTCCCAGGGGGAACTTCCATCATTCCCGGTTATCTCTTAAGTTGCTCAGTTTCTTGTCCCTTCCTTACTTCTCTTAAGCAGCAGAGTCTGCCTTCCTGCCCCACCAGCACCCACAGACTCCCTTCCCTCTCCCAAGGGCAGCAGCTGCTGCAGTGAAAAAGCTGCATTAGGAAAGAATAATGTGCATTTTTAAGCTGTCTCTTTATATAGTTTAGGAGCTGAAAATGAGGAAGAGAGCCAAGATCTCTGTGGAGCTCCAGCAATTATGCCATGGAGCACCAGTGGTGCAAGACCACATTTAGGGAACTCTGGAATGGGATGTAACAGCTGTAAAGCAGATACAGTTTTCATGTTATCCCTGGAGAGATTTCCTCCTTTTTTATAACTATTCTTTTAATACTTTTTAAAATGAAAACTTCATTTGCTTGGTATGAAATTACCTTTTAAAAAATAAAGAACTTAACTTTTCCTTACAAGAAGAAAACCCTGGGCTTGGGCACCCATGTGACAGACACCTTATAAATACCTGTGATAAATAAGAAAAATTGATACGAAATCTTAAAAGCCTCTTTCATTTTCAGAGTAAATATACTGTTTCTCAGTTAAGATGGAATAAGATGATTATTATAATCATGTGCCTGTACAGAAGCCACTTAAGATACAGTGGAGATGTCCAAGGACAGAACAGTATTTACCCACGTGTAGGTGCCAAAACACTGTGACACAGCGCAGGAATTTTCAATGGTAGAATTTCCACCTAAATTTAATTTCCTTTCTTTGATTCAAATAAAATCTCTCATTTCATTTTAATGTAGTGCTTTTCAGTAAATCCAAACTTGCCACACTTCAGGGCATTTAAACCTGTACCCAAAGCTGAGTTCTGCAGCGTGAATCCACCCCTGGCATTTGTGTGAGTTGGTCCCAATGTGTTTTGAATATTGTATTTTCTCAGGGCTACAGGGGCAGGATGGAAGAGTCTGTCTTCATTTCCAAGCAAGCTGGAAATCTCAACAGGACAAGGGATCTGAATGTAGGAGACTCTTAATCTTGGCAGGAGTCAGCAAGTCCCTTCTGCACTCACACTACAAAGACAATTTGCATGAGGATTGTGGCAAACTCTGATCCTCGGGATCTTATTTTTTGTAGTGATTTCCTCCTTCCCCCTAAAAAAAAGACAACAATGTGAACTGACTTATTTTCTGTCGGACACGTCAGCATAATTTATGCATACCTGCTCTGCACTTTCCAGTTGTTTTTCTAGACCTTTCTGGGCTCTAGGAGTCTCTTTCTCCTTGTGAATCCTGTACTCTCGCTTGTTCTTGTAATCTGGGAGGCTCCTGCATATTTGAAAACGATGCCTTCATTTGTTTTTCCAAGTTCTTAGTGAATCACTTGTTGCTGTACAAGTGACATTCCAAGCAGCAGATTAATGAAAGCGCCTTTCTTCTTTGTACAAGTTGTATTACGTCAGAAATTTCTCCACACGCACACCAGTTCCAGTTATCTGATTGATATCCTTAGACATCACGCATGAAATATGCTTTTATTCATGTATTTGTGTCTATAAACTGAAAAGGAGCCTTTATTCTGGAGGAAGAGTCCTGCAGCTCGGCACTGAACTGCACGGCTCCATCAACAGTTGAGCTGGATGCTCGCCAAGACCCAGCCTTATCTCCTCCAGCAAAATCGGTGGAAGGAACCACAAGAGCTCAATTTTGAAAGATCCATTTGGGGGGAAAAAAAAGTAAAAAAAAAAAGGCACGCCACAAACTCATGATGTCACTTCAAATCCACGGCTGGACGATGCTGGGTGGTGCACGTCCTGTGGGGCTCCTCGAGCTGCCCGCTGGGGAAAGAAAGGGCAGAGTTTGTCTGACCCTAAAAAGCATCACCTGGGGACTTTGCTGCTGGGGCTCTCATGCTCCACGTGGAGCAGAGAGGAAAAAGGCTCCTGTGGGCCCAGCCCATCTCAGATGTGATGTATTACCACATCCCAGCCCAGCCAGGGGGTGTGCCCATTGTCCTTGGAATGGCAGATGAAGATGAGGATGAGGATTTGCAGTGGGTATTTATCACACGGGAGCCTCAGCCAGATGAGGGCACCATTGGGCTTGGGTGCTCCCTCTCCCAAAGCTCTTCTGGCCCGGGAGGCAAGACCTGACAGGCAGAGGAGAAACTGGTGGAGAGCAGGCAGAGTGCAAATAACTGCTCTGGTTATATATGGGAGCCTGACAGGAAAATCATGCTCAGAAACTGTGGCTGCCTCATCCCTGGATGGGGCTTGGAGCAACCTGGAATAGTGGAAGGTGTCCCTGCCCATGGCAAGGGGTTGAAACAAAAGGAGCTTTAAGGTGCTTTCCCACCCAAACCGTTCTTTGTTCACCTGTAGGTCTGTGTGAGGTTGTGAGAACTGGACTGTGGGAAGAGCCACCAGCTCGTTCAAGTCTCTGTCCACCTGCAAACCAATTATCCGATGGGTTACCATGGCTGAGACAGGCTGAGAGCGCAGCTCAGGGCTCAGGATGTCCTTCTGTGGTCAGGTTTATGGCTTGATGTCCCCAGGCTGCAGGTGTCTTCCCTGCTGAGACCAGCTGGGATCAGGAGTCCTGAGCCTTTGACTGGGATGACACTGGTCTGAGGGCAAAATGTGACCTCAGGGTGCTGTTTCCTTCACTCTTTGCATCCCAGGTGTGGACATCTGGGAGAGTGTACATTAGAAATTGAGGTGGGTTTTCTTTCCACGCTGCAGGAGGCAGGTGGAGCCGGTGGTAATTTTGACCAGGTGAAACACCGAGAAGCAAAGTTTAACTCTGCAAGAGCCAGAATTGCTCAAACCATGACATGCCCCACCAGCGGCTGGAGGAGTTAGGGTTGGGCTGGCCCTGGCATCCATCACTTCCAACCCCATCCCAGGACTGTGACTTCCCCTTTGAGAAGCACCAAAGACATGGGGCTGCTCAGAGAGCCCATTCGCTAAAGGATTTCTCTAATCCATGAGCCATTAACAACCTCACACAAAGCAGGACCTTAGCAGGCAGATCTGGCCCAGCAACCAAAGCCCACAGGGGCTTAATTTCTCTCCTGTCCTTCCCCAAAGTGGGCCACAGCTAATGCCAAAAGGGGTTTATGCTATTACTGCAAGAGCTGTAGGAGAGAGCATTTCACTCACAAGCTCCCTATTTACTTCACTGCTTTAACACTCTGCTGGTTTAAGCCCTGGAAGGAAGCAGCAGAATTTGGAGGGGAAAAAAAAAAAAAAAAAAAGCTTTTACAGAAATATTTGTGCATTCTGTGCAAAAGCAAAGCCTCACAATGGCCAAGAGGAGAAGCAAAGCCCAAAGTAATTTTTCACAAGATGCTCCAAAATATGGTGAAGGGGGGAAAGGCAAAATGAGAGCAGGCCTGTGCAGATACCTAAAGAAGGCTGTGTAATATAAACTACAGGGTGTGCAGGGGTGCCTGGACTTAGGGGTGTTTTGGGGAGCACAAAACAGTTTTTATGCTTGTGCAAGAGCAGAGCACTTCCTCCCCCCCCCCTTTTTTTTTTCAGCTGAGACACAAATGAGCTGAAATGACAGAGACAGAATGGAAAAAATAAGCAGACTTGGATGTGGACTAAATGTACTCGCAGGATAGAATGTTAATTTTACCCAGATTTGGTTTCACTTGAGGAAAAAAAAAAAAAAAGAAAAAAGAAAAAACCAACACCGTTTTGTCTCTCAGAGCTGTCTGCACAATGTCTGAGTGTGGCACTTCCCAGTGTCACCCCAGAACTCAGGGACGTGGCCAGGTTGGCTTTGGCTGCACTAATTACCTTCCAGGGCAGAAGTTCCCCACCAACACGTGGCCTCTCCAAGCACTTGTGCTGCTGGAGGCTTAGGGGAAAAGCTGGGAGCCTTCATTCCGAGCTCCCTTGCTCTGGCTGCCTCGAATCAAACCTTAATTAAAATGGGAGTATTTGGGAAGTTAATTAAGGATATTGAATCAATTAATAAGACACTTAAACGATTGACTGTGAACAGTGTGATACTTCAGCTGCTGCTTTAGCTAATTCCTGGTTTAAGGAAGATTCCCACCCATCCAAAAGGCTCAGGTCATTAATGTTCATCTGGGACATGTCTTTAACCACCCAGCCCTTACTGGGATGAGCCTGAGGGAAAGCACCAGGGGCCAAAATCCAAGGACTCCGAGTCTTCTGGGGAATGTGGCAGGGGAGATGGTGTTATACAGGGTCAAGCATCTCTGGGTGACAGCAGTGAGGGCACAGGGAAGAGAAAAATGACCTTGTCTGTGAGATCCTCCTGTCCTCCTCTGTGGCATCTGCTGGCTTGGTCAGCAAAGGAGCATTTGCAGTGGGGACAGTGTCATTTCTACTCGCCTTGCACACAGAAAGGCCTCATCACGATGCCGGGGAGATGTCCAAAGGGGGCCTGACCTCCCCTCACAGCAGAAATATTAAAATATTCCGCTGCAGGATCACAGCGACATCTGAAACTTTCCTTCATTTTCTTCCCCCTCCTTTTTTCTCATCTCTTTGGGTCCTTTGGCCCATATGTTGCTAATTTTCTGTCTTTTCAAAGCACTCTGTTTCATTTAAAGTCAGAATACATTCTATTCATCACCATGAATTCCAGGGAAAAAAAAAGAGATCTCGAAGGTCAGTGTTCCCCTCAATGCATAAAATAAATGAGCAAAGCACTGTGGTTTTTTCCTTTAGCTTATTACTTTTCTTAATCTACTTTTTAGGTCTTGTGTGGGAGATCACAGGAGGGACTTAAGCAGTCTCTCCTAGAAAGGATTCTTATATATTCTTGCAAGAAAGAAGTCCTTCAAAACTGCCTGTCTTTGTAGCTGGATCTGCTGAGCCAGACTTCAGCCAAGCTAGTTGCTGGTCAGCATCTGGTGTGACATGAACAAGTCCCCAGAGGACTTCACTTTCCAGGAGCTCACTGTCACTTGCTGCCCAGGGAAAAAAACCCCAAAATTCCTTCTTCTTTGTTAAGGTATTGCACCCACACCTTGCAATGTGTGCGAGGGAAAATAACGAGATAAATGGTAGCGTTCGGATTTTTGCAGTAATAATGCAGTGGATCACAGTCTTACCAAAATGCAAGTTAAACTGTTGAAATGACTCAAAAGCAAGAAGAGAATGTAAGGTGATCTGCTTGTTTAAATCCTGTTGTTGCAGAGGGTGGTTTGGTTGCAGAAGGTCATGGCAGGGTGGCATTTCTGGGGGGACTTGTGGCAGATCCCCGGGCAGCCTGCAAAGAGTTAATCGTATCAGGCATCCACTATTTTCCTGCTTCTCTACAATTCGCAGTGACAAAAGCTGGTCTGTCCCCAGCTGTGACAGCCCTGGGCCAGCCCTCAGCCCTTTGCAGGCTGGAGCGACCCAGCAGACACAGCCAAACCCAAAGTCAACTTGAGAGCCAGCCGAACCTTTCTTTACAAAACCTCAGCCCACATCAAAGTGCCTGCATTTGTGTTCTGTTATGAACTGGGAATTTGGGCCAAGTTAGTTAAAATGTTCATCAAGGCTCAGACCTTTGTAGTGAATCTGGGCCTGAGAATTGAACTAACCTTAGTTTGGGGTTCAAGCCAGCCGGGAGGCAAGTGATGTCTGCAGTGGGATGAGGCTGGATGGCGGCTGGATTTCCCCCATTCCCAGGCTGTGCTGCTGCCTCACATGGGAAATGGGCTTTCTTGGGAACCCAAATACCCCAAATGCAAGTTGGGGGGCTGAAGTGTTTGGGTTTCCTTGGAAGTTTGCTGCTGCACATTTTCTCAGCCGCTTGGCCAGAGCTGTGGCCAGAGCAGGTCCAGCTGAGGCTGCAGCCTCTTGTCTGGCTTTGAAGGATGCTGTGCATCAGACCTTCCCACTGGTTTTGGGCAGAGACCTGCTCTTTGTTCAGGACACCTGCAGGGGGACCTGACCAGTAAATAATGTCAGGAAAGTTCCCCTCAGTGCTGTAAGATGCCTACTTTCATCTGGCACTGCTTCAGGGCTGGCACTTCATCAGCAGATGAACAAAGCCAAGTAATGCAGTACAAGTAAAATTATTACAATCTGGGGTATTTCCAAAACAAGAGCCTGACCAGGAAAAAAAAAAGAAAATAAAAAAAAAAATGGAAGGAGCAGGCAGGGAGGGGCTTTACCAGCTGATACCTTTAAGCTGTAAATTTGGTATAAATAACATTTCTGGCTGTTTTGAACAAGCACAGAGATTGAGGATCTGTAAGTGAAAGTTTCTAGCTCTGCAGAAGGGCTCCATCAATCTAAATGAAGGGCGTTCAGTGGGAACCAGGACCGATGCTACCGAAGGAATCGCAGCCTAAAATCCAGTCAGCAGGCAGGCAGCTGTTCTTGGATGCCTTTTCACCACGGGGCTATTTGATCTCTCTTGAGGTTGATACAAGTCCTGCAGACTTGAGTAATGGGTTCTTTTTGAACAACAGGCCTGCAACATTTCTGCATCTGCAATGGAAAACGCTGCGGCAATGAAAGGAAACAGAGTCTTTTAGGTCTTGTTTCTGGCTCTACCACTAATTTGTGCATGACCTTGGGCAAGTCAAAAAGCATCTCTGACCTCAGTTTACCTAGTGAGAAAATGGGAGTGGTAACACTTTCCAGGCTCTGCGGTCTCCGTGATTTCACTAATGTGTGTTGCCTCAGTCTGCCGAGACAAGTGAATCACTGCTCTGCCCATCCATAGGAGCTCCTTCCCTCTCCAAAAGAACCTCTCCGTACACACTGGGGGTAAAACACACTCATAACTCGGTGCTGGAGAGAGTTATAGCCTTCTCCTGACCCCTGAGCGTTCTCTGGGCTAATCCATCACGGTATCATTCACTGATCACCTGATGCTTTCCTTGAGATACACTCCTTGCTTTCAACCATGAAACAGAATTGTTCCTAGAAAAGCGCTCACATTTTAAGCCTGACTTTTCCATCTCGTGCCACGTTCCCCTTGCACACAATTAATTTAACACCCAGCTGGAGGTAAAATTAGGTGCTTCCTGAGCATTATGTTTTTTAAATTGCTTTCTTAATGCTTTCTGCTCTGTCAGGGCTGTCCTGCTGAGGAAAGGGCTAATACCTTCTCCCAAATTCAACTTTTCTCTCGGCATTGCAGCACAAGCAAGAACAATATCCCTGCTGTAAACGTGACCTTTTATCAAAGGTACCTATCGGGTTCTTCAGAATTCCTGCAAATCTTCCATGTCTGGAGGTGGTTTCAGGTCCACAGCTTCTGGGTTCATTAGACCTTGCACGGTACTCGCTCTGTGGGGACAATCCCCATGGATCATCCCCCCAGCCCCTTTCCAGGGAGGATCTTGACATTCAGCTTAGCACACAGATGCTGCTCTCTGAAATGGAGATGGGATTCTGGCTCTGGGAGCCGTGAAACCAAACAGGCAGCAAAATTTATAGCAAGTTACAGCAGTTTTCTTAACCTGCCAGGGAGGGAGGGAGGGAGAGAAGGACCCTACACGAGACATCCCGTGTCTGATTAGACTCCACGCATCCACGGCTATTGAAACTCTCTGATTCCCCTGTTTGAGATTTAGCTGCAACATCCCATTTGTTCCAAGCAGATATGTAAAGTCTCCTTGGTATTCAGGTTCATTTAAAGATTTACATTTTGTATTTCCTTGCTCCTTTTCTGACGAAGTACATAAAACAGAATTGTAAATGTTTAGGAAAATCAAAGCTATTCTTAGATGCTTGCAATTCCACTAAGTTCGTATTCTCTAATTTGTGCCATGAAAGGAAAAGGAAATCTGGGAGAGGAGCTTGTGCTTTGCTTTGTGAGGTTTTCTTCACTGCATTTCCATTGAAACTTGGGGCTCAGAGTTATGTTTCCCAAAGCAATTTAAAAGTCTCCTCTGTAAGTGCTGCCTCCAAAGGATGTGGCTGCAGCCACCTCTCCTACCTTTTCAGAGGGCTGTAGGGGAGAGTTTTAAAGTTAATCTCGACAGAACCAGCTCTGGGAGATGTGCAGAAGCTCAACTAAACTCCTCTGCCCTGGCAAAATTGGTGATAGATGAGTAAATTCTGCCTCACTGGGTTTTACAGAAATGCTGTGGTTTTCACGGTGCTGAGGCATAGCCGTGGCTGGAATAAACTTGATTCTTAATCCCATGAGCCAAAAAAAGCCAATCCATCTCTTCCTGAGCCCATGGCCAGCCCCATTGGTGCTCCCAGACTCACGGTCCACCCCTGTGTACCTACGTCAGAGGCTGGAAACTACTATGGGAGGGAGCTGGAAGAAGCAGTTTCAGATTAGGATCTCTGGAAGAAAATCACTCCCCGGGTAAATCCAAGCGAGATGAAATCTGCCTTTTTTTCTCCTTTCCACACACTCAACACCTTGAGAAAGTTCAGCCCCACAATGCCAGCTGGGAAGGGAAATGCTGAACAAAACTCCCAACCGTCAGAACAAGAATTTTCAAAGGAATGAGAATTGCATTCCCCGAAGCCAACCCCGACACTGCTCCTGGGTCTCTGCTTCTGAAGCTGAAATTAAAAAAAGTAACGAATAGAATAGGTAGGGTTGTTGCTTCAGCCTTTGCCCGGGTTTGTAGCTCTGTGGGAGAGGTGGTTCTGTCCAAACAAAAGTCTTGCAGTGACTGTGTGGCTTGATGTGCTCCAATCTCGGGAGTGGAATTCAGGAAAATCAAGCCCTCTTTCCTGCTCTGCCACTAGTCTGATGGAAAAACTGAATGTTTTCCTCTCAACATGTGCAGTAACGGGAATTCCTAGTCCAGAGAAAATTTCTCATATCTAAAACATTCCTCCAAATTAGGGGGGGGGGGAGTAAAAGCAGAGATGTGGAATTTTGTACAAAAGAAAATTTCAATTTTGGAGAACACAAAGGACAACATTTCCCTACACCCGTGTTCAGATGAGTCCCTGTGTCCTTCCCAGCTCCAGGAACCAGAGAGGACCCATGGCTATGTCTGGGGATGATCAGCAAGTCTGGAGCCCTGAGGATCCTGCCCTGAAGCTACTGATGAAAAGCACCAGATAAAAATTTGATGTAACAGATTGTTTCTGGTGAAGATTCTTTTTTTTTTTTATTATCTTCTTAAACCACAAATGTGCTACCGACTGGCACGGAGAGCACGCATGCTAAGGACATACACGTGCCTGCTGTGGGCATCCACCAGCTCTGCTCACTGAAGGGCTTGTGACTGCCCCTTGGACAAAACCGTGCTGAATGTCCCCTCCAGCCTGGCTCTGCTGAGCCTGGCCTAAGGGCAGCCGTGCAGCACATCTTGGTGAGGTTAGAGGAATTTGGCACGGTGCTTTCCCCCTGCAAGTCAGCGCTGGAGGAATGCTTTGCACATATGAACTATCTCATGCTCACCAAACCACTTATTAGTTTCAGGCACTGGCCCCTGTGTTATTATGGCCTTGATAACTTTATTAAATTCAGCCCCAGCTTATTCATCTCGCAGAATGGCCCTAACTATTTGTAGATATTTTAAAGTAGCCATCCTTGCATCGTGATCGCTTCCAGACCTCGCTGAGAGACACGCATGTGTTTGAAATGCCTGCTTTCCTTCTCCATTTCACCATAAAGTAGCCAATTTAATTTTGCACAATACCATTTGATAACAACCATGTGTGTGTGTCTTCAGCGTTTATATACTTCAGAGAAGGTACTGCTTGGTCAGTGTGAGATAATTTCACAAAGAAAAACGGAACCAGATGTTCCTCCTTTTTACTTGGCTTCTCCCTCTGCCTATCTTGTTTCCAATGTCAATCTCCACTCAGGTTTTCCATTACCTTGGGAAGGGGATATCTTTACACTTTATGTTTTCATTACCAACGTGCCCAACAGAGTGTGTGGAGTAGCTGAGGTCGATGATTATCAGCTTAGCACCTCTGAGATCATTATCAAACCCTAACGATGCTCAGGAGACAAAGGGAGAAGGTGTGTGCTGGGTGGGTTTTTAGAGGAACTCCAAAGGGAAAGGCCACCTTTTGCACCGAACCTCACTGACAATGTCTGGATGTACGGGATGCAGCCTTGAGCATGCCAGGGAGCAGCAAAGGGCATGGTCAGCTCCAGTAAACGGGCAGGAAATTCTTCAGGTGAGCAGATTGTCCTCCCCCAGGTGCTTGAACGGGCCGTTTTAGACATGGTTATTTGGTGAGGTCTTGTTGCTGTTCATGGAACTCCTGCCTGGCTGGCAGGGTGCAGGTAAATGTGGCAGCAGGTGAGTGCATCACCTGTATAGTGGGAAAGAGAAGGGGGCTTTCCCTGGAGTTGTAAAGCAGTCGGATGGGGAGGGCAGAGGGAATTGCTGCTGGAAGGAGGAGTTAAGCTGTGTAGAACCCAGCTGGGCAGGGGACATCCCACACGGGATCTGGAGGGGAAGCAGCAGCCTGGGAGAGCAGCTGGAAACCAGGAAAGCCCACGGTCACTGAGGCCACAGCCAGAAGGCAAGATGTGACATTTTAGGATCACCACGTGGCTTAATGGCTGTCAGCTGCAGAGAACAAGACCAAGCATGGACAGAGCAAGTGCAGAGACCCACGAGCGGGGGTCGCCCAGCAGTGCCATGGCCAGGCTGTGGAGCTCCAGTGCCATCTCGTTCACAGGTGTTTTTACCTGGGCACTGGCTGTTAATAAGCTCCATTATGAGGACACCACTTTGTGATCCCCCTGTGACTCACCAGTCTTGTGACATCCTGGCAGCCAGAGAGAGCCCTTGGGAGCCGCTATTGCTTGGAGTGTCTGGCCTCTTGGGCCAGTTTTGCTGGGCAGGGATGGATTCTGGAGCAGCCTCTGGTTCCTCTGCCTTGGACCCATGGAGACACATGGATGCTTCCCAGGATGACGGCAGGAGGCTGTCATGGACCTCCAAGAAAGACCAAGTCGTTTGGCTTTGAGGACATCACATGCTCTCTACTCATTGCCTTGCCTTTTATTTTGGTTCGAGCATGAGCTCAGCATGAGTCTTGTGTGTATTTTAGTCAAATCATCCCAAATGTATGGAAACCCTTATATAGGCGTGAGCTGATCTTACGAGTCACGCTCGTTGCCGTGAATGCTCTTCAGCATATGGCAAAGCACTGGAATGGGACAGTCCCCAAGCAGCTGGCTGGAGTCCTGCAAATCCTGTTGGGGGCTGGCACACAGGCCAGTGGGCAAAGGTGCTGCAGAAAGAAGGCCTGATAATCACCATTTCTTAGGGACCAATCCGAAATGCCTTCACTCCCTGTCACTGCTTGCAGGAATAACAGCAGGTGCCCACGCAGAAATCCTTTTCCCAGCACCTTCTTCATGTCTCCGCTTTCCAAGAGAGAAGTTGAAAGGCTTTCTGACAAGGATACAGAAAAAACACTATCAATTTTTTAAAAGTCTTTTTCTCTTGAATTGTCAACTGTTTGTGATTTTTTTTTTTTTCCCCAGCCATTAAAAAAAAAAAAAAGTAATTTTGTCACTGAATGCACTTTCAATCCAGTAAATTGTAGGAGAAGGCAATTGCACTGGAGGTCTAGCTGGAAGGAAGGAGAGATATTTGCTTAATACATGCTTAACTGGCAATCATCCTTGCACTGTCTTAAGGTGGCTTTCATCACTGGAGGCATAATTTGTCTCAGCCTTTCCAATTGCTCCCTCCTCTCATCTCCTGCTGCAGTTTAACCTGAACTAATAAAACTCCAGCTCCTGCCCTGAGCTGGTGAGGTGCACAGAAAGGAAGAGCAGTGCCCTGTGGTGAATAGAATGGTGGCAACTCTGAACGGTCCATGCTGGTGCCTACTGGGAGTGTGCTGGTGGCAGCAGGGCTGTCCCTCCCATCCCAGGCTGGCTGGGACCTTTATGCCTTCAGGGCTCCTTGGAGCAGCCACCCACAGTCAATTGTTCCATTGATTTCAGTGAGTATCAGCTGAGATCTTTGGCTCCTGAGGGCAGGATTATCAACCTGGGATATCTAAGGTGAGGGCTCAGCTCCACATGAAGGTGTACAGATAAGGGACTGGCTTTTTGGGAGGGTGAGTACAGGTGTTCAGAGCGGTTGTGGATTCTGTTTGCTAATTTAGGTATCAAAATGCTCATCCTCAGGGGTGTTGGGCACAGCCTCAGGTGTGTAACTTTGGTCAAATTCTTTGCAAAATACAAAATTCAGCTCTCTGTGTCTGTCTGCAGAAAAAAAACAACCTGTAAATCTGTATCACTCCCCACCAAAGTCACCTCACTGTGAGGAGCTGGCGACGCCACCACACCTGGCCCACACCACCTCCATCAGAGCCCAGCTCTTGTGCTACCACGTGTCAGCGAGTGAGAGTGACGGGAGAGTGTTTGTGCAAACACAACTCAGTAAGTATCAGGATGATTTTCATACAGTTCTAGAAATTGTGTGGTCTAACTTGGATCTTGTCATCCAAAGCACTTTGAAAAGTCTTGGAAAAGTGCCTTTGAAAAGAGACTGGCGAAGAGCTCCAAGCCCTTGTTGCTCTTCCTCGCCCCTCTATCATCCCAACACCCTGGTCCTTATTTTCTAGGTCATCCAGGCATGGCTTTCTCTTCTGCGAAAATGCTCAGGTCATTTGTTAGTGACAACAGGAGACGGATCTTTTGGTGATGTAAATCAATGTCACTTCAAAGCTTCAACGGAGCGATACTTATTTACACCTTCAGATATCAGATCCTTATGTTTTGCTTTTATGTGAGTCAAAGTTCTTTTTTTCTGAAAGGTAACATTTTGTTGCAAATGTCTATAATTAATCTACCTCGTTTCTATGGCAATAGACACTCTACAAATTAATAAAATAAATATTCTAGCACAGTTTAATTCTGGCAATGCCATGCTAAAAACCTTTCCATCATTCCTCATTACGAAGGCAGCAAAACGTGCTTAACAGAATATCTTATCAAAATTAGTGAAAACATTAAACTTCCCCCAAAAAAACTTCTTTTGAAAAGTTGTTCTAAGCAAGTTTCTAAAATCTCAGAAGTATTAAATCCTCATTAATATAAGCTCAATGTATTTATGGTGTCAAAAATGTGTTTTATAAAAGCCAAAAGCAGAGTTGCACAAGTTGCCTCATTATCAATAATCTAGCATCGTCCCTTTTATGTGTCATTTCTTTACACAATATACTATCATTTATGACTTTTAGCAAATACATCATGGCAAAGGATTACTCTCATCAGAGGCAGTCTTTGAAAAGGATATGCTAATTTCTAGAGAGCAAGAAAACATCAAAACAGTGCCAGCAAATAGCCAAGGGACTTTCATGTCTTAATATCCTTCAGAAGTGCTTTATCTCCTAGTGCAACGTGTATCATAGTATAAACAGGAAATGAAACAGCCAAGGCATCAAAGAACCACCAGTGCATGGCTGTAATTTTAGATCAGGTTTAATAAAGGTTATCTGCAGCAGGCTAATCAAACAAAAGGGTGTATGTTTTAAAGCGCCATTTGATAATTTTCATTTAAGGCTCCCGATCAAAGAGATCCTAACAATGTCTTACTGACTCCAGATAGATCCCTTTGCCTCACTTTTCAAAGTAGCTTCGTTTATTGCTGGTAAAACTGGTTTTGATGTTCTAATTTTTTAGGTGGAGGAGAGATCAGAAACTGCTCTGGTTTCCTGTGCACCTTAATTTGAAAAGCAATAGAAAGAGAGCTGAGAAGGAAATGAGCAAACACAGCAGAGGGTCAGGAAGATCTCAGGGTCACTTCTGCCAGCTCTCCGTGGACCGTGATGGGCAGACAGGGCCTCTTGTCCCAGACGTGATGCAAGGAGGGGATGAGACTGGGCCAGGCCATTGACTGGTTAATGGGAAGGCAAAATACCCTGGAAGTGAGAGACAGAGGGGGAAAAAAATAGGAGCTTGCTCTTGGCCAGCTGCCGGGAAAGGCAAAAGGAGCCAGACCGGCTGTTTTCATGACACTTCTCATCCTTGGCCACCAGGAGAAGCTCCGCTGGCACCATCCTTAGGCACTGGGAAAGGGAAAATGGCAATTTGACTGTCCTACTGCAGGACAGAACCCGCAGAGCTTTTCTCCTTTGCTTTGTGACCGAGTCCTTGATTGCACTTTCAGGCCAAATCTAATACGAGGTTCTTAAAAATAATATCTATTTGCTGCTTTCTGAAAGTGGAGTCAATCCTAACAGGAGAGATGAGAGAAGCTGCCCTCCTGCAGCAAGGGAGAGGCTTCTTTGGCATGCCAGTGTAGGCTTCTGTATTCCTGGTTTATTAATTATTCTGTTTGGGGAGCAAAGAGGGAGATGAGAAATTTCTCCAAATGAGAGCTTATCAAAATGGTTGTATTTCTGGCAAGACTGATGTATCCAAGGAGCTAAACATAGCTCAAATGTTTTGTCAAAGCTTTTCTGCGCCACTCAAGCCCAGGGATGTTTCGAACAGATTTTCACACAGAGAAGACGCTTCCCATTAAATAGGAATGCTCACCTTGAAAATAAATGTCTCTTACTGGGGGTGGGCCATGGGATGGTTATGGTGGGATGGCTCATGGAAGCAGCAGGAAAACTTACAACCATCCAGCCCTCAGGTACAGGCAGATCTGACTGTTTTGAGGAGAGATCTCAGCTTTTTGGGACCAGACTCCATCAGCAGTGTCCAAAGGAAGGGGCTGGGCAGGCTCAGCACCTTCTTTGCATCAAGAGTTTTGTGACTTCTCTGTTTGTAAAGCTTGTTGTTATTTTCATGGCCACAAATCCTAAGCTCTGTAGGGGGTAGTTCTAAAGAAGAATCCAAATAAATAAAAAATTCACCCTTGGGTGCACTTAATGTAGTTGGTAAGAAATGTGCTGACTCCCAAATGTTCTCCTTCCCACACACTTCACAAAATGTTAGTTTTATACATATACATATATTTCCTGCTGATGCTCTCTTAAATATTTCAAAGTATTCTTATGAACTAATATACTTTTATCGTGGTAGTTGTAGGAGCACAAGACCTTGGTTGTACCCATCCAGCCTCCGTTTGCTTCTTTTTCTTTTCAAGTAAATTTTAAATTACCAAAGAAGTGCTGATGGTCACAAAAATCTAGTTATTGGCCATGAAAACTCAACCATAAGTAATCTCCCCAAAACCAGTGCCATGAAATATTCATGCCTGGGGAGCGCTGCTCCAGGCAGGGCGGTCGCGTCCCATAGCAAATGCTCTGGGAGAGGAGAAATGGTGATTCCTCTGCTTCGAGACACGAGAATGCTGCCAAGCTGCTTGGCACGATGATGTGCTGAAGAACAGAAATCAGGGCTAGTTTATTGAACTGCCCACAGCAGGCAGTGGGGTCCCCCCAGGAGCCCCCGAGAGAGCGGTGCTGAGCAGTATCCCGTGGGATCACAGCCCATGGAGCCCTCCCTGTGCTGCATTACCAGCTCCAGCACACACACCGATCGATAGTGACCGCAGGCTGGGAATGAGCAAACGCCAGAGACTTTCCAGCAGCTTTTTACAGCTAATATTGGTACTCCCTAATCCCGTTATCAAAGGACACCATGAAAAACACCATGACGGTGGGTACGAGTTGCCAACCTTTTGCAGATTCATATACTCGAGGCCAGAAGACACCGCTCAATAATCTTCCTTTTCTGCTGACCTTTATTTCATGGGCCATTAGATTCAGTCCGTATCAAGTCCAATAACTGGCGTCTGACTGAGGTACAACTTGTGCTTGGCAAAAGCATATCTTCAAAGGAGGAAACCGGTCTTGATTGAAGACATTGGAGTTGGACACTTCACCACCCCTTGGCAGTTTAACTCGGTGGTTATGACAGTTTATTTCTGGGCACTCTTCTGCCCAAGGAAGTTAACTCAGGGCGAGGGAATGTGTGTGAGTAAAGACAACAATCCCTTTCTACTTAACCGTCTGCAGACACAAACAGGCACAACAGTCATTCAGAAATACTCCACAATGACTGCTGTGTCTACAGGCTTTATTTTGAATTTGTCTGCCTCGAGTTTCATCTATTAGTCCTTTTCAGCGTGTTCCCCTCCTAACCAAAGAGCTGTGATTTTACACTGACGTGCCTTTTCATGCCTCATCCCCATCTTCTACTTGGTAAAGGTCCCCAGGGCTGGGAATGTTTCCTCATGTCACCTGCAAATCTTTCTTGTCTGTTCCACCGTGGCCAAACCAGGGAATGGGTGAAGCCCTGGCCCAGCTCTAATCAGAGTAATAGCGACATTGAAGTTTGGACTTGATGATTTTGGAGGTATTTTCCAACCTCAATGGTTCTATAAATTCTATTTCTTTAGGTTCACACCTGGCTTGCCTGTGAACACACTGAGCTTGGGAGGGGTTCTCCATCATCAGAAAGACAGACACCTTGTCACATGGGCACCTGTCCGGCACATGGCCCTCACAGAAGTTACTCACAGGTGTCCCTGTGTGCAAGGCTGGGGCATCCACTGTCCCTGGAAATGTTATTTAAGGAGCGGTGCTGAGCTGTGCCTGCCCGTGTGAGGGTGCTTGGGCCATGGACTCCAACACAGGGTGTGGGCCAGAGAGAATGGCTTTGCTCAGCATCTGTCCAGGACCTCTAGACTTTGGGAAGATGTGGACACTGGCTGGCAGGTGGCAAATAAAATATACACGGTGCAAAACATGCCTGAGCTCAGCAAATCGTGTGCCTAAGTCCTAAAATTATCCAAGACAGTCTCCATAATCTTTATGGGAGAAAATTAAGTCTTCAAAGCAAGAAGGAATTTAAGCTATCCCCAGTTCAAAGAAAATTGCCACATGCCGACAAACATTAAGAATGATAATATTTTGCTAAAGCCCCAGTAAATCGTTGTGTGGTTTCCCTGCATTTCCTTTCCCATTGCTGTTTGTTGCTCGTACATCCACATTCGCACTGGGAGGTGAAGGAGGAAAAAGTCCCTGTTGAAAAGAGAAGAAAAAAGTCATTTTAATCTGATGCAATGCCCTGGGAGATGGTTTGAGTCAGGAACACTGCTTCCTGAGCAGGCTGCTGCTTCCAAGCATCTCTGCAGCATTTGCAGGCTACAAGAACATCCCAACCTAAACAGAAGCTGTCGAGTCTCTTATCAATCTGTCATATTAACAACTGTAATTAAAAGCATTAAGCAAATGCACTGAGGGCCTCTCTGGGAGGATGCTAACACCTGTGTTTGCCTCAGAGTTAAAGTAATTGCTTCAATTACAGTTTGAGGTCATTAAATATCTGTATGTACTCAGGGAACATGAAGGAAAACGGGGAGGACCTGAGAAATGAATTTTGGTGAAGTGTTTTGAAGCACAACAGCACAACTGTTGAGTGCTCCTTTAGCAGCAAAGGAGGTGGAGGGGAAGGCAGAGGTGATGAGGAAGGAGCTTGTGGTGCCTGTGTGGACAAACACAAAAAACCAAACTTTTCCCCTTCTGGCTACAGAACTTTTTCCCCCCCAAGCAGCTTCAGGATGAAGCAAGTTTCTGGATGGCTTCACAAAACAGGACAGAAAGAAGACACTCATCTGCCTCGACACCAACATCCCCTAACTCCAGCCTCTTCTTGTCCATCCCATGTGACTTTGAAGTGTAGGGAATTCTGGAGGCAGAATGTTACGTTTGTTTATTAACTGAGAAGTGAAAAAGCCTAAAAGAGAACACATGATGCAAACCCCCCCTCCACATACCCCTCCACGCCTCGTTTCCAGAAGGCTGGAGCTCGCTCCACATCCACAGCTTGATCACATATGTGTGAAAGGGATCCAGGCTTCCAAACTTGGGCTCGGAGCATCCACAGCCTGAGAGCAGTGTCTCCCTCCTGGCCCAGGGCAGGGGCTGAGCCCAGCAGCGAGGAAGGTCCTGCCTCCATGAAAACTCTTCCTCGCTCCAGTTACTTACTGGGTGAAACCTGCGTAAATCCGAGCGGGGCTTTCAGTTCAGAACCAGACTCCGGTTCAGTTCCCTGGAAACAGCTCCAGAGACTGCTGAATACATGCGAGCACTGACAGTGGTTAATGGGTACCAGGAGGTTAACAGGGGCTGTAAAGGCACCCGTGGTTGAGCAATGAGGGCAGGGATGGTGAGCCCAGCCCAGCAGGCTCTGGCTCCCAGAGCTGCACACAGGGGCAGTAAATCAGGAACGCCGGTTCCCATTACAGCTCACCCTGAAGGAGCTCAGCTACTTTGGCAGCACAAATGACATTAAACAGATGAAGAACAAAAATGGCTCAAATATGATTATAACGCATGTGTGTAACTGTCTCAGCCCCCTTGCAGCTTGCACCGTATGAAAATAACCCCATCAAAACAGAAAGACTTTTAGGGACGAGGTTAATTGCAAAAATACTCTAAATAAAATAATCACAAGGCTCCAAATATTGTTACTAGGGTGAGCCAGCAGCTTGCTCTGAACTTTACAGAACAGAGAGTTTGCTCTGCACTTGCAAACCAGGCTGCAAAAGAGATAAATCATAACTATGTGCTAGAACAAACCTGTAGCTGGTTTTTAATACACACCAGGTTACAGGTTTAATACACATCTGTGCACCGAAACTTCTGTCACTAACGAGTCCGAAGTCAAGCCCCAGATCATCCATCCACTGCTCAGCATCAGGGAGAGGGAGGCACATCTGGACCCAACACTGGGTCTCCCTACACCCTTCTTCCAGAGCGTGCCGACCAAAATTCCCAGTGTGTCCAACTCCGCTAAACTCCGCAAGGGATTGGAGGCAGAGCTGAGCTTCATCTCCCCATCACAGCCTTGTCCAGAAAGCTTGGCACTAGAGTGCACAGGCCTGAGTTGAATCTCCATCACAAGGCTTAAAAAGCCACACGAAGACTGCTATGAGTTTTCTCGTGTATGTGGAGAGAGCAGAGACCTTCGGAGGAGATTTGTGGCCCTCGCGACCCCCTGGTGTGAACGTGGGGCTGGGCGAGACTCAGGACTTCTGCCAGAGCTTGGCTTTCAAAGTTGGGTTTGTTTAAGTGACTCAAAGGGGTGCTGAGCCGCCTGGATGGAAGCCAAAGAAAATGTTGATGCAAATCCTGCAAAGTAAACCTACCCCCTCCCAGAGTCACGTGCCATTTAATTGTTTTGTGTTTTATTACATCCAACGTCCCCAATCTATCAGTGTGACAAGCAATGTGGCTCGTGTGGCAGCACAGAAAGGACTTCTGATTTGCTTTCCACCTCTGGCTCTCCCCTGCCAAATGCCTCGTGCTTCAGTTTTCAGAAAGCTTATAAAAAGGTTTAGAAACTGAATCAGCTTCGAGATCAGATGTCCCCAAATATCAGGGTAGTTTGTGTTCACTACTCCATATATGACTCTGAAATTAGTCCCTGAAGTTTGACTTGGGCTTCCTCTTAACCTCCCATCCCTCAGTCCAAGACAGCTTTAGGTTGTTATAGCATCTCTCCATCCAGGCTATCCCCCTAAATCTGCTCCCCTTCCCACATTTCTTCAGAAAGACACAGGAGTGAGAGAGTGATTGTCACCTCTTTTCTTTCTCTTTTTATTTTTACACCAAAATCTGCTTTCCCACCACTAATTGGTTCCTTAGCACTAAAACGTCAAGCTGTGATGGTTGTCCATAGGAATGTAAAGCTGCACACTTTCCAGTGCCCACAAGAAAGACCCTGAGCCAATACCAGGAGATGCAGAGGCCAAAATAACTTCCCTGAACATCTCCCCTCTACTACAGAGCATCTCCTGGAAGCAGCTCAGTTTCTGGCTGTGACAGCATTCATGGCATTCCAGCATGAAATTCCTCTCCCCTGATGAGGGCTGAGCATTGTGTTTGCAGGCTGCTTCCTTCCAGCACTTTTAGTTGGGAATAGTCTATAGGATTAAGCTGGCATTTGGTTTCCCAGTCAGATTTTTGGGATGTTATACTATTTATGTGATCAGAGGGAGGTGGGGAGCATAGGAAGGCCATCAAAGAAGGGAGAAAAGGGCTCTGGGAAGTGATAAAATAAGCTCAGTTTCCACCCAAGCTGTTCATCAGAAAATGGAAGTGCCATCCAGCAGCACAGGGACAACCACACTCTTCCCATTCCAGCCCAGGAGGAAGAGGTTGGGCAAACCCAGTTTTCATCTGAGCCTCTTAATACTGATGAGCCCCACCTGGCCGGGGGCAGCCAGGCTCTTTGTCAACACCTCAGGAGGAGGGGGGGACACCATTGCTTCTCTCAGCTTCATGTGGGTTTGTTAATTAGGGTAAATGCTCCCAACTGGGGCAGGCAGCGAGCGCTGCTGGGGCAGCCTTGGGACTTCTGGCAGGGAAGCTCCTCTGGCACCCGAAATAGCTGGTCTTGCAGCTCTGCGGGGATTTTTTTAGAAGGTAAGATCCTGAATTTGTTCTTTGTTTTAATGAACTTCGGTGCTCTGAGGTGGGGAGCGAGTTCTGCCCTTGATGTCCTCGTGTTTTTGGTGCTGGAGGTAGAGGGAGCTTGTTGCTCTTCTGGATCTTGCAGGAGCTGGGGCTGGTGGCTGCTGCTTTTTGTTTCCAGTGGGAGTCGATGCAAATAAACGCTGCTGTTTTGATCCACGTGGGTGACAGCAGCCCCGGAGGGTTGAAATAATGCTAAGAACAAACTTCATTAAACTTGCTGCGTGTCATGTGGCCTTCATGCAAAACCAAAAGCCGCTGCCGGTGCCCACGGTTGGAGCTGTGCGGAACCCAGGAGTCCTCGTGGTGAACCCAGCTTGGGCTTGGAGTTCGCTTGGGTGTTTTTTGGGTCGCGTTGTCCGTCTTTATGTTTTTTGCACAAGCCTTGCATGCGTTGGTATGTGTAGTTTTTACAAGCCGTCCAAACTGAAGTGCCAGACCTTTTGAAGTTTGTATTGTAGCAGATTAATTCAAGGTTCGTAGGATCTACTTGCAATGGGTTTGATAAGGTGCAGGAGGAGCAGCCTGGGGATCATCTAGAGGGCTGTGTCTCCTCCTGGGTTGCTCAGAGATGTTGGATGCATAATGGTGGGAAAAATTAAGTGTGTGATCTGGGTGTGAGAGGTTAAAATACATTTTGAGCACTCTAAAGAAGCGAACAGGAAGATTGGAGTCCAGGGCCTTGAACGGAAGAGATTAAAATGCTTTTGTGGGTTTGGTAGATTAAGGACGTGTTTTGTTTTAATTGAATTTGCTCCTGCGTTTGTCTGTCAGTGGTTCCCGAAGCATGAAACGCACCTGTGGTCTGTAGGAATCAGCTGAGGAGGGAGGAAATGCGTTCTGCCAGCCCTGACTTTCTGTAGAGAATGTGCCTGTTTTGGCTGCTGGGAAGAGCTCTGGGTTATGACAACAGAGAAGGGGCATTTCGGAGCCATTAATGACATCTGCAGCCTCGCAGGAATGTGTCAGATAGTTAATTATTGTGTTGAACTGTAATTCTATCGTGCCAGAACATAAGTAGTTTGTTTGGGTACTCTTTCCTCCCCCCCCTTCCCCTTTGCTGAAGATAAAGGAGTTAAGTTTAATCATTAAATCTCCATCTTGATCCATGTAGGTCACGCACCGAACCAAAGGCAGATAGTGCAGCATTTAGCAACCTTATCTCCTTTACAATAAAGAGCAAGCAGGAAGCCGACTTTGTTGTCTGTTCTATTTTTTAATATACGTTTATTTAAAGAAAAGCCATCTCGAAAATGAGGGGGGGGCAGGAGATAGATCTTCCAAACAGCAGCTTCTGTAAACAGGATGAAATCAGATAAAGAAATTACTGTAAAAATATTGCCTCATCTCTAAAGCTCAGAACTTTTTTTTTTCTTTTGCTCTTTTTTATCTTTGAGAAAGATAATGAAAGAGGAAGCTTGAAACCACATTTCCATTGATGTTTGAATACACAACTGCTGGATTTAAGAACTGGAGGAGATCAAAGGGAATGGTTTTCATTCCGATAAAATTATAGCAGTTCTGGTATAGGGTGATGGGCTCATTTATGAACTCTACGACACGAATAGTTGTTAAGGCACCTTTTTTTTCCCTTCCCTTTGCTAAGAACTAAATGAAAAATGCCTGGAATTCCTAAGGATTAATTAGGAGTGTGGCTAATAATGTTATAATAGATACATACTAAGGGCGTACGTCTCTCTTTAGGATATTCTCTGGGAGCACAAAACATCTGTACAATTCAAAGGGAATAGGAATGCCTGTGCCTTGCTACCGTATATTACAGTTCACATGACATGAAAACTTAACAGCATTAGGTTACAGAAGTATGTACCCTGACACCACGCTCTGCTGGTTTAATTTTTTATTAACACATACTCTGACATTCATTACTGAGCGTAAGCTGCAAGTTAAAGCCATTCATGGGTGCAGAGCTAACACAATTATTTATCACAGGCTTTATTATGGTTTTAAACTGTGCAATAAAAGTTATCAGGACGGGTCTATATAAAATGCAGGAGTGATACAGCTGTGATTGAACGGGAGATCTGAGGCTGCAGAGCTGGAGAATATCCTTGAAGGCTTCCTGTGCCTGTGGAAGGAAGGATCTGTTGACCTGGGAAGGCTGTGCTTGAGTTCTTGGGGAAACCTTTTAATTTTTTTTAATTTTTTTTCCGAGAGCTGAGGATTATATCAGGGCTTGTGTCAGCTGCAGCATGGTAACCCTGCATTTGCATGCCCTGAGGATGTGGATGTGCTTTAACACACTCGATGCAGAAATGAATTTGTCCGTGCCGGCCGTACGGCCCGGCTTGGCACGGAATCCAGTTTGGTGGGTATTGATCCACTTTTCCTTAGACTTCAAAACTTGAAGTTTCACAAAAGTCACTTTCTGTGTTGGTCGCAGTGCAGTAGAAAAAAATACAAACTTTCAGAGCTGTTTTCTTCTGGTTTGTCTGGAAGGGTGGGTTTTTTTCCTTGTTTCAGTTTTGGGTTTGGGTGCGAGGGGGACTTCTTGCTCTGTAATTTTGTTATCTGAATGAAGTCATACCAAAACCAGTGCAGAACGAGGGCAGAGTGCTGGAGGGGTGTTTCACTACAGGTCACTTATCCGTATGGAAATCCAGGTCTGCAGGAGTTGGTGTTGATGAGCTGATCAGGGAAACTCTTACCCTGAGAGGCCAAGTGCTTGGAACAGTCTGGCTTTGTTAATGATGGTTCTGCAGAGGGAGATGATGATTTGCTCATGAGGCATAAACCATCTCCTAAGGCCATGACCAAGTGCAGGACTAGCATAGAATCATCACAGAATCATAGAATAGCTTGAGTTGGAAGGGACCTTAAATATTTTCTAGTTCCAGTCCCCTTGCCATGGGCAGGGACACCTTTGAATAACTCTTGCTTCAGTTTTAGTTTTAAACCTCCTTCTCTTAGAATGAGATAATCACTTCTCTCTTGTTGGTTGCTTTGCCCGTCTTGGACACAACACCCTGGGGGCCCATCCTGGTGTGAGGAGGGGGGAATTTGCAGCAGGACAGTTGATGCTTTAGCAAATCCAGCGTGATGTTTGCTCCTGGTCAACCCATTTGTGCTGCCTCTGTAGGGTGGGGACAGCCACTTGCTGCAGGAATGTCTGTGAAAGGATTTTATTTGGTATTTCTTGAAGCAGGCAGGTTTGTTCTCTGCTGTGGACTTGGAGGGCACGAGCCTGATCCAGTCTGTCGGCTGAGCCTGTCTCACCTCCTCTCTCCGTTACTCTTTTCATCAGAACCTTGAGCAGGATGTGGTGCTTGTGGCCTCGCTTGTGCCTTATCAGATGTGGCTTGTACCTCAAAGCAGCAGAGCAATGGGTGAGCCCTTGCCCTGCCTCATTTTATTTAGGTTTTTTGCTGGCAGAGTGCCCTGTGTGATGGCACACCGAGCTGCCCAGTGGAAAGGATAATGTTGCTTCAGCCTAAAAATAGCTTCTGCTCAGGGTGGGCATAGAGGAGAGTTTGTGCAATTAAAATGGTGATTATTGAGGTCATGCTTACTAAAGTCATCTGTGACTTGCTGAACTCAAGTTAATGACCATGAAATCCATGGTTAATAACAGGGTGGGCATTAGTGGGGTGGGTGATGTGCCAAAGGTAGCCAGTGGAAGGCAATAAAAAATATCAAATTATATTATTGCACAGTTTAAATTGTCACTTGAGTATTTGGTCCCCATGACTGTTTGAAGTTTGTATTTTATTTTTAAAATGCCTTTTAGGAACTATTCAGTGAGACTCCTCTGGTATTTGGAGTTAAGTGCTGAGATTGCTCAGTGGTGCTGGAAACACCGAGGAAAAATAGTTATACAAAACATAGAAAACACAAAATGTTAAGGTTATTCCAGTAATTGGGAAATTACTGACCTAGATAAATACATAACAGCAAATAATACAATAGATATTTCTTCCAGCTCAGAGTCATCTACAGCTTTTTCTTTTCCCTGGGAATCAAGTATATCTCCTTGCAAACCAAACCCCATGGGAGCCATTAAGAAGTCATTAATTATTTTTGTCGTAGGTGACATTGTGGGGTGTCATTGTAACGAAATATGTGTGGTCATGGGCTTGTGCTTCATGGTGTAGGCAGCACAGGTTTGCCAGAAGAGGGTGGCAGGTGTGTTGTGTCTCTGAAAGCGCTGTCCCCAGTCCCTCTCCGGCACTCACCCATCTCACACCTCCCTTGCTGCCTCGGGACACGATCCACGTCAAACCCAGGCTGAGCTCCTTGTGCTCTCACCAGCTCTTGCTGCTCCTTGATCGCCAGCGCTTCTCCTCTTGCTGTCACATCACAGGAGTGCTGCACCTCCTTCGTCTCCAAGGGCTTGGAAGAGGACACCCAGTGTCTGCTGCATGAGCTGCTCGTGCCCCTGCAGCACCAGCCCACGAGTGCCACAAAGTCAGGCACAAACTGTGCACACGGGCACTGCCACCCCTGCTTGGTCCCTGTCCCCTTCCTGAGAGCATCCCTGGGGGAGAACAGGCACCCAGCTCCCCTTGGTCCTCTCCTTCTGCAGGCTCCAAACAAATCCCTCAGGGGAAACAGATGCACAGACCGAGGAGTTGCTGGAGGAAGAGGAGCGCAGCCAAGTCCCTGTGATCTCCTGTTGTTCCATCTCCGTCTTGAAGTGCTCATGGCACTCTCTTAGAAGTGCGTTTTCCATATAGATTGTCCACCTGAGGATATGGGATCCCTTTGTAGGCATTAGTTAGTTAATTAAGTTTCACTGTGCTTCTCTGAGGCAGGGAAATGATGCTCCCTGGGTTTTTACACCTATGTAAACTGAGGCATGCAGAGGTTACTCATCCACGGGAAAGTCCAGAGGCAGTTTGCAGGAGATCTGGTTCAGGGGGTAGTATTTCCTCAGGAAAAAAGAAAGAGAAGTCCTAAAAATCAGGGGGGGGGGGGAAATCCAAAGCCAGAAAAGCCTCAGAAAAAGGAGAAATAATTTTTTTGGAAAGCTACACATTGAAGCAATTTTAAATAAAGCATTTGGAAACAAAGCACAGCACTTAGCTTAAAATTAAAATCTTCTGGTGGGGAATAGGTTCTGCTTCAAACACCACAGTCTTAAGTACAGGTCAAACCTCGGTTTAAGAAGGACCAGGAGGATTTTCGGTGCTAAATTAGAATTGCCAAAGGGGTGAACAGCAAAAACAAGGAGAGAGAGAGGGGAAGGATGCTGGAGGAAGGACGTCGGGAGCAAGTCTGAACTGGGGACGTGGAGGCTTGTGAGAATCCCTCAGCTTGCCTTAGAAAGCCAGTTTTGTTTAGCTAAGCCCCAACTCAAACACACTTGAAAATTCAGAGTTTTACCAGGCTGGTATCGAGCTGTGAACAAGCCACTATTGTTTGAGGGAAGAATGACATCCCTGTCACCCGCATTTCGGGGATGCCGGGGCGTGAGCCTGGCTCCTCTGGGCAGAGCAGGCACGGCACAGGCTTGGACTGAGGCTGCACGTGTTAAAAACACTGACACTTCTGCACACAATGAGCGCTGTCAGCCCCTCGGCTGCTCCTCTTCTCCCCAGGGATCCATCCTGCCTTCCCAGTGACTCCCCAGTCGGAAGGAAACATCCACTGGCCGGCGCGTTTCAGCCCCCGAGGAAGAGCAGGCGTGCTCTGGGATGGGAAGTGGTCATGCCATGGGTGCACAAGGGTTCTTCCCCGCTGAGGAACGGGGAAATCAGGGCCGTACCCAAGGGGTGTGCTCGGTGCCAGCCATGCAAAGGGCTCACCCAGCACCTGCCAGCGCAGCCAGGCTGAGCCTCGGCAGCTCGGGAAATGCCTTTTCCCGCACGAGGCGAGGGAAGGGAAAATGAAGAGATGAAAGCGTGGTGAGCTCAGACAGTGTGAACCGGCCCCGGGCGACAGCAGGGATGGGTGGGAGGTGATGGCAGCCAAGCCTGGCTCCCTCTGCCCTGCAGGACCCTGCATGTTCAGGCACCAGTGAGCACTTGCCAATGTGCCAGCGAGTTACTGGCTGATTCTCACCCATTTGTGCTGCTTGGGCACCACTACAGAAACCACCAAACAGGCAGGAAGGGGCCTGTTTCCAAGGGGGGTGCAGTAGGGTCGGCTGGAGGTTGGGCTTTTGGAGCTGCTCGAGGGTCATCTCATACACGTGTCACTCCCACCAGCTTCCCCTGGGGTCACCACTGGGATCTGAGGCAGGGGAGTGATGTGTTCTTGCCCCATGGTGCAGTATTTCTTTGACGTGGGGCAAATTCTGGCTGATTCTCCAGAACGCTGGCACTTTCCAGACCATGTTTACAGTTTGAATGACTTAAGAGGGTAGTTCCATCACAGGAAAACATCTTCATCTAGAGCAGATCTGTCACCCAGTGGTGGTGAGGTGCTTCTGCCATGGTAGCCATTTAAGATGACACCTCCAGATAGTATCAGTGGTGCTGTAGTTAGATACTCATCTGATTATGACTGTTAAATTCTCTCGTGCTGTTGTCCATGTGTGGTTCTTAAGCATCTGTGCTGGTCCCATCTTCTTCTCCAGGACACCCCTCTCCAGAGCTGAGGAGATGGTGCTTCCATGACCTCCTCCTTGCAGCGTAGATAAATTCCCTGCCCTGCTCCATGGCCACCTCTCACTCTCCAGCGGTCTGCTGGAAGAGCAAAGAGCTGGTTGGGTCAGGTCTGTGGGGTGAAAGCAGAGCACGGAGTTAGGCAGGAGAGAGCAAATGGTCCAACTGTCCCATCCTGGTTTACTCAGTCAACCCATGAGCAGGCTCCATCCACCAGAACGACTGGGCCAGTTGGCATAAGATGGGTCCTGTCAAAGAGGGGTCTCCAGCCCCAAATGTGGTGCCACAAGCACCCTGACCTTTATGCAAAGCCATTCTTGGTGGTGCTGTGGAATCAGGAGCATTAGAGCTGCAAATGATGTTGGTCACCGCTTTGCAGAGCAGGGAATTTATCTGTGGGCAATTCATGTCCCACAGAAGCTGGGGCAAAGAAAGCAATAATTGAAGCTCGTGCCCGCTTAAAATACCTTACATCAGAACTGAAGAACTGAAGCTGTTTTTTCCACTGCAGAAATTATTTGGCCTTGAACCATCCAGACCTCACTTGCTATTCTGCAATTGAATAGAGCCTTTTGTGAGGATTTTAAAAAATAATTACTACAAAGCACTTCAAGAGGAATTCTGATTGTCGTCTAGTTTTCATTTCATGCTTTCATGACATTTTTGTTCAAGGATGAATCTTTTATGAAATGTCTGTTTTAGGTTACACCCTCCAGAACCTTATTATTTGCCTTAAAAATTCCATCAGGGGCAGGAGCATATTCTTTAAGCTCTCCCATTAGTATAACTAAATTCATCAGAGTAATATTACTATTCATGCAAAATAGGTGTCGTCTTTCTTTAAACCTCTTGGCAAGTGGTTAAACTGATTTTAACAAGTATGCAGTGCCAACTTCTTAAAGCTTTGAAAAGTCTGAAGATTCCCAGGCTGCAAAGGACTATTTACATGGTTAAAATTATACACATATCCCCTCTACTTAAAACTGTCCCCTCATCACTTAAGACCCTTGCAAATCCATTCTGACTTCAAAAGAAGGAAAAGTTCCTCTTCCAAGAATTTTTTTTCTCCCTGTCAGCACAGCCTAGGCTTTCCAGGTTGTGAGAGCCACCGAGTTTAGCTTGAGGGCCAAACTGAGCTTGTAGTTTCCTGGGTGCCACTTAGAGAGAAAACTAATCAAACGTCTTGTCTTTTTAAAGCCAGTTGAAAATGTAATTAATGGTAGAGATAAAAGATCTGAAAGATTTTGGAGATGCCGATGTCCACTCTTGTACCACATATCCAGCATCACAAGTGATGCCAGGGAATCCTGGGGGACACTTTCCCCTAAACTGGTTTACAAATTACACCTTGACTGTTCTCACCCATCCAAATGCTGACTCCTTTCCCCAGCCTCTGGAACAGATGACTCTGAATGACCCCGATGCTCACCAAAGGAAAGCTTCAAAGCTGTACCCGCAACGAATTCATGGGAACTAATTGTTTTAATTCCTAGAAATGTTGAGGGCGGGATATTTGCAAGTGTATTCAGCCAAGGGGTGTTGTGGGTAGCACAGGCAGGTGAAGCCACACTGGCAGAACCCACCCAAAGGATGTGCAGTCTTTCTGTAGAGCAGTAAATCTGAAATGCCAGTAAAAGATTAAAAGAATTGTTCTCATCTGAGATCTGTAAGTTATTGGACAGGGCTCGGGGAGCTGCTCTGGCCTGAATTATATATCTTTATTACCTTCCCTCCTGGCCTGGAAACCTCTTGGTAAATTCATTGAAGTTCTGATTTTCCTCTGAAGGTATCACACTAATGCCAGGGAATCCTATACCTGTTCAGGATACTTGTCTCATCTCCAGTCTCCTGTTGGAAGTTGTCTCAAGCATGAGGAAGTTACTGTGCTGATCCCAGCAGGGAAAAAGGGCATTTGATAAAGCACTCTGGGAACCACACAAGCTACATGTGTTCCTCCTGTATTCCTGTGCTCTAATTTATTTTCTAACTGTATTGAGCTGGGCTAATGTGTCAAATGGAGTGATGTTTCCAGGCAAGCGCTGTAAGTCATGTGCTAGGCACGTTTTGTGGAAGTCCTCTCATTTTCACAAGCCTAAGTCAAAAAGCTGAGATGCCAACAATTGCCTCGAGGTCAAAAGTTGTTCACATCTCATGTTTTCATCTGGGTCATTGCTGAGGCAAAAAAAAAAAAGATATATGTACGTAGCATGGTGGGGGAGTGGGGTAAATGGTCAACCACAATGCACAGATCCAGATTGGGATCTAAATACCTCCAAAGTTCAGGAGTTCTCGTATCCTGGGAGCAGGTTCAAAGCCCTCTCAAGATCGCACAGCCCAGCCTGCTGTACTTGTTGTTGTACCTGTCTGACTTGCAGGGCGACCAAGGGAATATCTTTCTCTAAAGGCTCTCATTAGAGGAAATATGAATTACAGAAGGTAACTCAATACCTACCTAGGCTCCTTGCCGTCCTGCTTTCCCACTTTCTTCAAAGGAAAGTTATCCTGTATTTTGTGTGGATTCAAATCAACACACAAAGGAAAATATGTGTGTTTTTGAGCCCAGCAATCAGCTGGGAATCTGCACTGAGGGAGATGGAGAGATGCTGACTGTGACACAGTCGGGTCAAAAAGTCTCCATCTTGATTTGCTGCTATTTTTTCAAAATAGAATATTGTTTAAGTGGGGGGGAGGGAAAGCAGGGTTTTTATGGAGCACTAGGTGCATCTCCTTGTCTGGTTGTGAAAGGTGTGCAGGCTGGTGGAATGGCTCTTACTGTAGAGGAGGGTGATGGAGCTCAGGGCTGCTGTCCTTTAATGGTCCCAGCAGTTGTGAGGCACATCCCACAGTGCAACCCCAAGCCCAGGCCCCTTTTTAGGTGCTTCTGGAATAAGCACAAACACCGGCGACAGCAACAATTGCACGTGTTCCTCTGCAAAGAGATGCTCTGTGCTCTTCAGAGGTCAATGG
Source organism: Sclerurus mexicanus (assembly GCA_013396755.1). Classification (NCBI taxonomy): domain Eukaryota; kingdom Metazoa; phylum Chordata; class Aves; order Passeriformes; family Furnariidae; genus Sclerurus; species Sclerurus mexicanus. The sequence continues at coordinate 1,162,803 of VWZF01004705.1, read as the reverse complement.
CTCGTGTGCGTGTGGTGGAGCAGTCCCTGGGTGAGCGGCCTCCGAACAGCATCGCGACGGCAGGATCTGGGCTGGCCCCCAACCTCATTGTGTGAAGCACCTTGGGATACCCAGGGTCTGAAAGGAAACTCTTTTATAGCATAGCAGTCTCTGCGCTCCCTATCAAGTGCCCTGCATTTAGTTGCGAGGCTTCTGAGATGCGTTTCATGGTTTGAAAGGGGCCATTAGGAGAACCCCCAGGAGCTGCCGGCAGCCGCAGCTGAGCCTGGGCTGGAATCGCTTCCCCAGGATGCGCGGGGAGTGAATAGCTGAGCTCCTCTGCTCCACTCCCAGCCCGGAGTGACCAGCTCATGGCAGCACTAATTAAGAAGCAGACAACTCTCACTTTCAAAGCAAAGCTGCTGTCAGCAGGAGAAGGGAGAAATCCCTTTCCCTTGGCGGGAGGCTGGTTAGTGGGACAACTGCTGGACAAAACTAAGGAAGCACAAAGCGCTCAGCCTGGCTCTCTCCATACAATGGCACAGGGATCTTTGAAATGTAAAAGTTACCTTCCCAAAGAGGAGAGAAGTGGCGAAGAACAGAACCAAATTGCACTTCTCTGATCTCTTACTTTATTTTTTTATTAAGGCTGTTTAAGGATCTTTTGATCTCCCTGAGGTATTTATTATCACGGACTATTTGTCTGCAAATAGTTGAACGCTAACACAAAGCTGCACCGGGAGAGGATCAGGTTGGTCGTGAGGAAAAAATTCTTTCACTGAAAGAGTAGTTAAGCATTGGAACAGGATTCCCCAGGAAACAGTGGAGTCACTATCCCTGGAAGTGTTCAAGAAACAAGGAAGAGTGGCATTCTGTGATACAGTTTAGTGGCCGCGGTGGTATTTGGTCCAAGATTGGACTTGATGATCTTGGAGGGTTTTTCCAACCTTCCTGGTTCTGTGATACTATGAATGGTGACATCACTGAGATCCAAAGAGAATTCACATGGAGCAAGGTCTCTCCAGGACTCTCGAGTGGAGGGAGCTTTGTCCCCAGTGAGGATTAGGTGGGTTTTCAAAGTGAAGTCTGAATTCTTTTCTAGTCTCCCTGGAGCACTGAGTGTTGCTGAGTAAACTCCCTCCCCTACTGCATTCCCATCTGCAGGGTCACCCTCTGACAGTGCTGTGGGATGGCACAAGCACCAGACATCCTGCTATTACTGAGGTTTACAGGGGTTCAGTCCCAGGATCCCTTGATCATTATCCCAAAGGATATCAGTGGGTCCCTTTCCCCATCAGTAGAGGTTGCAGCATTGAGCCTCAATCTTGCGCAGGTAAATCAGAGAGGGAGGATGTGTTAATTAACCCCGGAACGTGTGACCAGTGAAATTTCACCTGCAATATCCATCCTCCAAGCACCTAAAGAGCAGAACAATGTCAACAAATTGGACAGGATTCAGAGAAGAGCAATAAAAGTGATGAAAGGGCTGGACTGATTTATGAGGAAAGATTAAAAGAGTTACATATGTTTAGCTTGGCAAAATGATGACTAAGGGTGGGATACGGTGTCTGTCTGCAAGTGTGAGAGGGGTGTAAATACCCAGGGAGGATGGGAATTATTCAGCCCGGTTCAAGAGGGAGTAATAAGATTAAATAAGGGAAATAATCTTTGTGACTGGGTTGAAGGGGAAAAAATTCTTCATGGTTAGAGCCCATTTCCCATGTGGAATAATCTCCCAATGGAAATAGGTAAAGCCTTAGGACTTGAATCATTGGAGGGGGGTTAGAGGAGCAGAGCGCTGGGGAAAACAACACGTGAGTAAGAAAATGCCAATTCCTGTGATTCCAGCCGTGCCATGAGAGCACTTAGGATGTTTCTGTGCAGCCATTAGCCAATGCTTTGATGTGAGGAGGAAGAGGGGGGAAAAGACCCATCCAACCCAACAACGGTTGTACAAATTATCGACATACTCAAAACTGCAAATGCAAAAGGGAGGAAATTCAAACCATTAGTGCAAGTCTGCCATAGAGTGCCACGGCCAGGCTGTTGGGAAGGGTTGTGAAATCCTGTCCTGGGGTGTGATGGGGGGAAGAACTGACCTCGTTCATCCAGCAGTGCTCATGAAGGTGGCCCTGAGCCCCTGCGTGACAAACCAGCTCAGGATCAAGTGGGAACCAAAGTAAAGGCATTAGCAGGCTCCTAGTTACCCTAATAGCTTCTTATTTGTACAGTGCTTTTTCTAACAATAATTAAAATAAAAGGTTTTCCCCCCTGTAATTGTGAGAAGAAGTAAAAAAAAAAAAAAAGTAATAATATGAAGAGTGCAACTCCACGTTACAAACAAGAACCATATGTTGACTTATCATGGGAAATATGTAAATACAGGCTGGAGCTGATCCGGAGCACATGTTGTTAGTCATGAAGCAGCTATTTAAAATTCCATGGCTGGATCATTAACTTCACAGTATCCTTTATGGAAGACAACAGAGGGCAAATAATCGGAGTGGTACTGAAAATAGCCTTTTTCTGCAGAAATCTCATTTAGCTGAGTTTTATAGGAAGCCCTTTGTGATCCGTCAGCTGAGTGGGAGCGGGGTCCTCTCCTTGCTGGTGAACTGGGAGGGCTTTCTGCCCCACCAGTAACATGCCCTGGCTCAGAAATTCCCTTTGGATGCTCAGGAATGGCCTGTTCTCATCCTGCACCGTGTCAGAGGAGCAAAACAGCTGCGGGAAGTTGATGGCTCACCTCTAGGTCCCACTCGAAATGTGGTTTACCTGGAAGGATGCGGTGATTGATCACACGAAGGAAGGCTTGTCCTGAGGTCTCTCTAAAGCTGTGGCTGTGCAAAGCTGCTGTTCAAATCTCTGCTTTGCAGTGTATTTTCTCAGTCATCCCGGGCAGGTCACTTCTGCCTCTCATCTCTTTCTTTTCTCAGTCGATCCAGACAAGACGCCTTCTCTCTGGGGCCAGCTGTGATCAAAGGAGGGCCAGATTGAAAGAGATTCCATAATTAGGGAAAAAACTCATAAAATGCAAGAAAGAGATCCTGGACCCCAGAGAAAGCTGTGCCTTAAGCAAACGCTTTAGAACAGTGAAAGGATGGATTTAGACTAATGCAGTAACTGGGATGGGCATCGTCTCGTCCCTCTTGGGCTGTGCAGGACAAAAACCTCCCAGAGCCCCTTCTGGTGCCCCCCGTTTTGGTGTTTTTGTGCAGCAGCCTCTGCAGACAGCCCTGGGCAGGAGGCAGGGTGGGAGGCTGAGCAGGCTGCAGGGGTTAAAAGCGTTGCTAAGCCTGTAAATTGGGACCAAACGTGTCAGCACCGGCCGTTTCCATCCCAGAAAACTGGCAGGAGCAGCGTTTCGCAAAAGTCCTGATCTGCACATGCTTGGGTATTGCTCAATTTGTTTCTGTGTCATCTTGGACAAAACTCAGAGCCCAACTTGGTCAGCCAAGAGCTCGGTAGTGTCTGGTGTGAGGTGCCTTTCCACTGGGGAGGGAGCCCGTGGGCATCCCCAGGCAGTGGGATTCGGGTACCAGCTGCTCTCTGTGAGGTGCTGTGAGTGGTCCCTGGGACAAACGTATTTTGAGGGAGATGGGAAGGGCTGAATTCAGGAGCAGGTCAGGCCCCACCACAGCATCTCTCTCCACGTACCTCTGGGGCTGCTGGGAGGTGCCAGCAGGGTCAGTGCAATACAGAGTCACCCTGTATTGGGAAAGGCCTCTACAGACTGTATTATGGGGCAGAACAACCTGCTCAATACGATTTCCCCATCAGATTGAAATCTTTTTGCAGTAATTTGGAGGGACGGAGGGAAAAGGAACAATTTCCATCACTGGGTGTCGCCACCTGTGGCAGCAGCTCCTGTGGCTGTGCAGAAGCAGCAGCTTCTGGGCAGGTGTGACTTGACCAGGCTGCTTCAGATCTACTCTTTGCATCCTCAGTGCCCTGACTTGTCCCCAGTGCTGTTCCTGCATCATTCTCAGCCCCCCATTCCACCTGGGGTCCTGAGGGTGTCACCCAAACCCTCTGTGCTTTGTGTCCCCTGCAAAGACCATTCAGGTCAAGTGCCACCAGTGCTATTTCAGGGCAACTCTGCAGATTAGAGCAGACAAGCAGCATGAGGACAGGGGGAGAAAGGAGTCTGGGAGAATCAAAATCATCAAAAACTTGTTGGAAGGAGGGAGAGCTAAAGGAGAAGCTTAAAGGAAGCCATTAATATTAATTCAGGGAGATAACAGAAGTTCAATGACCGTATGAAAGAGCAGGAAAATCACAACTGTAAGTGCGGGAGCCACTGAGGAAGACAGGAGCTCTGAGATGCTCCACACGGAACAAGTCCTACAGTGATGCAAATCTGGAGAGCTGCATTTGGGCTTTGGGAACTGCAGATGACAGTGGCTGATGTGACAGGGGAGATCCAGGGGGAATAGGGCTGCAAACTGGCTGTGTTGACCAAAGGATCTTATGGGGTGCCTCTCTGCCCTTGGGGTGTTACAGGTGTCTGAGTGCTCTTGGATTAGTAGGTATGATCATCTCATCTCAGATACCCACCCAAAATACACTTCAGCATCTCCTGAGAGTGCACAAACCCAGACTGGAGGAAACTGTCACCTCCCAGCAGTCTCAGCTCAGGGTTTTTCTTTACTCTGTTGCTGGATCAGGTTCCTGAAATGCCATGTAGGTGTGTTGTCCAAAGTGCGCCTTGGTTTGCCTGGATTCCTCGGAGCAGTGCTCAGCTGTGAGGCTCAAACCTCCAGGAGGGCACTGCAGAGAGCTGCTGCCCCTCTGCTGCAGTGTCTGATTTCCTGCTTGAAGTCCAGGCTCTGCGTCTTGGTTGTTTTCCATCTCTGTCACTGGCCTTGTCTTCTGGTCAGCCCTGCCATTTAGCACAAGGGTTCTGTGGCTCTCATTTTATTATCATTATTATTAGGATTTTACTGTGCTGTTACTGTTCATGTAAAAGTCCAGGTGGGGTTTGAGGGAACGATGAATGGATCTGCAGGAGAGGATTTGCTGGGTTGGGGGGGGACCAGTGACTAGTTGGTGATGTTGGCAGGAGCACGTCCCCACCATGTCCCCATGGTGAATGTCCCCACGGTGTCCCCTCTGGCTGCATCACGCACCCCATGGCCACAGCCAGCCTGGGCTGTGCCACAGCTGCTGCCCTGGCTTTATCCTCCTCTCTGTGCACGTCCAGTTTAAGTGGGAATCACAAATCTGACGTCTTCTGACTTCCCAGAGCATGAGTTAGTCTAAGCCTGGCTTATTTCATGCGTGTTGTTTAATAACTTCAGAGTAATGTTGTTAAACAATACATCGTACACAAACGCAGCAATTCCCCAGTCAGGCAGTGCCGGCACGGTTTTGATTGTCCCTTTCGCAGCAAAATCACATCAAAAAAGGGGAGGGGAAAAGTTCATAAATACAGACCTTAGGGCATGTCAGCCAAAGCAATCAGCCCAAGCAGGGTGCTGAGCTGGGGCAGGATGGGGTTTCTGCGTGTCCCCCCAAGCCAGGTCACCTGAGTGCACAGGTGGGCACAGCAGTGGGTGGCCAGGGCAGGGATGGGGCTGACGTGGGGCTGGGGACCTGCAGGGCAGCCCAGCTTTTGGGGGCTCTGGGGCTGGTGAGCCCCAGCACCTTCTCGAGGAGCTGTGGGTGAGCAGATGGGAAGCTGTAACTGAACCACTGGCTTTGGGATCTCCTGATAACGGAGTTTGTTTAAACTTCCATGATATTTTGAGAGGAAGCAATGTTTGCTCTTTTATTGGGCTTTTTTTTCCCCTTGTGTTTTGACATTTTTGTTTCACTGGGGCACTTTTATGAGGAGCATTTTATTATTTTACTATGTTATTCATCTGCATTTTAATTGCACACAATAAAACTTGAAAGCTCCCAGCAGAGAAAATCCTATAGTACTTCCCATCCTGTCCCACTGGGGATGAATTGCTGGGGTCACGTCGTTTGTCAGCAAACAGGGCTGAACCCTTTGTAAGAAACACACAGATTTTCCCGAACTATAACAGTGACAGCTTTTAATTGGTGTTATCAAATGGTTGCATTTAACCCGCCTTCATTTCCTTCATTTTGGGGCAACAGGGTGTGATTTGAAGGGAGCTGGTATTGTCCGGAGGCAGGATGAGAGAGATCCAAGAGCACCAGGCCTTTCTGGGTGAAATGTGTCGTCCCCAAATCCCTGATAAATGCAGGTACCAACATACCAGGGGCAAACCCAGCCCCTGCATCCTCTGCCCACCAAACCCACCAGCACTGCTGGGTTCGGGTTCGCTCTGCAGAAAGTTATCTAATTATCTTCATAATCACCCCATACGGGGTTCGGTTTTGTTCAATACACCCCGCAATCCCACCAGAACCAGCTAATTCTGCAGAAAAGACCCAAAAATTCATGTGTGTGTCAGGTTTAGACCTCCAGGTCTCTGTGCATGAGCTGTGGAGCTTGTGCTGGTCCCTCACAAGCAGCAGCACAGCTCAATGTCCTGTGTTTGAAGGATTATGATCTGTAAATCACTTTACCCTCCACTTCTCTATGGCCTGACAGTCTCTGTCTCACTGTAATTATTAAAAAAAAAAAAAGAAAGGCAAAAAAGTAACTTCAAGTTTTCATGCAGAAAGTGAAGCAGCTCAAATTGCATCTAGAGAAAAAAAAGGTAATCTTCCATGAAAACATCATCCATCCATTCCTTCTGCCCGCCCCCAGCTGATATTTAAGGGATCAGAAGCAGCATTGCAAGGCAGCATTGAAATCAGCCCAGCTTCATGTATTCCTGCACCTGTGTTTCTCATCAAGCCTGCTACCAAAAGAGCTGGTTAAAAGGGCTTTGATCTGACTTTAAATATCCCCAAACATCAGGAACTGGAGGCATTTTAATCTGATTTTACTGGAACTGCGCCGATTTAAGGAAAACAGAGCCCAAAATTAAGTTCATATTTTCTGTCAATCCCCGGAGTTTGGAAGGAGGAGGCTTTTGCTGGGAGTGGGGATGGCAGGAGGATAACTCAGCTCTCTGCTGGCTGGAGCACCTTTGGAGCAGCACTTTGCCATCAGCTGTGTAGAAGAAAAAAACTTGCTGCTCCTTCCTTTTTGGTTTTTAGCGTGGTTTTTTAGGGGGTTTGTGTGTGTGTGTTTCTTCTCCACTTTCTTTCCCCACTGCATTTAAAATAGGAGTTTGTTTGCCCCCATTTACAGTTAGAGAGACCCTTTCACATGCTGTCCCTCACAGAGAGCATCTCCTCAGCCGAGAGGACGCTGTTTCTTGTCCTCGGGTTTGAACGTGGCCACTCTGGTGCAAAATCCTGAGCGTGATTTAAATGCCCAGGGCCTGATCGCACCTCGAACTGCCATCCTCCACCACACACACCCATTCCCCTTGAGGGAGTCCTGGAAGTCCTCTCTCCATCCTCCCCCATCCTGCTCCAGCTTGCATCCCTCCGAGCACGGAGATGTTCTCTCCAGCATCCCTCATTGCCTCCCAGCCACATTTGTAGCCAGAAAAGTCAGACAAAACCCCGTTTGCTGCTGCACATCCTATTTTCCCTCCCTTATGGCTTTGACATGCCACTATTATTAGCTCCTTCTCTCCTGCGTCAGAACCGTGGCCGATGTCACCTGGCAGCGCCCCCGTGACTCGGAGCTGAGGATTCAGCCTGGAGAGCAGCTTTAACAAGGAGTTTCTTCTCAGGCTACCTGCTCAGCAGATGTTTCTCTTTGTTTTGGTTTATGTTTACTTTAATTCTGCTCCTAATGTGCCTTTTATAACATCTGCTGGCAGCACTTCTAGACCCCTCTGTTGTTAAAGGCAAAGCTTGGGCGGCTCTGAGTCGTGTTATCTTTAGATCTCTCCGGTTAGACTGCAGAACTTGCTGAAACACTCAGCTGTAAGCTTTTTTCCCAGGGCAGCACAGGATTTTCCCAGTGCTCCTGTGTGTCTCCTCTCCCTGCCCTTGCAGGAGTTGTGGCATCTTGTTGGGAACCATCCAGCAGGTCCAGCTGCCACCCCCTTCAAAGCCCAGCTCTTCCCCAGCCACGGCCAACAGGACCAAGCCCCACCATGCTGCAGATTCCCTTCGCTTATTCCTGGATAAAAACCCTTGCCTTTAAAAAGTAGGATTTTTTGGACAAGTGAGGCTGGCTGAAGCCACAGGAGAGAGAGAGAGAGATGTATAAGCACGGAAAAGAATGAGCCTGCTCTCGGGGTGGTGGTGGCCTCACCAAAAATAAGATGCATGCCCAGACAGGACAGGCTGAAGGATTATCTCCCACCCTGCGGAAAAAAAAAAAGAAGGATTTTTGGTTTCCCAGTGGCCAATTGTTTGGCTGGACGTTGATTGAGGGCTGAGGCTCAGATAAAGGCTGGAGGGTTGGCGATAATATCAAAAAGCAGTCAGAGTCTGGGGCCAGCCAAGCTGTCATTTCCTAATTCTGCTGCTGCTGCTGTCATCCAGCCTTCCGGGGCACTGCAGAGCCTGGAGTGAACTGGTAGAAAGTGTCTGAAAGAGTAAAGTCAAACTCTTTTTCAGAGCCGTTCTCTCCACCACAGCCCCAGCTCAGCCTGCTCTTGGATATTGTGCTAAACTTCAGCATTTGATCAAAAAATAAAAAAAAAAATAAAAAAGGAGAGATAAAACACATAGGTAGAAATCAATGGAGCCTTTAAAGGCTGTGCTGTGCAAAAGGCTGCACTTTGCTGTTGTCTTTCTGAACCCTGTGAAATGCTGGGAAACTGTTTTTAATAAACAAGAGTTCAAACAGTGGGGCTCCGTAGCCAACAGTCACGCCTTAAACTCTAAACTTTACATGAAAACTCTCAGATCCCTTTGAACTCTTTTTTTTCTTCCCTGGCAGAGGATTCCAGTGTTTATGCATTTTTTTGAGATTGCTGGCGGGATCATGAGGAGGGTTTTAATATTTTTTTTTAAACAATCTCCTGCCTTCAGAAACCATTAATGCCCACTAAGAAACATCAAGGCATTGCTTTGAAGTGCCTTCTGGCTACAGCCCTCTTACACTCTTTGGTTACTGTGCAATCAAATAATTAAATGGAGTCTAAAAAAATAGTTTTACCTGGTAATTAAACACCCCACGTTGGACAGTTGCAAGGGGTTTTAAAGGAATTGCAAATCTACAAAGACTCGAAACACAAAAGCTCTACATGCTCCTAGGATCAGTGAGTAGACACTTTCTCCCTCCTTTGGCAACCTCTCCCACTGGCAAGGTGAGAGCTCTCCTTCCCCTTCCCGGCGTATCCAAGGTCAGGGCAGTGAATCCCAAAGGGGAACGACAGAGCTCAGAGTCATAAATTAGCAAAGCTAAACTCTCGAACTTCTTTTTTTTAATTTTTTTTTCTCATTTGTTTGTTTGCTTTGGAATAAACAGTAAGGAAGAGAAAATTGGAAATAGCATTTTGGCTACTTCATCAAATGTTGGAGCGCGGGCCAGCGGCCATCCCAAAGGCCATGGAGCCCAATTTGGACCCGGGCTGTCTCTGCAGGCTCCGGGTGTTTGGCTCTGCGTGGCAGCTCTCGGGAACGCCGGGATGCGGATGCCGCTGGCACTGGGTACCACAGGGACACCAGTGCTGGGCTGGGCTTGGCAGGACCCGCTCGAGCTCGTCCTTTTCTGGGAGGCTGGGGAGGAGCATTTTGGTGGCAGTTTCCAAGGAGCAGGGTGGGTGTTGTGCTGGGGTGTGTTGGATGTGATGGCCAATAATAATTCCCTGGCTGGGAGCAGAAGGAGAGGGCAAGGGCCACTCCTCTGCTCTGGCGGAAACTCCTCTCCCTTTGGATGGAAGCTTTCTGAAACCTGGTTGTTTCACTTCCCAGAAGTTAGCTGAGAAAGTTTTCTCTGCTTCCAACCTAAATTGGCTCTTCCTTCCTGGAGCTCTGCTTTGATCTGGGCATTTGAATCTCAATGCAAAGCCCTGGTGCTTTGCCTGGTGTTGGAGTGGCAGCGCCACAGGGAGGGTTTAACCCCTCCACAGCCACAGTGGCCAGAGTGGGCTCCCCACCGACCATTCCATCAGCTGCCCTCTCGTTATTTCTGAACCATCTTTGGTCACCAGCTGGTTTCACACCATCGTTCACGGGAGCAGTGTCTGGTCCCCAAACCTGCCCTTTGCCTCTGTCCTGCTGGGACTGGTGGAGGGGAGCTGGTTGGTCTCTGGAGACCTTCAAGTGTTGTGTGATCCTTTAATGTTTGTACCTGTAGAGGAGGAACACCTGCTGGGGAATGTTTGGGAAAAGGGTGTTGTGTTTGTAGGGCTACCAGAAACCTTTGTGGGGGGAATGTGAGGATCGTAGGAAACAAGAGCTCTGGCAAAGGCACGACCCTTTTGTTCTGAGCTCTGCCGGGCTGCTGCAGCCACCTGCGAGGACTTTGAAGGGGTGGAGGCATTTTGGTGGACTCTGCGCTGTTTCCAGGCTGGATGGGACCTTGAGGGACCAGCTGGGCTCTGTGGCAGGGATGATGCTGCGGGTGCAGCTCCTCGAGGGGCGGGGAAAGGGAAGAGCCAAGGTAGCACCCTGGCCTCGCATCCCATTTATCCTTTGGCTTTTGAAGGACTAGGGGGGAAGGAGAGCTTGCTTTGAGCTGGCACAGCAGAAGCAGGAGGAGAGGGAAGGTGAGGAGAGCTGCCAAGGGTGGTGGGAGCAGGAGCAGGAGTGCTGTGACTGCAGATGAGGAGGCAGATGTGCATGAGGAATGACGAGGCGGTGGTTTCAAAGCAGGAAGAACTGTAGGGTTCAGAGATGTTCCAGACTCCTGCAGGGCCCAAGACAAATGTTGAAAGCCAGAATTCCCAGAGGGTCTTTCTGTTTCCTTTTTAAAAAATAATAATAATAAAAAAAAAGATCTACCTGTCAGCTCTTATCATGTGAAGAGCTGAATTAAGGAAGGCAAGACTTAATGGGCTTTCTTTCCTAAAAATAGATCTTCTCATGAAAGAGATGAAGGGCATTGCCCAGGGAGGTCAGCCAAAATTGTCTGAAATTATGCTATCACCTAGATCTGATGCCCAAAATTAGCCTCCTCTCTTGCTATGTGGGTTCAGTGCTCCCTGAAGATTAAACGCATCACAACACTCATTTAATTTAAAAGAGGGGCTAAAACATATGGCAGGCCACGGTTTAAATGCTAGAAAAATTCATCCTGGGCCTCTTCATTATGATTAGTAACACGCTAATGAAGGCGAGGGGGAAAGGAGTGTGTGCAGAGCTGTGTGGGGAGGCTGGGCAAGGCTGCAGGCAGGAATTGGGAATGTCGCTGGGAAGAATGGAAAGGACCTGGACCAGAGCTGCTCTCACCATCCAGAGCTAGTCTGATCTTTTTTGAGAAGAGGAAGGAAGATGATTTGCCTTAAATAATTCTCCAGTCTGCTCTGTGTGGGTGCTGGGCTCTGTGATTAAGACACAGCATTTGAAAGCGATGGCATAGGAACCTCATTTTAAAGACAGAGTGTTCCTTTCTTTTTTCTTTTTTAATTAATCTGAGGTTGCTACCGGAGCGGAGCAGTGGGATGAAGGTGTTTGAGGAACCTGAGGTTAATGGAAGGTGAAGGAGGAAGGGAATTCAGCTGCCAATATGAGGCAGGCAGAGAGTGAACCAGCAGGTGCCCCAGCACAGACCTGGCTCGTGGGTTTAGAGGGAATAAACTCCCGAGGTGGAGGGGACACGACAACCTTGGGGAGACCTGGGAAAGGCTGGGGGGAACTGGACGTGGCCCTGAGATCCCATTACATGGGAAAAGGGGAGTTTTTGTGGGACTTCACCAATTCAAAGCACCTTCCCAGTACCGGTGCCATTCAAAGTAACGTCCAGCCTGTGTCTTTAGGTCCACAAAGGGAGCAGGGATTTTATTTTTGTGTGTGTTATTCTGTTCTAAGCTCACATTTTGGGGGCAGCCTTGTGCAGTTTTGGGGCGCTGGCTCAGAAGTCTTGCGCCCCTTGAGCCAGGCGATGCCAAACGCTCAGGGCAGAGAGAGAAAAAGCAAATAAGTTTCTGTACGTGCTGTGTACAACCTGCCAGAGCCAGGCTGGTGGAGGGGCCCACGAGCCGGGGCTGGGGTGCATCCAAACACAGCCTGGATTTTGCGGAGGGAGGCGAAACAGGGTCCCTGTCCCCGCTGGTCTCAGAGAGGAGAAGCAGCCCTGCAGCTGTCCCCTGTCCCCTCCCAGCACAGCCCGTCCCCGCTCCCGCCAGCCTTTACTTGGGACCAAGCGAGACCATTGTGGCTCATCACCACACGCCCCCAACAAATTCCAGCTGTGAAACACTTGGGAAAGTGTTTCTTTTCCCCCCCAAAAAAAAGCCCCAGGGCCACGCATGGCCATGATTTCCAGCTGCACAGCCCAAGCGTTCCCGAGCACCGTTAAAGGTCCGTCAAGGAGTTTTAATTGTGCAATAAGTGGGGCCGGTGTTTTTGTTGGACCTCGACCCAGCCTGCAGAGCTGACACACGGCTTGGAAGCCCTGCTGGCCACACCACAATTACCCACCAGAGCAGGGCTACCTCCCTCCGTGGGTGCTGTGGGGCTTGAGGAGTGTTTCCAGCCCGCTTTGAAGGTGAAAAATGCCCTAAGTGTTAAGTATTAGTGTGATTTAAGCGTGCGGAGTGGTTGGGGGTGGCTCAAGCCCTGCAGGGCAGGGCTCTTGCTGTTGATGTTCCTCCTCTGGAAGGACTCCAATCGGGAGATTTTTGGGTCCCTTCTCTGGAAAAGACTCCAAATCAGATTGCGGGTCTTTTGTCTGGTAAAGGACCTAAACTGGGGCATTCTGGTTCTTTTCTCTGGAAGGATCCAAACCAGGACATTTTGGGTTCCTTCTCTGGAAAAGGAACTAAACCAAGATATTTTGGGTTCATCCTCCAGAAAAGGACCCAAACCAGGACATTTTGGGTCCCTCCTCTGGAAAAGAACCCATACCAGGGTATTTCCCTTCACTAGAAAAAGGACCCAAACCAGGACGCTTTGGGTCCTTTTCCAGGGAAAGGACCTAAACAGGGATATTTTGGGTCCATCCTCTGGAAAAGGACCCAAACTAGGCTATTTTGGGTCCCTCCTTTGGAAAAGGACTCAAACAGGGATGTTTTTGGTCCCTCCTCTGGAAGGACCTAACAGGGGACGTTCCAACACCACAAGCAGCTCTGTGGGCACTTTTCTCAGCATGAGTTTAGATAGTTTTTGTTAAACCTGATAAGCTAAACTTAAAAAAAAAACCCACTTGGTTCAAAATCAGGTTCTTTTTCTCTCTCACTCTTCTGTACTGTTAAAAAAATTTGGTTGGATGTTACTTTTAAGCTGTAAGAGCAGAACTTTCCCACGCTGCCTCTCCATTTAGCAAAGAACATGCCAGACCTGTAATCACGATCTTTATCCCGAGACAAGCTAAAAAACAAAATGTTTCTGATCCACTGAAGGTAGGTGAACATTTTCAGCGTGTCACACATTAAGGTGGTGTCTAACGAGCTCCATGTCCCACTTATAATTGAAACAGAAGAGAGTATTCACTTTTCATTCATTTTAAAAAGACTATTCAAATAGTCTTTCATCTCCACTAAACAGCCTGCCATGTATTTGAAGCCATTTTATATTTTGTTTCTACAGACATCCAAAAAAACAGAGGTGAGTATTTTGGAACATTGATAGAAAGATGCAAAGGCTTGTGAGGCACTGAATGGCTTCAAGCTGCCTCAAACACATTCATCTTCCCAAGAAGAATTAGGCACAGTGTGATTCATTTTAATAGCAGAAGAAAAATAATACTACGGTGTAGTGCTAAGTTCCCAACCTTTGATGGCAGACTGAAAAAAGAGAGAGAGGAGGAAAAAAAAATATCTTTCTTCCCTTATGTTGTTGAAGTCTCCCTACACCCATCCGTTATGTCCAGCTTATCAATTAAGATGAACCCCATGAACTTCAGATGGTTTTTTTAAAACAAGGCACCATCCATTTAAATGTGTAAAACTGCCTGCAGCTCCCTTGAACTGCAGGATTCAGTGCCGAGCTCTGTGTACTCGGTGTGAAGTGGAGCCCTTTGATACAAGTTTTACTGATGTTTTAAATGAAGTCTTCTCAAACACACAAAATAACCCAGATAATTTAAAACCTCATAGAAAAAATAGGGTGGGGAGAGGAAAAAAGAAAAAGGGG